>VYZV01028327.1:44838-68383 GCA_013401275.1 Pandion haliaetus | reverse complement strand
AAGTCAGAAAGGGACTTCGGCAGGTCGTTTCAGCCGTCAGCCCAGACGAGGCTGCTCACTCGTAGGTGATTCTCATTACCTGATTGGTGCTCGGTGCCTTTTCTGTAAGGTGGCAAGCCATAGCAGTGGAGACAAGTTCAGAGGGGCATGCCTGGGGCCTGGAGAGGCCAGGAGTATATTTCATTGAAGTTGTAAGGGAGCACTTGTGTCAGTTGAAGGTCTAACTCCATGGGGCCTGATGGGATTCATCCCAGAGTACTGGAGGAGGTAGAAGGCATTACATCAGGATACCTCTCAATCGTCTGCCAAAGGTCTTGGGAATCTGGAGAGGTCCCTGCTGACTGGAAGCCAGCCAATGTTATTCCAATTTACCAGAAGGGCATGAGGAAAGACCCCTTGCTCTACATGCCTGGAGAATTCTGCCACAGCCAGAGCAACCTGACAGGGCCCTGGGAAGACATGGCCGAGGCCTTGGTGACTGACGTGAAACACCAATGTCAAGCATAAGACGAGATGGGGGCAGTGGCATTACTGTAACCCCAGACGTGTGTCACTATATTGCTCATGCCATCATTAAATTCCATCTGCCCAAAGGAGAGAATGGGGCTAAGAGAAAGGCAGCTAATTTATGTCTTTTTTTACCTTTCTGTCCGAGAGAGGTTAGCTCTGATCCTTGCACCTAAAATAATATTTTTTTCTATAATATCGTGAGTTTCGTGATCCATCCTGCCCTTAGTATCTTTTAAGGGGAGCAGATAATTTAAAAATAATTTTTTTGTTGTTGTTCAAAAATAATACTCAATAGCATGCATGTGCCAGGCAGCTTGTGACTGATGCTGAAACTCTGTAATTTAAGAATTTTATGTTATAGCAAATCATTCCATTTAATTCCCAACTGAGTAGCACAAAAAAATCCTATTCAAGGTAGGTTCAGAGAGTTTTCAAGAATTGTCTTGACTTTGATCTGTCACCAGTTGTCAGATCTACAGCTCCAGGAAGGCCTGATCCTTTAGCCTCATTGGAGCAAACAATTTGTTTACTCTGGGTGCCTCTGACACACATAGGTGAGGATTTATGCAGATTGAGTCTGTGATAAGCTTACTTTGAGTCCTTGGGAATAAAAAGACCTTCCCTTTACAGATTCCTGACTGAGCACTTGATAATTTCTTCATAACTGCTGCAAGATTTCATTCCTTAATCCTGTAGTTGCCTCCAGAGTCACATGAATTAGGGACATGACATCAGAGACCACTTCATCTTCTCTGGCTTTTGGAATTGACATATGGAGTAGGAGTTTTGTCCAGAACGGGCATAATGAAAAGGAACAAAGGGGTGGTTGCCTGCTGTTCCAAGAAGTTCTGCTAATCGCAGTCTGTTACAAATTGCTTGAAGTAATGCTGTCAGTGTAGTATGTGGAAGATCCTGATCATTGTTTACTTTTGAATAGCTGTATGAGACAGAAATCTCTGAGTCCAAGTGTTTCATCTTACTGTACAGCTGGTTATGATTTCACAATTTATTCGCTCAGACTGTATGATATGGGGTGGAAGTTGATGATTCACAAGCTCTTTCTGGCCTTAGTAATTTAATCAGTGACATACAGAGACAGGATAAACAGACAGTCATTGTCATACATAGCTTCAGGTTAACACATGTATCTCATTCACTTTAATTAAAAATGTAATTGTAATTGACAACTCTATTTCAGTAAACCTGTTTATCTGAAAAACACATTTTGTCTGAAAGTGTTAGAATTTCAGTCCAGTCTTGGAAGTTTTCTCTGGTTGTCACTGTGTTATGAGATCAAAACCCAAGTTAGACAGGCCCTTCTTGCTGGAAAGGTCTTCATAAATACCAGCAGGTGAGTAGAGGGATCCCTTTCTTTATACAGTCTTCTTTGACGAATTAACGCATGCTTCTTAAAATACTGGCCTAAATTCAGGAATATTTTGAAGTTATTAATTTAAAAAATCAAGTTATCTCAATCTTCTCTGCATAAAACATGGCAGGTTTTTTTGAAATATTTATCTTCTTAAAGCTTTCTATGTTTATTTTTCTGGAAACATTATGTTCCCTTTCCCTTCAGAAGCTTTCAGTTACAGTCCCTCTGTGTCCAGCTAAGAAGATAATGGGTCTTAGAATTGTTTTCAAAATGCTTATGATTCCCTTAAGTATTATTTCTTATATGAGTCCCCAGCAGTTGAAAAAGAGAAGTTACTCCTGCTAAAAAGGACTGAGCATGGTACCTCTTGGTTTGGGCAACCTATAGAAAATGGGGGTTTAAATAAGCACAAGATTCTTCCAATGTCTGTTTCTGCTAGGACTCTCCGTTGTCTGGTGTTTGCTGTTAGATTTTGCTTTGCACTTTTTAGCAGGTTCCTGGGTTTGCTGTTACCCAACAGCCACTTCTCTCTACTCAACTGAATGTTCCATATACTGCTGCATGTCGAACCTGACCAGCCAGCCCACGTGAGCAAAAACACATCAAGACAGTAATTTTGTAAGTACACTCAGATTTGTGATTTATGTGATTTTTGATCACCTATAATTGATGAGATAATTGATCCTATCCTAATACAAATATTTCTGAACATTAATTTCGTTTTAAAGTTCAGGTCAGTTTATGCTGACTCACTCTGTCCCTCACCTATCTAACCTGACTTATGACCTGTAGGTGTTTACCTAGGTCTTATTGGCTGGTTTAGTAACATAACCTCATTTTTACTTTCCTTTCCAAGAAAACTTATATGTTGTAACTAGTTCAGTACCATACACCCTGAAATTCTCATTATCTTAAGTCTTCACTGTTTCTGTCATAATAGTCATCATGGAGAACTATTTTTGTTCCATTTAGACTTCTGCAATACAATGATGACAGCAAAGTGAGTGTGAACTTGATTTGGTTTCTATTTCACTTGTAATCACGTTATATCATGTGTGTAACAGATACATAAAATAACAGTAAAGGTAAGGAGAATATCCTAGCGATTCATATTAAACAGAAGATGTTGATAGTCTGGGGCAGAAATGGTTATCAGTCCTTGGGGAATACTGTGTTGCCAAGATACCTAATAGTATTTTACACTGAAAAGGGCAGTGTTAGAGAAAACAGATATATAGTTTAGTTTACAGATGCTATGATTTCAGCTGAATATATTGAAAATACCTGGAGGAGATGTCTTACAAAGAGACTAAAAGATAGTTAACTTGCTCAGTTTATCAAAAGATCTGGGTTGACTTGATTAGAATAAATAAGTGCCTTCCAAAAGGGTAAACAGGACTTTTTAATTTAGAGAAAAGCAACAAGAAATAACGGCTGGAATATAATGCTGTACAAACTCAGATGTGAAATAAGACATGGTTCTTTACTGTGTAATAATAACTGATAGATAGTAGATACTTAAATTCTGGCTGCTTTTCTGGGAATCATTGTTTACTCCTGTGTAGTCAAAAGAAGACGATATGAACTAATGATTTTTCTTGGCTGCAACATCCATGAGTAACTACAACATTTAGCTCATTTATTTAAAAAAACAGAGCCTACCCAACTAGCCTTCCGTTGGTCCTGTGAGGACTGATTGGAAGTGCCTAACACTAAGCAAAACTAATTTGTTATTTTATCTATCTTTAACAGAAAGATAAAAGGTAGATGCGGAAAGCTTTGTCAATATTAATAGTATGTTCCTTGTTAAGTCTCACAGATACTGTTGGAAATGGGCATGCTCCTAGAAAACTGAACAAAACGGAACAGGAAATGGAGGCAAGTAAACATAAACATTATCATTATATTACTATTTTAATTTCATCTTGTTAAGTCTCACAGATACTGTTGGAAATGGGCATGCTCCTAGAAAACTGAACAAAACGGAACAGGAAATGGAGGCAAGTAAACATAAACATTATCACTATATTGCTGTTTTCATTTAAGAATTAAAGGAGCAAAAATTCTTACACCAGGGAAGTGCAAAATGCTTTCTGAGAAGGGAGCGGGGAGGTGACTGGGTACTAGAGCTGTTGCAAGAGTCTTTGAGTATGAACCCAGGCATCTGAGAGCCGCATGGCATCAGTTACTCCTCACTGGGAGTGGGGGTGTTTCTCCCTGAGAGTTAACCACAGCCCTCTGCTGCTTGACTGTAGATTTCTCACTACTTTTCTGTCCTGACTCTACCCCTCCTCTAGACAGTTCTTCCCTGTTACCCCCCATTACCTAATCTCAGTGACAGCCACGTGTCCTCAGCCATCCCACTGTGTGAGGATACGTATGAGGGGGAAGGCTTCTATTAAACAGTTCTTATGCTAGGGTCTTTGGCTATATACTAGTGAAGACTGTTTAGTATGTCTGCAGGGACAGACGTTTTACTGCACTCTGAGACCCATTAACTCAGGTTGTGATTCCACAAACACTTCAAGCCAATGGAGGAGGCCTCCATCACATCCCAGTGCCTAGTTCTTAGTTCTTTCTTACCTCTTTAATGCTGGCAAGACAGTTCATGTTCTTGTGGAGATAAGTATTCTTGGAGGTGTAGGACAGAGGTAGAGCTGCCTCATCCAGGCAGTTCAGGCTTCTACAAAAAACCTTAACGATTTACATTTGGGGTAAGTGGAGTTCAAAGCTAAATCCACTGTTGCGATTTTAATCCAGGAAGCACCTACCTGAGACCCTTCCCTCAAGGGGAAAAATTATCACTCAATGCGAATAATGGAGTTTGGTCCCATATTCCAGAACATATGTAAATACAGCAAAGGTATAGTATGTGTTTGGGTTTTTTTTTTCTTTTCGTAGTTCCTTTTTCATTTACTAAGTACTTTACAGGGAAAAGGGTGTGAATTCAGATGTGAGAATAGACTGGGTGCAGAGGCTGGTTTGTATGTAGAAAGAATATTTGATTCTGTTGGAGAGTCCTAGAGTACAGAAGTGATTCTCTTTCATGGCTCCACAGCTAAACAGCTAGATGAATGCTGCCTAGCCCTTTTGTTTTCTCAGGTAATGGTGTTTTCATTTGAACACAAAAGACTGCAGCATTCCCAGAGGCCTCTCTGTTCAAGTTTTTTATCACCTGCTTACAAAAGCTGTGGAGAAGAATCTTGTAACATATTTCTGGCATCAGATGAGTGAGGAATGAGGTAGGATATCTCCCTACCCAGGGTTTATGTCATTGGCTCAGGAGTGACTCAGTCTTTCACCTTTCTGAAGTAAAATAAATAGAGTTCTCTGCAGTTTACCATGGGTGGTAGTTTCAGTCATGACCTTAGAAGGTTGTGTTCTCTTTGCTCCATGCATTTCTCTGCTGTTTTCAGAAGGAAACTGCTCATTGTGCTTTTTCACTGAATCTTTGCTACAGTTCTCCACTGCTTTCCTGATTTTGTTACATATCACATAACTAAGAGACAGCCTAGGTATATGATCATAACAGTGCTATCTGGTGGCAAAATATGCAGATATGTTCCAGATGCATGCTGTTCATTTACAGGGAATGTTCATTTTCAGGAAACAGCAAAATCTAGTAGACAGAGCATAACACAAAGGCACAAGAAATACACACAGCCACTGCATTTCTACTCCTTCCGCTGGGCTTTTAAACCAGCTTGTATAAATTCCTTAATCTTCCTATGCTAATCATTACCTTGTATAAATAATGTCTTCTGTAACATTGTGATATAGCAGGATAAAAACACATAAAAAATATGAAGTATTGTTAAAATTTTACATTACAATGACTAACTAGGAAACTTAGGACTCAAACAGAAAAATATTTCTCTGCTAAAACAGTGTTTTCAGAATTCATTTAACTGTTATGTGGGTTTATACATGAAACATTGCAAAGACTTTGTTTCAATCTGAGATAATCCAACTACATACAAACAACAGATTTTCCTTGAATTGCCCAAAAGAAAATGTTATTTTAGGAATAAAATGAGTAATAGCAAGAATAAATGTATGGTTAGCACTGGGTGAAAAACACTGATATGAATTAGTTCAGAAATAGTTGCCTGGTAAGGTAGCCAGCATTGCTTATGTGTTGCCCTGTCATAAAAAGAAGTGGTTTGGACCACTTAAAGAGTCAGCTCCAATGGTGTTAGTAAAAAAATGATTTAATAGGAATTTATATAAAAGAGCAACTTCACAGGATTTGATGGCAAGGTTCACTCTATTACTTAATATCTGGATGAAACGTACACAGCAAAATTAAGTCAGAATCAAACTAAAATTACGTATACAGAGACCAAAGATGCAATAGGGTAAAAGAGAAACATACCAAGAAAAATCGAGTTAGAATTGATTTCTTGTGATTTGTACAGAGAATGGGAATGTAAAAAGGTAGGGGAGAACCTCCTGTTGAGTCACGAGGTTCAGAGGAGACCCCCTTGCTTTCTAAACTCCTGTCGGAGTCTAGGTGCAGGTGAGTCAACTCCGAGTCCCAGACTTGGTCAGCGGTTTATATCTAAAGGGATTATGAGTATAACAGCAGCCTGAGATTCATTCACAGTTGAATAAAGTTCACGACAGTGACTGACTAGATTTGGAAAGCAATATTTGTAATATACTTGCTATAGAACGTTCAGGTTTGTACACATACACATGCACAAAGACACTGAGGGATATATATACAAGCAAGTTAAAGAAGTATATGTTAAAAATTCCCCTCGAGTTCAGTGAAACTGTCACGTCAAATGCTTCGGCATCTTTCTCAAGGGACGAAACGTTGAGCCTCAAGGAGCAAAGAGTACCAGCCCAAGTCTTCTTGTTGGTTTTTGGCGGCCGACCTCCGATCTTCGCAAACTTTTCAGTTTGCGAGATCTGAGAGGTGTCCCGCTCAGAGGGAGATGCTGGTCGCAGCCCGCTGCAGCCCAGGAGAGCTCAAAGGCTCTCACTTAGTACCACTGTTTATGGGTTCAGGAGATGATTGGCTTTAGTCATCAGCAAATTACTGGGATTCCAGTAGCACTGGTACTGTTTCACGAGTGATAAGGAATAGAATATAGTAGATAGGGAATGAGTGATAAGGATTTAGATAAGGAAGGCTCCAAGGCTGTCAGAGAATGACCTAAGACTCAGATATGGGGTGCTCCAAGGCTGTCAGGAGAGGACTGAGATATGTCCCAAGGTTGTCAGGAAATTACTAATTATCCCTACTCCCGTCCCCAGCCTCCGCTGGGCAACAGGAGTCCTTGGTATAGTCAGTGCAGCTCCCTGTCTTAGCCATGCAAGAGTTCCTGGTATGGTCATGGGATGCTTAACCACCCAACGCATTACACAAATGCCAAGGCCTAGTGAGACTTCCCGAGTTTGTAGATCGGTGCAGAGAGGGGAAGAAAGTCAATCCATCTCTCTCTCACAGAGTGGATGTGTGGTCGCCTCTTGCCTCTGTGACTATAAACAGATCAGTGCCATATTCTCATTGTATTTTAAGGGAAATTTTTTGTTGATCTGCTTAATTCTAAATATTTGATAGACATAATTAAGAATTTTATATATGTGAGGTTTTTGTAACAGTGATATTTGTCTGACTATCTTCCACATTCTAATACATAGAACAATGTTTAACAACAAGCATAATATTGCAGAAATGAGCAAAATTATTATAGGATGTAACATTTGATTTAAAGTTCCTGTTGCTGTCTGTTACCATCCAAATAATATATCCCACCAGTGATGTTCTCCATCTTCCTTTACTCTTTCCATAATATGGTGTATCTTTTCTGCATCATGATGGACAGTAATTAGGGATTTTTGTCCATTGTCTTGAATTAATTTTAGCAATTCATTCAGGTCATCATGTTGCAACAGTTCTCTCATCAATTTAAGATTCATTCCAATGGGGGTAGGTCGTAAGACTTCATATGATGTGTAGTTTGATTGTAGCATTTGGTAAGTTGTGACAGGAGCTGAATAGTTAAAATGGCATCCCACAGTTCTGGTAAAATTACAATTACAGATGTTTGAGTGACTTATATCTTCATAGTGGTATTGTCTGTAAGCATAGAATCACAAAATGTTCTCATACAAACACATGCATTTCCAACATATATAAGCACAGTTTCAGGGGTTTCATCAGGATGTATTTCAAAACGACAAACATTTTGTTTAGTGTCAAGTATTACTTTCACAAATGAATCCGTGTTGTTCCCGTACAATGCATGCATCAACATCAATAGTTTGTCATTTGTTTCCATTTTGTTGGGCCCATATTCTGTGTTCCAACGGGTGAAGTATAGTTCCATGGTGATTTAATCCCAGCGCAATGATTGGGTATATGGTGTCTACTGAAGCTTTGTATATTGTCAGAACAAAAGCTGTGGCTTTACTGTTGGTATTGTCGTAAGTGAAATTCATTAGATGCCACCAAGATTGGAATTCTCTTTCAAATGTAGTTGCATTATGCCAAATTACCTTTTGAATTTCAGTGGGTAAAATGTTTTCATCGCCTTCCCTTATAATTGCTGCTACAGTAGATTGTATCCACAACTGAGCTTGGATGCAGCTCAGAGCTACAGAAACATTATTTTGGGTAGTGCTTAATGCATTAATAATTAGTTGGTGGTCTTTCTTATTAGTTCTTTCCCACTTAGGTAATATATCAGCCAAAAGCCATTGACTAGTTCCAAATGGAGCCAAAGAAGATTGTAGTGGGTGTTCAAGATTCTGCAAATTACTTGTTGCCAAGTTTATTTTGTTTGCTAATGCTTCAGCATCTATGCTGTTTAATATTCCTAGTCCTGTTCCCAGGATGCCAGTTACATGTCTCTTTGATCGTTTTGGACAGGTGAGAATCTGTCCATGTAACCATGCTAACCATCCTGTATAAGATGTATTCGGGAATGGTGAACAGGTAGGTTTAATTGCAGAGATATCAACCTGCATTGATAGTTCCACTAGTTTGAGGGACCATGACGGGTTAAATAACACTCTTTGTTGTCCTGTGTTTTTAATTATGTTGGGTCCAGTATTATAAATGTGAGGAGATAGTTCAATAGGGGGCTGAGTTGGTAAATTTGGTTGTTCAATTTCGATCCTGAATTGAAGGCCTAGGCTAGAATGAGAATTGAGTTCTGCCCAAAAACACATTATGCGTGCTGAACGAGATATAGTAGAAGTATACCAATATTTGTGCTTAAAAGGATAGGTATGTATGTAGTGTTTTCCCTTGGTGTAGTTTACAATGATGTGTAAAGTTGATGCTATACATCTAGTGTGATTTTCAATTCGGCATCCTATTGAAATGGTATCTCCTTTACTACCCTTTAGAAATGGAATTTGTTGATTTTCATTTTCATTCTTTAATAATCCATTCCTGCCTGTAAAAGGTGATGTTATTGTGTAGTGCTGTTACAGATAAGTTTAGATCTTAGATAGGTGCATCAAACAGTACGTATGCATCAACCCATGGCCACCCCATCGTACATGAGTTCCATGTGTTGTGCTTGCTAATCATAAAATCAAACAATAGTTCTACTGCACATCTACCCCAGAAGCAGAGTGCAAGTACAGGTTGTATGAAAGTGAAGTTGAACCAGCAGTCTGGTTCTGATATAACAAGTTTTCTCGTTGTCTTTTGGTCTAGAAAAATTGGTATAGTATATTTTGATTTCTGTGGGCTTTTCATGGGTATATCCATTGATTACCCAGCACCCTATTTTTATTTCTTATCCTGGTGTCGTGGTTTCAGGTCAGCTCAGTCGGTAACAAAGCACCACGAAGCCGCTCACTCACCCCCCACCCCCTCGCCTGGCTACGTTGGGATGAGGAGAAAATACAAAGGCAGGCTTGTGGGTCGAGACAAGGACTGGGAGGGATCACTCCCCACTTATGGTCACGGGCAAAAGACAGGCTCAACTTGGGAAAGAAACAAAATCAATTTAATTTACTACAAATCAAAACAGAAAACAAAACACAAGGGTATTAGGAAGGGAAACCAAACATAAGAACAACCTCCCCCCACCCCTCCCGCCTTCCCGGCTCAGTTCACTACCGATGCTGTCTACCTCCTCCCCCCGGCGGCGCAGGGGAATCGGGGATGGGGGTTGAGTCAGCTCGCCGCACATCGTCGTTGCCGCTTCTCTCCTCAGGGGGGAAGATTCCTCTCTCGTTCCCTGCTCCAACGTGGTTCCTTTCCGCGGGCTGCAGTTCCTCACAAACTTCCCTGGCGCGGGTCCTTTCCGCGGGCTTCAGTTCTTCCCGAACTCCCCTGGCGCGGGTCCTTTCCGCGGGCTGCTCTCCCGTCTCACACTGCTTCAGCGCGGTTTTTACCATGGGGTTACGGCCACCTTCGGGAGCTTCCGCTCCACCGTTCACCCCCCTGGGCTGCAGGGCCATCAGCCTCCTCAGGCTCCTCCTCCTCCCCCTCCACTTCCATGATTCCAGTGTCGGCAGCGATGTTCCTCTCAGGTTTCCCCCCCCCACTACCGGTTCCCCTTCTTAAATATGTTTCCCAGAGGCGCTACCACCGTCACTCCCCGCCTAGAGGCGGGTCCGACATTTTGGCTCGCGGGTCCGACATTTGGGGCAGCGAATTCTTCCAGCAACTTCTTAAAGGGGCCGCCTCTGCAGCCCCCCTCCCCTGCCACCGAGGAAAACCGCGCCACACAAACCCATAACACCTGGTATGGCCTGAAGTGAAAGTATTTGCTTAATGTTCTTATTATTGTGAGATATCCTAAATCTTTTTTTCTATATAGTGTCTCCCACCTCCATGCATCCTTTAGATATACCTTGTCTCCATGCATAATCAAAGCTTCAGATTTGCCTTACCTTTTGGTGTCATTCCAATACGTCCAGTATAATTTAGTAGGGCATAGTCCCAAGGGTTTCGTGTCTGGACCAAAGCGATTAAACTTATCCCAGTTAAGAAAAAAATGAGATCTAACTGGGGACATAATGCCATTGTTGTTGTTGCCATCAATACAGATTCATTTTCTCCTGAAAAAGAAAAGAAAGAGAAGTTTTGGTGGGGAAGGCTGAGCAGGTTACCACTTTTATGATGCAGGATAAATCCACCTAGCACTGATTCTATGTTTTGCACAACTGCTATCAGTAGCTTCCCAAGCAAGTGAGCCACAACATTTAGTTAGAATTTTAGGCACAGTTCCAATTTATGGCAGATTCACCATAACAGGTTGTCCTCGCTGTAATGTTGTTGGACATTTTCTCTTATCAGAAGGGGAGTGTTAGGTTCAGCTTTTGCAAAGAATGCTCGGCTCTCGGGGGTCCCAGTGGGCCTATACCCATTATTCAGTTGGTGAAGTACTTTGGAAAGTTGAGCTTTTCACTGGGCCTCATGCAGTTTAAGGCTCTTTTCCAGCAGACCATTGGCTCTTTCTACTAACCATTTGATTGAGGTTAATAGGGGTTGTGAAATATCCATTGAATTCCTTCCTGTTTTGCCCACTTTTGCACCTATTTACACGAAAAATGCAAGCCATTATCACTCTGGATTACATCAGGAGTACACGTAGACTTGAGAACCAAGATGATAGCCCTGGTACTGTATTTCCTCAATCTGCCCTCTGGTATTTAGTCGCTGTGAGCAACCCAAAGACTACTTCCACTCCTGTGAGGATATATTGATAGCCTTGCAGAGGGTCTGAATGGCCTGATACAATCAATCTGCCATGTGGACCAAAAGTTTTCCCTCCATTTATGTGTAGAGGTGGTGCTTTAGCAGGGTGACCTGTTTGCAATTTCAGTGTACACTGGGGGCATTCTGTGAGAATGATTTCACATGTTTTCCTGTTTAGAGCCCAACCTTGGCTTTGGGCAGTGAAATAAAGTCCTTCTCGGCCTGTGTGTCCTAATTTTTGACATAACCATTCCCCTAGTTGGTACTGTTCAGAATCGATTGTGTTTCCTAATTTTATCTCCCTAATTCTGGCTAGTTCATCTACTTGCTGGTTCCTGTTTGTGGCTGATTTATTGTCTTTGGCATGAGCTTTCATCCATCCCATTGTGAATGGTGTCTTTCTGGCTATGATTAGTAATAGTTGCCAATCCTCAGTTCTCCAGACTGGTGACCTGTTTACTTCCCAATTTAGAGTTTCCCGTTGGCAAAGCCATTGTGTGGCTCGTGCCCATATGGCATAGGGGTCAACATAGATAACTTTTGCTCCATTCTGTGCTGCTAGAACAACTGCCCTTAGTTCACCTACCTGTGCACTACCTTCAACTTCTTCTGTTACTTGTTTGCCGGTGTTAATTTCTAATGCAGCAGCCCTATAGTGCCATTTAACTTTTATTCTCTTTGATGAGGCATCAGTAAACCAAATGCCCTCAGTGGGTGTTTCCTCAGTGAGGGGGGGTGCATCTGGAATTGATGAAGGTTTAAATGGCTGGTTTAGTGCTAGCAGGTTGTGTTTATAGGCATTTGTAGATGGAAATTTTCATGTGTCCTTCAGTCAATTGCATTTGATCTGCTACTCCCACCAGGTATGCATACCATTTCCTGATGGCAGTATTTTGTGCAATTCCTTCGACCGGAGCAGTTCCTTTTAGGACCGTATCTAGCAGATTAAATGGCCCTCTAGTCTGAACAGGTTGCCCCTGGTATATTTTCTCAACTTGTTTACAACTGTTCAGATTAGAGACAAAAGTCCATTTTCCCACTCAGAGTATCTCTGCTCTATTGCTTTGAATGCAGTTGAGCCAAACAGTAAAGGTCTCTTTGGTCCATTAGGGCCAGTTTGAAACAGATTACAGTAAGTACCATGTATGACAAAACCCCATTCGGCTATAATAGGGTCGCAGGGGTCAATTGGCCCCAGAGATTCGTATGTTTTCAATTCCTCTATTAAGGTTCTAACTGCCTCTTCTTGTTCTGAGTCCCATTTCCACCGTTTTCCCGTCCATGAAAGTGAGTACAGTGGGTGAGCAATGATAGAAAATCCAGGTACATGTTTTCTCCAGTACCCTAAAGTACCCATGTGTTGTAGTTCTTTCCTAGATTGGGGCATTTGTAACTGTTCTATTTTACTTAGGGTGTCCAGTGGAATTGCTGCACTACCTGCAATCCATCAAGTACCTAAAAACTTTACCTCTCTGCCTGGTCCTTGAGATTTCTCAGGTGGGATCTCAACTTCTGCTCTATGTAGTGCCTGTCACACTGCTGCTGCTGCTTCCCCCACTGTCTCAGGGGAAATGCCCCCAGTCAGAATATCATCTCTATCTTGATATCGTTTCACACCTTGCGGGAGTGAGACTGTTTGTAAAAGTTCTGCAAATGAGCAATTGTGGGAGAATGTTTATATCCTTGTGGGAGTCTGTTAAAGGTGTATTGTACGCCTTCTCAAATGACAGCAAATTTCTCTTTATCTTTTTCTTTTAAGGAGACCACGAATATCATATCTTTCATATCTAATGTCACCATACATGGGTGTGCAGCTGCTTGCAAAGTAGCCATCAAGTTTGCAATGTTTGGTACAGCAGCTGTTAGTGGGGCTGTATTGGCATTCAAGCACCAATAAGCAATTTTTAAACACCACCTCCCATCCAGTTTATGGACCGGCCATATGGGTGAATTATATGGGGAATAAGTTCTAGAGCTAATTTATCTTTTTTCTAAATCTGCTATTACCTCTGAAATTCCGGTCTGTGCTGCAGCAGAAACTGGGTATTGTGGCACATTAGTAACCTTTGAATCAGGAAGTGCAGGGGTTGTGCAGAGTACACGCACTGTAGCCTCCTGATTTTTGTCAGGGTTAGGGTTTGAACTGAATGACGGCACACTATCATCCAGCAGATTCCAGGGTCTGCTGTTCAAAACATCAAAACCCAAATATTTTCATTGTGATCCTTGATAGCAAAGCAAGTAGAGGACATATGCTTCTAGCCCGAGAGCCATAAGTTTACTTTTGTGGTTTGACACAGAACACTTGTTCCGTTTACTCCAGTGATTTTAACTCTTTGCCGTCCGGGTCATACACCCAGCTTCTCAGCATCTTTTTGTGTTAAATTGAAATTTGCACTCCTGAATCTCTTAGGAATTTCACTAACTGTTGTCAAGGTCCAACTGGAATCAAAATGTATGGGTCATTGTTATCTATCCATTGTTAGGATTCCACTTGCCAGACTGACAGACCCAACCGTCATCGAGGTGCTACTAGTTTTTTGCTTCCGAATCTTTGGGAGAAAAAGCGGTATTACTCCCTCTCAGAGAAGGAGCTTGTGTCTGAGTGTTTGGAGCATTTCCTCTCCACTTGTCATCATCATTATGTCTCTGAAATGCATGAATTAGATTCTGGATAACACTGACATTTTGTCTTTGAATTGCAGATCTAGGGATACCTAGTGACAGTGCTTGGTTGTATAATTCTCCACACCTCTGAGTTCTGGATTGATGATCAATGGATTTTTGTTCCTGGGTGTTATTTTGGATTGAATGTTTAATTTGCCTAACATTATGACCTGTCTTTTTGGTTTCATCAGATAGAACGTCCCATCCCATTTCTTGTCCATGATTTATGATGTAGTTCATCAGTGCTGCCCAGGTAGGGAGATTCCTATGCACTAGGGCTTCTTCCATGTTGTCAGTGGCTTCCCTTATGGCCAAAAAGGCATTAAAGCCTGTGGCTCTCCTGATTTCATCTCTTTTTGCAGTGAGGTAGAGTTTACTACAGTAGGGGCTCCCTTAATTAGAGGCTTTAGCGCGTCAGGATCCACAGTTGCTGATATGGGAACATTAAGAGGGCTGCATTCATGCATGGCCTGGATACAGGCAGCTTTTGTAATAGCTGTAGAGAGCTCGTTCAAGGATTAAATAGGTATTAACAGAGGTTCTCCTCTCTCTAAAATATCTATTCCGCCACCATAGTATGCCACTCTACTTGTTATCAAGTGGGTATCATCAGGGCATTTGGGTCCAACATTTAAAAAGACACCAGGACCTCAAAATCCATTGGCTTCATTGCCATTGAGTAAAATTCTATCTCCCCTAGTTAGACATACTCAGCATAGGTATTCAGTTTCAGTTTCGCCTGGCTTACAGCTGTAGCGTTCTTGCAAATTGGACATCTGAATGGATAGAATGGGGTTATTTTTCAGGTATGACTCCTACTCTACCCTGAGGTCCAGTGATTTCTTCTGTTTTTATAATGGGTCTGGCCTCGTATTCGGGGGGATCTAAAGGAGACAGAGGATTATTTCCCCTTGGATAGCTATCAGCAAGGTCACCCCATATGTTTCCATCCCATTCTTCAGGGGATACAATTAGTTTCCTAATTTGCACGATCTCAAGAGGATGGGGAGCTTGTATAAGCATAATTTCAACCCCTTCCTCCAACTTTTGTTTTTTCTTCTTTTCTTCCTGTAACTGTCTCTGCAGCTGCTCAGTTTTCAAGGACAGTATTAATTCAGCTGCTTTTCTGCCTTCTGTTTCTTTCTTTAGGTCCACTTCCATTTCATTGCTATTCTTCCTAAACTGACAAGCGGCTTCTAGACAAGTACCTAACATTTTGCAAATAATTCCCTTTCTTTTCTATCCTTTACGTGGCCCCTGGCTAGCTTTAGCTGTTCTTTCACAGAATCATGCCAGTTATCACAAGCCCATTCCTCAGAAAATCTGGGACTCGAACTTACTCCATGCTTTTGTAAGTAATCAGTGAAACTTCTTGCTGTCCTGCCGATTACGCCAGTTTGTCGTGAAAAGGAGTGGTTTGGACTACTTAAAGAGTCACCTCCAATGGTGTCAGTAAAAAAATGATTTAATAGGAATTTATATAAAAGAGCAACTTCACAGGATTTGATGGCAAGGTTCACTCTATTACTTAATATCTGGATGAAACGTACACAGCAAAATTAAGTCAGAATCAAACTAAAATTACGTATACAGAGACCAAAGATGCAATAGGGTAAAAGAGAAACATACCAAGAAAAATCGAGTTAGAATTGATTTCTTGTGATTTGTACAGAGAATGGGAATGTAAAAAGGTAGGGGAGAACCTCCTGTTGAGTCACGAGGTTCAGAGGAGACCCCCTTGCTTTCTAAACTCCTGTCGGAGTCTAGGTGCAGGTGAGTCAACTCCGAGTCCCAGACTTGGTCAGCGGTTTATATCTAAAGGGATTATGAGTATAACAGCAGCCTGAGATTCATTCACAGTTGAATAAAGTTCACGACAGTGACTGACTAGATTTGGAAAGCAATATTTGTAATATACTTGCTATAGAACGTTCAGGTTTGTACACATACACATGCACAAAGACACTGAGGGATATATATACAAGCAAGTTAAAGAAGTATATGTTAAAAATTCCCCTCGAGTTCAGTGAAACTGTCACGTCAAATGCTTCGGCATCTTTCTCAAGGGACGAAACGTTGAGCCTCAAGGAGCAAAGAGTACCAGCCCAAGTCTTCTTGTTGGTTTTTGGCGGCCGACCTCCGATCTTCGCAAACTTTTCAGTTTGCGAGATCTGAGAGGTGTCCCGCTCAGAGGGAGATGCTGGTCGCAGCCCGCTGCAGCCCAGGAGAGCTCAAAGGCTCTCACTTAGTACCACTGTTTATGGGTTCAGGAGACGATTGGCTTTAGTCATCAGCAAATTACTGGGATTCCAGTAGCACTGGTATTGTTTCACATGAGTTCACATGTATTCAGATAAGGAAGGCTCCAAGGCTGTCAGAGAATGACCTAAGACTCAGATATGGGGTGCTCCAAGGCTGTCAGGAGAGGACTGAGATATGTCCCAAGGTTGTCAGGAAATTACTAATTATCCCTACTCCCGTCCCCAGCCTCCACTGGGCAACAGGAGTCCTTGGTATAGTCAGTGCAGCTCCCTGTCTTAGCCATGCAAGAGTTCCTGGTATGGTCATGGGATGCTTAACCACCCAACGCATTACACAAATGCCAAGGCCTAGTGAGACTTCCCGAGTTCGTAGATCGGTGCAGAGAGGGAGAAGAAATGCACCACCTATACACCCAAGCACAACAGGCTTAGAGTAACTAGATTTAACTGAAAGCATGGACTGATGTCACATGCTCTATAACATTTTGTGGGTATGTAACTTCTAAGGTACTTACTGCAGTACAGTGATACTCGTGTTCTTTTTAATGTATCCATGATGAGAGCTCAAACTTTATACAAATCTAGTATTCTTTGGCACTTCTGAAACATGAAAGGTATAAACCATTAATTGTATGTTCATTTTTGTTATTTTGGTTATATTTAAAATAGAGTGGTTAATATTTGATAAAGAGCTTTATAGGTTCATAATTGGATACTGTTGTACAGCAGCAGAACCTGTTCCTTTGGCGTTTTATATTATGATTTTATATGGACAGTTTAATACATGTAGAGTAATCTTAATTTCAGAATGGCTCTGTACTGTAGCTTGAAGTCTAAACTTACTTATTGGTACACTAAAATACATAATTTCCAAAGTAATAATTTTTCCTATTTGCAAAACTCTAGAAATGGAAAGGTTCCTTATGCTGTTAAAAAGGACAGGGACAAGCTTTAGTGTGATTAGAATCTGCATCACTAAGTATCTTAATGAGAAACTGGTATTGTAATTCCATATTTTCACATATTTCCATTACGAGTTTACTGGTTTTCTTTTAAACACCTACAAAATTTTGCACAACAGCCTATCTTTAAAGCGATGTTCATGACAATGCATTCTAATAAACAGCTAGTTGGAGCAGGTATGATTTAGGTACAGCAAGCTGTCTTCTCAATTCTGAACAAAGAATTTTTAAAACATTATTTTCTATATTTTTCCAACATATTAAAAGTATTTCTGTTACCACATGTTAATTGGTTTCTAGGGTCTTCTTGTTCCTCTTGCCTATCTAGTGCTGTTTTTCTCCTCTTGTTTTTTTTCTGTTTTTAAATAGAAAGTGCATATAAATTCCCAAGGAAAGAAAGTGGTGGTGTTTGCAGCTAGAACGAACATTAAGCCATAATCCTGTTTAACAGGATAGGGTATAAAATGCTTTTTGAAGTATCTTGCGGTGTGGTATGTTATTAGTTGTTCTTGATATTCTCTTACTAGATAGGAGAGCAAGAGCAATCTTGATTGTGTCACTTACAGTCATCTTTCATCAAATTACCAAGCAGGGAAACATGGAGAGGTTACCTGCTTTTGCATACAGTTTGGGACAGAGTTACCCCTCCCTGGAGCTAATGACTAAACAAGTCAGATCACATTTCAGCTTTGTTCAGGTCCTTCCTAAAAAATTTGTAACTAAGCCCAAATCTGCCCATTCTTGGTGACTTAGGAGCCAGAGCCAGAGCCAGAGCCACATTACAAGATGGAAGCTACTGTAATACTAAAAGGTTTTCCATACACATCTACCACTACTGAAGGTATTCTATACATGTTAGTAAAGATACAGTGCGTATGGTTTCAGATATTATATAAGTGAGAACTGCATTATTTTTTTTGAAAAGGGCAAAGTATTTCAAACCTTCCTTAGTAATTTATGGCATGTTGAGAGAATATTTTTTAGCTGGCATATTGCAGTGTTCACAAGGGTATTCAAACTGAATTACTTATGATAAGAACCCAGCTTATGCAACCGTTGGTACCTTCCCATTGTTTTTCTCAAAACTTAGAAGAAAGATGTTTTTCATTACATGTATTGGAGTAAATACAGAATTTATGCATAAATATATAAAAAGATGCACAGCATGTCACTGACCTGGCCTGATGGTCTATGCTCCAAGTTCATGCCTGGTAAAAAAAAACCACCTGCAAGTACCTAATGAATTAGTACATAGATCTCTGAGTGGCATGAATGAAGGACTTTTTCTTTTTATCCAGAGAATGCCTGTTAAACAAGTAACCGGTACAATATGGAACAAAGCTTTGGCAAATAAAGCAGAACATAATGACCAGATCTTCACCAGTGTAAGTTCCTGTAGTTCCCTCAAGTGCTATCAATCTTCACCCGGTAAGGAATTTCCTATTATTTAACATACAAATGCAGTAACAGTCAGCATGCCCTGTTCTTTGGAAACTGCCATATTAAATATTTATATAGCTCCAAGGATAGCAAATGTCCATTAGCTGTTCATTGTATGAGGTAAAGTTGCTGGTGTTTCTTGGTTATTGTTGCTGTAAGTCCTCATAATGTTATTTTGATACAATGATGTCTATTGCTTTGATGCACCCTATTCAGTTGTGTCTTCAAATAGCACAGGTGAACAGCAAAATCTTTTACTTTCTGACCATTAGGTGGAGCTAAACAACGTGTAAAGGAAAAAGTTGATTCCACTTCTTTCCATCAAGTTATCCCCGCTTCTATTAGATTTTTATGTGCTTTCAGTTTTCCCTGATACAGTGTGGCCTTTTTATATAAGCTGCTCTCAGGAAGCTTGAGACACTGAAATCGGTTTCCGTGTTACCGAAAAAGCTGAAAATGTTTTCAGAAGCTGAGCAATAACATTGTAAGTGTGAAGGCTTCTCTAGTTAATGGATGTTATCAAGCTGTATTTTCTACAGAACAAGAAATGTGTATCACAGTGTTTTAATACTTTGTGCTAATCCTTACTGAATCCTTATGACCATCATGTTTTCTAAAAGAGCGTAACACAGGGGCAGGGAGTATTTAGGCATGTTTGTGCAGGAGTGAAATCCCCCAAATCAATGTATTTACCTATATTATTTAAGTTAAATGAATGTTTAAGAACTTTACTGGATTGGATCTTATGTATTCCTTATATGTCTGGATTGCTGCACTAAAATACCTGTTGAGATAAACCTGCTTATCAATGGATCTTAATACCTATCTACCTACCTACACTTCTGATGTAGATTTTTTTAATTGTGAAAACAGGCTAAAATTGATGATCTGGGAGGTCTTGACATTTCAGATGAGTTTAAATGTGTTGTGTCCCTTTGATGTTGCATTGGCTTTGTGTAGGCAAAGAGTTATTGCACACAGATACAGTTACAATAGCAGGCTGTAATTTGAAATGCGAATGTCCTAGTTCTATTTGTAATTCACAGAATATACAACTGTACTGAAGCAGGGGAGGAAGGGGACGATATGCTGTTTGTAGGATTTATTCTTTCATGTATTGGTGGGAGGAAGCACAAGAGGTTCTAAATGTGTTAGCAATAGTGTGATTTTTGTAGAAAAATGGAAATTATTTCAGATTATACCTACTCCTTCCAAAACTCCATAAATATGTTTGTGGTTATTATACATAGACAAAGCTGCTGTTCAAGATTCTGTTAAGTTCATGTTCCATGGAGATAATCTCAAGAGTTCTTGGCTGTTCCCCCCCGCATCCTTCATACTATAGCCTTTTGTAAAGATTCTGCAATTTTTTTAGTGATGTGTGCAGCATTCATAAGGTATTTAAAATTGTGTCTAATTGTCTAAACTTTCCTTTCTGTTGTGACACATGCTTCTTTCTATATGTGACATACAAATATAGAAGCTAGCATTCTTTTAATATGTTTAATTCATGTCTTTTGTTTAAAAAAGCCTGTAAACTGTAAACTATAATATATTGTTGAATTGGCTAGATGACACCTGCAAGGCAGAAACAAATCTCCTAACTGGTTTTACTGAGGAGAAAACTGTACTTTAGGAAAAAACAATATTTCTGTCAAATAATTCATTATTCTGTGGTATTTAAGGGACAGAAGTTGTAACCATCATTTGCTGTAGTAGTGCCTAATATTGTTTCCACTGAGATGATAATTACCACCTGCACTGGTTGTCACTGGTCTGGAGTCTGGTTCAGAGATTATTTTCTCCTGAAGTGAAACTGTCCTGATTAGTTGTCTCAGTCCATTGAAGGCTCTTACCCTCTAGAAAAGTCTCTTCCTGCCCTTTGGCACAGTGAAATCTAGTCTGTTTTTGGAGTCTTGAAAGGTCAGGAATAATTTCATGTGGTTTGGGTTGACATTGCTTGCCCTCTAAGAATGGGGTGTCCCGGTAGCCATGTGACTAGTAATAACAAAGATTCTTAGAAGAGAACAAGTAAATAGGTACCCAGGGAAGGACAGAAGATTTTTAGAATGAGTATGGTTAGTTAATCTCAGTGCTCAGCACATCCATATCAATATTAATGTAACAGGAATTAACTTTTCCCTTCAACCGTTATTTGTGTGCTGAACTGGGCAGCGCTTTTGTCATGCTAGTATGGTTAGAAGTTTCATGTATGTCTTACACAACATGGTATGCTTACTTCTGAATAATTTCTTCTTGAACCATTGTTTCACTCTTGTACAGATAGTTTTTATGCTGATGTATGTGGAATTGCACAACAGAACTGTGACTTTCATATGAAACTTTGATGAGACTCATGGTAGTGACAGGTTTTATGCTGTGTATCTTCTGTAGACTTTAACCAAAGGATAATATACTAGAATTACTGGTAATGCCAGCTGTGTCACAGCATAACACCAGGACAGGTCTAGGAAAGCATTTTTCAATCAAAAATTCCCTTAGGATTACAATTAAAGAAAGACAGTAATATATACCCATTCTTAGAAAAATGTAAAGTATACCACTGTAACCATGTGGATTCTCTATTATTTAGTCAGTCTGCAAAGGAGTTTTTAAGCACTGCTTTCTGCAACAGCATTCTTTCTAGAATTTTGAAGGCAAAATTGACTTTTAAGTTTTAAATTGCGTCATTAGTCTTGGATGGGCTACCCGATAATTTCTGAATATAGTAGCTTAAATGAACATAAACATGACAGCTACCTGAATATGAGCTGGCAGTGTGCCCAGGTAGCCAAGAAGGCCAATAGCATCCTGCCTTGTATCAGAAATACACACTTACGATTTTATTGCTCAGCTTTTGAAAACATTCCCTGGCCAGCAGGACTGAGTGCCCTGTACTCGGCACTGGTGAGGTCACATCTTGAATACTGTGTTCAGTTTTGGGCCGCTCACTACAAGAAAGACATTGAGGTGCTGGAGTGTGTCCAAAGAACAATGAAGCTGGTGAAAGGTCTAGAGAACAAGTCTTATGAGGAGCGGCTGAGGGAAATGGGGTTGTTTAGCCTGGAGAAAAGGAGGCTGAGAGGAGACTGCTCTCTCTCTACAACTACCTGAAAGAAGGTTGTAGTGAGGTGGGTGCTGGTCTCATCTCCCAGGTAGCAAGTGATAGGACAAGCGGAAACAGCGTCAAGTTGTGGCAGGGGAGGTTTAGACCGGATATGAGGAAACATTTCTTCACCGAAAGGGTTGTCAGGCATCGGAACAGGCTCCCCAGGGAAGAGGTGGAGTGACCATCCCTGGAGATATTTAAAAGCTGTGTAGACATGGAGCTTAGGGACATGGTTTAGTGGTGGACTTGGAGTGGTGGACTTGGCAGTGTTAGGTTTACAGTTCAACTCAATGGTCTTCTTAAGGGTCTTTTTCAACCTAAATGATTCTATGAATTTTATTTTGCAAGGCAGGTTCAGTATCAGTCAGGTACAAATCCAGGCAGAACACAATTATGTCATGCCTTGATTAGGTAAGGTTCAAAAGCAAAAGACTGTCCTGAGCCAATGGACAGACAGTGAATGGGTGCAGGCTCCCAATGATGCTTCTCACAGCTCTTTCTCCCAACAGCTGTTCTCACAATAGTCTCATCCAAGGTTGCACAGTTGCATCAATTAAGACCAGATCTTGAACAAAGACAGCTAAACCCCTAGTTCACTGGGGAAAGAGTTTCAGAAGAAAAACACAGAGAACAATGGTTACAGGGCTGCTCAGTATAATTAAAGCCTGTTATTGTACTCAGGTTCCTGATGTATATTTCATAAACATATATACGATTCTTGCCACTAATCAACAAATAATTGTAGCATACTGAAATCATTGCCCTGTAACTCTGTGTACAGTATTGACATTCTTCTTGTGTGTAATGTGTCTTTTTTATGTAGACCCAAATATTGCACTTCATTTGATGCGTAAGTTATGCTTTTGCCTCCCCATAAATTTTGCTAAACTGCATCCACAGGCTTTTTGGAGCTTGTTTAATTTGTTACCTTAAAATTTTGAAGGCAAGCATTATTGCTGAAATTCTATGAGTGCTCTAAGCTGAGTCAGACTAGTACTGCCACAGAAGGTGGATACCACTGTTTTTACTCCCTGCAGGTTCTTTCTGTCCCAACTGCCTTGATCCTTAGTGTCAGCACAGGTCTTCGTATAGGTCAAGATGATTTTAACTTGACAGTTGTCGTGGTTTCAGGTCAGCTCAGTCGGTAACAAAGCACCACGAAGCCGCTCACTCACCCCCCACCCCCTCGCCTGGCCATGTTGGGATGAGGAGAAAATACAAAGGCAGGCTTGTGGGTCGAGACAAGGACTGGGAGGGATCACTCCCCACTTATGGTCACGGGCAAAAGACAGGCTCAACTTGGGAAAAAAAAACCAAAATCAATTTAATTTACTACAAATCAAAACAGAAACAAAACACAAGGGTGTTAGGAAGGGAAACTAAACATCAGAACAACCTCCCCCCACCCCTCCCGCCTTCCCGGCTCAGCTCCGTTCCCAGTGCTTTCTACCTCCTCCCCCCGGCGGCGCAGGGGAACAGGGGATGGGGGTTGAGTCAGCTCGCCACACATCGTCGTTGCCGCTTCTTTCCTCAGGGGGAAGATTCCTC
>VYZV01028327.1:32215-44466 GCA_013401275.1 Pandion haliaetus | reverse complement strand
GTCCGACATTTTGGGGTGGCGAATTCTTTATCTTTATCTGACATTTTGGGGCGGCGACTTCTTCCAGCAACTTCTTAAAGGGGCCGCCTCTGCAGCCCCCCTCCCCTGCCACCAAGGAAAACCGCGCCACACAAACCCATAACAACAGTAATGTTTAATTTAGAAACATGATAATTAAGTCTGCAAATTAATTAACCAAGCAGCTCTCCAGATTGTTTTGCCAGTGTAAAAGTGCAGGCTAGTGCAGAGGTAGACACAGGAACGAAAAGTCAATGACAGGGAGAAGGCAGGACCATCTCTTTTAAAGGATATGCCAACTCAGATAATTTTTGTTTACTTTCAGAACGCCAGGGTGCATGCTCTTAAATGTACACATCAAGGCTGTGCTGTTATATAAAGATCTCAACAGGGTGGAGAAATGGGCTGGTAAGAACGTCATGAAGTTCAACAAAGGGAAGTGCCAGGCTCTGTGCCTGGGAATAACCCTATGCACCATCAAGTGCTGGGGACTGACCAACTGAAGAGCAGTTTGGCAGAAAAAGCACTGGGGGTCTAGCTAAACACCAAGCTGACCATGAGCCAGCACTGTGCATTTGAAGCAGAGCAAGCCAATGGGGTCATGGGGTGCACTAGGCAGAGTATTGACAGCAGGCTGAAGGAGATGATCCTTCCCCGCTACTCAGTGGTGGTGCAATATGCCTGGGTTCTGTGTCCAAGTCTGGCTTGTACCAGGCTCCCTGCTACAAAAGAGGCATGGACATCCAGGACCGAGTCCAGCAAAGAACCAAAAAGATGATGAAGGGCTTAGAGCATCTGTCATACAAGGGGAGGCTGAGAGAGCTGGGACTATTTAGCCTTGAGAAGGCTAGACATAAATATAAACACCTGATGAGGGGTGCAAGTAGATAATGTAAGACAATGAGCACAGTCTGAAATACAGGAAATTCCACTTAAACACAGTAAAAACCTTTTTTTTATTGTGATGGTGGTCAAACACTGGATCAGGTTGCCCAGAAGAGTTGTGGACTGTCCACCCTTGGAAATATTCAGAACTCAGTTGGATATAGTCCCTGGCAACCTGTTGTAGCTGACCCTCCTGCTCTGAGCATGCAGTGGGATTAGAGACCTCCCAAGGTGTCTTCCAGCCTCAGTGCTGCTGTGATTCTATGAAGTGGAATGCATGGTGGATGGAAGCAAGTCATTAGGTACTCACAGTAATAAGTATTGTTACAAAAATCATATTGCCTATTATATTTCTTACTGTTATTTATGTGTATCTTGCAGAATAGGCATGACTAGAATGTGTAGTACTGTTTTCAAGTGCAGATAATGTGCTATGCAACTTACTAATGTAAGAGGAAACAAATGAGGTATTCACAATGATTTTTCATTTAGTAATCAACATACAAATATTACAAAGAAGGCTGGGTATATTTTCACTACCTTGTCTTAATTAATTTTTTTCTTCAGAAGACTTACTCTAATTGATATCTACAGTAAACTTTTTATTAACAACATTGGGAGCTGTAACGAACCAAAAAAATTCATAATTTCTTGTAACTTCCATAGTTGCTGGAAAAGGAGAGAAAATATCAGTAAGTCCACATGATCAAAATATATTATTTTTAATGTTGTTACAAAATCATGTAGGAGTTACAAGATGATATAAAAATGATAACTGGAAACTACCAGAAGATTAGTTTGCTACTATGTATATCTAAGACATCAGTAAAGAGAAATAGGAAATGGGTTTTCCTAAATAAATAATTTAAATTATTCTTAAAATCATACAGCTGTGTGGAAGTAACTTTTACACAAAAGTTTAAAGAAATAATAATGTAAGAGCTTGTAAGCATGCAGAGCATATGTATGAGCATATTGTATGAGGCACCTATCATTCTAAGAAGTAGGTGATATAATCTTAAAATTTATTGCCATTCACGATATTGTACCTTTCTTCTTACATAAAAAGAAACATCAGTTTTGTAAAAAATTTCAAGATTTTTGATTAGTTATTTTATGGATAACTATTCACTGTGGAGTATTAAATGTGGTCTAGCCCTGATACAGCTGCAAAAGCTTCCACACTTCACTGATACTGATAAGCAATACGTGGATATGCAAAGAATTTTAGTACCACATGGGTGGAGCTAAAACTTTGATGCTGTTATGAAACAATTAAAATAGATTCCCACACAATAATCCACATCAAAGAGCAAGAAAAGATGTTTACTCATTTTGGGTTTTATATACTTTGATTGAAGCTTTTTGAGAAAAGCTAGGAAAATCAGTGCTGGGTTAAGAGTATTGGAAGAAAAGTCCTGAAAAGCTGCTAAAGCCATAGTTGCTAAGAGGGAAGAAGATTAACAGGCTTACGAATTGTATACTTATTCACTGTAACAGTCCATAGGCCATGTCTACTCATTTCTTATTGAAATACAGGCTGCACTAGAATTTGCCTGGAAGCCAACAGACCTGAGCAATTTACGTTCATAAGGTTTGGCTTTTGAAAGAGGGATGTGAAAGTAAGCATGAAAGTTAAGCCATTCTACAAAAGCAAATACAAGTCTGTGAGGCTGTTTCACCTGGGGGAACAGAGCCTTTGCATCAAAAGTATTAAATTATATGTACTTCCATGGTTTTAAATGGTGTCTCAGCTAACATATACCAGCCATTTTACAGCACAATGCTTTATTTTATGTTTTGATTCAGATCTAAATGAACACTTAATCTGCCAATAACCTAAGAAAATACAACCTCTTTGCTCAGAATAACTGTCATAGAAGAGTGGCCTCCAAATCCTGAGAGATTCATGCAATACCTGGCAGCAGCTCTGCCTGCTCCTTGAGGGCTGTTAGACAGATACTTGGATTATACTTGGAGTATAATCCAAAGTTAAGTTAAGAATTGTGCCAAGAACAAGTTTTAAATGTATTTTTTAAGTCTGAGAATTAGGACTGTCAGAATTGGAGTGGCTGTTTAAGAAAAAATGCTCTTCCACTCCTAATTAGGTACGTACATCCTTTATCAATTATTGGTGCAAAATCATTATGAGTATAGTTATTACTTAGTGTTATTAGCATAACTTCCATGAGGATGTTTGGTGCTCCAAACAGTGTATACTGCATTTTGAGAAGACCCTTGTGGTTTTGGAAAGTTAGTATTTTTTTCTCAGAAATTACATTTATAGATGGCACTGTTAGTGGTTCCAAAATGGGAAAGTTCTTATGAAACTAGCACAGAGCTGGGGGTTTTTGCTTTGTTTTTCATAGTTGCAGCAGTTCTGAGAAACATTACATGTCTGTAAAGGAAGCCATGATGTTTGTTTTCTGCCAGAAGCTCCATAATCTTCCGCCTTTATCAGAAAGAGAGCTTTATAAGTAGGGCCCACTGAAGGGATTTAGCAAAAAATGAGGTACTGATTTTAATTATTTAGTGGAATAAATTATTGTATGTCTGCTCTCTGACTAGTTCTGCACTTAATATTTGTGTAAATGTAGTTACTGTTCAAAGGGCTGATTGAGATCAAGTAAAAAAGGATGAGGGAGAAGATACCCTAATTTGTGAGTCTGTTTCCTTTCCTTATTTTTTAAATCAAGGGTGTTGATTTTCATACAAAAGACTAGGAAAGTACAAAAAGAAAAAAAAGAGAAACTAGGGGAAAGGTCAAAGATGAAGTATGAAGCAGTCCTTATATGTAGCAGTCTGGCAATGTTTGACACATCCTACCATGTTACAGACTAGGGGCGAAATATGGCCTGCTGACTTCACTCAGGAAGCGTGTTGTCTGCTGACTCACTGACTCACTATTACTTCACATCCAGAAAAAGTGGTTCTACAGGAGAAGAGGGCTTCAGAATTAGCTGAATAGTTCTGAGGAAAGTCAAGGAAAAAAACCTGAGTTTTTAAGAGTAAGCAATAGTAAAGGAATGGGTTTTAACTTTACATGATATGCAATTTTTTTTTTTTTTATGTCAGTTTAGGTAGACCAGGAATATTGACTGAGCTAAAAGCATACCTGCAATAAAACCTGTTTGTGACAAAAATAAGAAAATTTTGGGGGAAGCCTGGGCTTTTGTTAGGGGTCAGGAAGAAAGACTAGTCATATAAGTAATGGTAAAGGTAGGTTCCACCTGCTTAAGATACAAAGGGGAGATGCCTCCCACATAGTATTTTGCAGATGTTCAGAAAACAGGTCTTCAGAAAGTAAGCCTTCTGCATCCTTCCCTTGGTGGGGTAAGAAGGACACGGATATTTGAATGGATCTGTATGTACCTGTGGGCTCAGTGCCTGCTTGCTAGGATTTGGGTGAAAAGTCACTTGCAGAGGATTCTGGGTGTTCATTCTTACATGATGTTATCAGCAATTTCATCAATTAAATAATTGTTACTGGACATCTGCCTTAATTCTTGTTTGAAAGACCAGTCATAACCCAGTGCTATTTACTTACCAAGCAGCTAAACTGGGATAAATTTCTGAATATATTCGCCTAACTTCCTTAAGGAAAAGAAGACACATACTGTTACCTCTTTTTAGCTATTGTGGTAACTTAGAGCATTCTCTTCTGCTCCCCTTCTGCTTTTAAGCTCAAGTATAGAAACCTTAAGTGTCTGGCAGAAGAAGGAAAGAGCCAAAGAAGGCTGGAAGGAAAAGTAAGTTGGTTTGGCAGAGCATGGGAAGGGTTCGCAGTTCTTGCGTGAATTTTATTGTCCTCTCAGCAGCTGTTGGTTACTGGGACTATGAAATACACTTGCTTTAAGGGCCCTGAGACCATCCCTCCTCCTGGAGGTTTGGCTGCCTGTGCTCAGGGCCAATTTAGTATAGTCCCCTCCTGGGGGGCTGTCCCCTCCTTCCAGTGACTTTGGAGAGGTCCCTCCCAGAGTCATCCCTTTCAGACAGCACTGCAGGAAGTCCTCAGCTTTCTGTGGGAACTGATCTAAGGTGCTGCTCTAGTCCTGAGCTACAGCTGCCACTGCATTGCAACCCTGCCTATGCCTGGCCATTGGCCCACTAATCTGGGCCCAGACCCTGACCTACAGGATGACAACCCAGCCTGACCTTGGACCTTCCTCATAACTACGGGCCTGCCTGGTGATCACTTGTTACCCTCATGGGGCCTGATTCTAACTCTGAATTGCTGACTTGCGTTCCTGGATTGACCTTGACCCTGTGTCATCACCTTGAGCTTGCCTGATGTCCTGGGCTGTGGGCTGATTCTCAGTGCTGTTTCTGGTGTTGTGGTTTAATCCCATCAAGCATCTCAGCCCCACACAGCTGTTTGCTCACTCCCCTCCAGTGGCATGAGGGAAAGAATTAGAAGTATAAAAGTGAGTAAACTTGTGGGTTGAGATAAAGACAGTTTAAAGCAAAAGCTGTGCATGAAAGTAAAGCAAAAATAAGGAATTAATTCATTACTTCTTGTGGGCAGGCAGCCATTTCCAGGAAAGCAGGGCTTCATCACATGTAACAGTTACGTGGGGAGACAAACACCGTGACTCCAAAAGTTCCCCCTTTTTCCTTCTTCCCCAGCTTTTATTGCTGAGCATGATGTCATATGGTATGGAATATCCTTTTGGTCAGTTGGGGTCAGCTGTCCCAGCTGTGTCCCCTCCCATCTTCTTGCCCATCCCCAGTGTACTCACTGGTGGGGCACTGTGAGAAACAGAAGAGGCCTTGATGCTGTATAAGCACTGCTCAGCAATAACTAAAACTTGGTGTGCTCTCAGTACAGATCCAAGACAGCACCACAGAGCTACTATGAAGAAAATTAATTCTATCCCAGCCAAAACCAGTACACCTGAGCAGCTCCTATTCATCTTGCTGAGAGGCTCTAAGGCAAGTCTGTGGCTGGCAAGATTTTGGGGTCTCCCTCAGCTCCCAACTCCTCTCCCTGAGGGAGTAGTCAGCCTGTGCTGCACAGTGATAGCTCAGGCCTTCTTGAGTCCTCAGCCCAGACAGCCAAACCTCTGGGAGGAGGGATGTACTCACAGTACTTATATTTACTACGGGATAATACTTTTCTGCTATCTACCTTTACAGGATAAAGGATTAAAAAGAGTTCTTGCCTATTTTGTATATATTAGTGTACATACATGCATAAAGGTTTGGCATTTATTTTGGTGTTTGAAGCAATCATACTGCTAGGTATCCTGGGAGAAAATTGCACCTGTGTACATGCCTAACGGAGTCAGAACAATGAACAGTGACTGTCCAGACCCAGAATTAAGTCTGCTTAGAGAAAACTTCTGACCAAAGAGGGGAACTACACCAGTCTGTAACAGATACACATAACACATATGCCTTCCAGGAGTATATCTGCGGAAAATCCATAAACAAAATCCCATTGCAGCTTTAGTTGGTGTTGACGCATTCCCCAAGAGAGACTAATGGCCTTTAGCATTCCATTACATCTTTCCCTTTTGTAGTCAAGCTGCAGTGTTCCTTCTGTGATCTACTGTATGACTGGAATATGCAGTTCCAACAAATGAGCTTTGTTCTTGTTCTGTACATGTCCTTCAGGTTGGTTTTACCTTTGACCTGAAGCCTTTCATGAGCAGAGTTTCACTGGCTTACTGTAGAGTTTTTCATAGGCTCAACACCTATCATTCATTTGGTTGCCGGGCTTTACAAATAGAATGTGCTATGCCAGGCCCTCATTCAAACTATTTCAAAGTGAAATCTTAGGAAAGACTACTCGCATATGAAAATTTACTTTGGTGAGAATGTAACTACCAAGTTTTGTTCTATGATGATCTTACTGCATGATTACAGTGTTGTATAAGGGAGACACAACTTCTTTACATTTCACCAGTGCTGACAGAACAGATTGTTATCCTTTAATAAGGGTTACTAGAGTATCAGATCTAGCAGTTGAGCTGCCTGTGTGAATTACTCATTCATTAACCCATGTGAGGCAATGTGAGATGAGTTAGCAGTGCTATTTAAGCTATCTGAAATAGCCATGTTTATTTTGATGGACATGGATTGGGGGGTATTACACAATTGGCTTATTTGGCAGATCTGAGAGGGCATTGACATTTGACATAGCACGGAAGAGTAGATAGCAGGGAACAGGTTAGGGTAACAATTTTTTCTCCATTTCTTTGTACCATTTTGTCTTTGCTTTTAATCTGTTTACAGGGGCATCAGAGAAATATGAACTTGGTAGTTTCATTGACTAAAATGCCTTTCAGCTCCTCTTCAGTGAATTTTGTACAGATTTCAGAATACTGGTTTATAATATCCTGAAACAAATGTGGTTGCTCCCCTCCATAACAAATGGAGGATTAATATAGTTCATCCATTCGTAATGTGTGAACTTGATACAAATGGATGCATTAAGATGGGTAATTACTGAGCTATCAAAAAAAATTGTGAAGGTTCATGACCGATGGAATCCTGCCCTGGTGGTATAAACTGCCTAGATTATGGAATAATAGCGAGGCATGTGGGAAAGAAGACCATTTTCTTCAAACCTTCAGAATACACTTAAGAAATTACAGCATAAGAGCTGAACTTCTTCCACTTGCAGAAGTTCAACTAAGCTTATGGAGATACTACTTTTTATTCTGTTGTAAGTGCATTTTCTTCTCCTTCTGGGCTCCATCTCAGTTGCTGTTACAGGCTTGGACCACCACGGACTTGCTGGTATCTGTACTCCTGTTGCTTTAAGTGGAAACAGGAGGTGGCAAGGAACAACCTTCAGTGTCTGTTTTACTAGCTTTCCTTGAACTTCAGGGGACAGAACATTGAGAAGCATCCTCCCACAGCCTAACGCAAGTTGGTTGTTGTCTGCCTTGAACCTGTCTAAGTGAATTTAGCTGATCTTGCTGGAATTAAATTAAGAAACACTCCCAGGAAGTCATTTGCCAATAAATCTAAGAAAAAAGTAACTTCATACAGCAAAAGGAAGGCAAGTAGCTTAGGAAAATAACCTCTTCCACTTGCAAAGGTGGATCTGGAAGAGAAGATTCTGGCTAAATCTCTTAGTCTTCTCTTAAAAAAAAAAAGTATTCTTAAATTAGCCTACTGAATGTACGATCAGTGAAGGTACAGGTTTCACACAAGCTAACAGATTAAGTACCAGGCTTCCCATACTCTCCCACTGATGTGAAACCTACAAACACTTCTTGTTCATTAGGAATCATTTTTAGTTAGATAGTTCAGATGAAGAATAATTTCTTGCTCAGATTAAGAAAACTTTTCCCCATCCTGTAGCAAAGACAAAGCTATTAAGAGTCCTAGGTTAGATACAGATGCCTCTGAACTAGTAGAAGCTTTTCCACTGATTTCAGTAGGCATTGATTCACCTCCTAAGCACAGAGTTATTCAGATGTTTGCTGTGGATGAAATAAGGCCTCTTGTGAAATGTTAAGAAACAAAAAAGCAAACTCAGGAATGACCAATAGGTCAGAAATCAATTTTATGTGCAAAGCACTGTAACTCACCACCCACCAATACAGAAGTCCTTAACAACAGAATCGATACAGTTCTAATGCCCAGAATAGCAACATTTCAGAGCATATACAGGTACTGTTATGTCTGCCTGAAGGCTATCTATGGATGTCTTTGCACATGGAAGCTATGTGTGTGATACAATGACTGTGGCAGCATAAACAGCCTCTCTGAAGTAGCTCTTCTGCAATTCACTAGCCCTTCTCAACCCCACAAGAGCACACCAGATGTTTGGATTGTATTCTGTGGGCAAGACTTCAATCAAAGAGAAATTTAGGACTTGGGGACTATTAAATCCTGGATTAAAATATTGAAGTGGAATTTAAAATCATTGCCAAAACAGCTGTTGTTTACTGTCCCTTAACAAGCAAGATGACTTGAGAAAAACATTTTTTAACAATCAGATTACAGGAAGTCCAATATTCCTGTGACAGATAGGCAGCTGTAAGTTTGTACTCCAGCTGCACTGTTATATCCCTTGGCAGCCTGTGTGCTCTGTTCTTTATGCAGACCTATTACTCCTAATGCACATAGCCAGGAAATTCCATGGGAGAAAAGGGAATCAACATGGATGAATCTCACAGTGCTTAAACAGATCGGTTTACAATAAATGTAAATCACTCTTGGATGAATGCTGTTTCTCCAGTCAATTTCTCCAGTCAGGAGAGCTCACTGGCGAGTTGCCTGTGGTTGGTAAGCCTAAGGTTCAGCCCTCTTGGCTCTCAGTTGTCCAGTTATCCCCTTACTACTCCTCCTCCTCTTTTCAGTCATTCCTCTTCCATCTGAGATGCTGTCAAAGACAAGAATCTGGTGTATAAAGTCTTTTCTTCTTTGGCTTCTTAATGTTCCTGAGCCTCTGCTATGAATTTGTTGGACAGATATATCTATGTGGGACTGTAGATCAAAACTTCCCCAGAGACTGAAGGTCACTGAGTGTATTCCATATTAAATAACAAAGTGAACTCAACATTTTTATTTTTATAGTTGGGAAAATTAATGCACTAAGAGCTAGAACTCTGCTTCTAAGGCAGCCTGATACTGAATGTCGGACTTGGGCATGCTTTCAGAGGCATTGAGTATCCGGGAACTCCAGTTAGAGCTGAGGAAAAGTTTGCCCTTGTGCAGTCATGTTAGCTACCTTCCCAGACTTTCCAATTTGAAAAAGGACAACACTACATTATAAAGCACAGTAGGATATTAATCTAAAACCAGTTACATTAGCATTATTGGTTTATTAAGTTGNAGTAACTAGTTTCAAATTCTGTAAGTTAGGGTAGGTCAACACAGATGGACTCCAGTGCCACAGCCTTGTGCTCCAGTCTGACTGAGAGACAAGCATCTGCAGTCTAGAAGCCATGTAACACTGTTAATGAAATGGGATGCCTAAACTCTGCCTCTCAGTGGAGCTGATGAGTTTGAGATGAATGGCATGCTAACGTAGTGATAAAAACTTCTGGATCACCAGTTTTGTGTTTAGCCAGTATGAAGTCTAGGGGAGGCCCTCTGCATTACCAGTGGATTTCAAACCTTGATCTTCTCACTCCCCTGCATCACTGACCAGAATACATCATCTTGTGTACTTGGGGAATAGTGCGGGCATCTTATGCCAGCTCTGCACAGTACAGTTCATCAAGCACCTAATAGCCTGTTTTAACAGTACTGTTTGATTTAGCAGGTTGGTGAACTCTGTACTACAGTAAAAGATGAGTCATTTTTATAGATTGTGGCAAAGCAGACAAGTGGAGTTTAACCCACGTTTGTTATTTCCATGCACTAGTGNCATTTTTAGTTAGATAGTTCAGATGAAGAATAATTTCTTGCTCAGATTAAGAAAACTTTTCCCCATCCTGTAGCAAAGACAAAGCTATTAAGAGTCCTAGGTTAGATACAGATGCCTCTGAACTAGTAGAAGCTTTTCCACTGATTTCAGTAGGCATTGATTCACCTCCTAAGCACAGAGTTATTCAGATGTTTGCTGTGGATGAAATAAGGCCTCTTGTGAAATGTTAAGAAACAAAAAAGCAAACTCAGGAATGACCAATAGGTCAGAAATCAATTTTATGTGCAAAGCACTGTAACTCACCACCCACCAATACAGAAGTCCTTAACAACAGAATCGATACAGTTCTAATGCCCAGAATAGCAACATTTCAGAGCATATACAGGTACTGTTATGTCTGCCTGAAGGCTATCTATGGATGTCTTTGCACATGGAAGCTATGTGTGTGATACAATGACTGTGGCAGCATAAACAGCCTCTCTGAAGTAGCTCTTCTGCAATTCACTAGCCCTTCTCAACCCCACAAGAGCACACCAGATGTTTGGATTGTATTCTGTGGGCAAGACTTCAATCAAAGAGAAATTTAGGACTTGGGGACTATTAAATCCTGGATTAAAATATTGAAGTGGAATTTAAAATCATTGCCAAAACAGCTGTTGTTTACTGTCCCTTAACAAGCAAGATGACTTGAGAAAAACATTTTTTAACAATCAGATTACAGGAAGTCCAATATTCCTGTGACAGATAGGCAGCTGTAAGTTTGTACTCCAGCTGCACTGTTATATCCCTTGGCAGCCTGTGTGCTCTGTTCTTTATGCAGACCTATTACTCCTAATGCACATAGCCAGGAAATTCCATGGGAGAAAAGGGAATCAACATGGATGAATCTCACAGTGCTTAAACAGATCGGTTTACAATAAATGTAAATCACTCTTGGATGAATGCTGTTTCTCCAGTCAATTTCTCCAGTCAGGAGAGCTCACTGGCGAGTTGCCTGTGGTTGGTAAGCCTAAGGTTCAGCCCTCTTGGCTCTCAGTTGTCCAGTTATCCCCTTACTACTCCTCCTCCTCTTTTCAGTCATTCCTCTTCCATCTGAGATGCTGTCAAAGACAAGAATCTGGTGTATAAAGTCTTTTCTTCTTTGGCTTCTTAATGTTCCTGAGCCTCTGCTATGAATTTGTTGGACAGATATATCTATGTGGGACTGTAGATCAAAACTTCCCCAGAGACTGAAGGTCACTGAGTGTATTCCATATTAAATAACAAAGTGAACTCAACATTTTTATTTTTATAGTTGGGAAAATTAATGCACTAAGAGCTAGAACTCTGCTTCTAAGGCAGCCTGATACTGAATGTCGGACTTGGGCATGCTTTCAGAGGCATTGAGTATCCGGGAACTCCAGTTAGAGCTGAGGAAAAGTTTGCCCTTGTGCAGTCATGTTAGCTACCTTCCCAGACTTTCCAATTTGAAAAAGGACAACACTACATTATAAAGCACAGTAGGATATTAATCTAAAACCAGTTACATTAGCATTATTGGTTTATTAAGTTGACTTTACTGCTGGTTTTGAGCACTGTGGGTGAGGGCTCTGTTTCTGAATGTGAGAAAAGCATTCAGAAGTAAACAACCAATTAAACTCACAGCATCCCTGTGAAGCATTTTTAGAGATGATATGGAGAAATGAAGTAACTAGTTTCAAATTCTGTAAGTTAGGGTAGGTCAACACAGATGGACTCCAGTGCCACAGCCTTGTGCTCCAGTCTGACTGAGAGACAAGCATCTGCAGTCTAGAAGCCATGTAACACTGTTAATGAAATGGGATGCCTAAACTCTGCCTCTCAGTGGAGCTGATGAGTTTGAGATGAATGGCATGCTAACGTAGTGATAAACACTTCTGGATCACCAGTTTTGTGTTTAGCCAGTATGAAGTCTAGGGGAGGCCCTCTGCATTACCAGTGGATTTCAAACCTTGATCTTCTCACTCCCCTGCATCACTGACCAGAATACATCATCTTG
>VYZV01028327.1:19809-32156 GCA_013401275.1 Pandion haliaetus | reverse complement strand
ATTGACAGCCAGTATCTTGTGAAAAGGACGCTGTTCAGTGCTCCCCAGGGACACTAACGTGTAACTTCTCAGAGAAACCCATTTAGCCTTCTTTAAGAAAGAAGCCACAAAGGTGGGGATCTTATGGAAACCTGAGAGTAGCAAGGAAGGACATATGTGAAGGAGCAAGAACAAGGCTGCAGTGGAATTCTCCTTGGGTTCCAAAAGGTGAACATTTCCCACACTGTCAGACCTGAGACTTGATTCTGTCTCCAAAGGCTTTTGCAGCGAGGTCTTTTGCAGCTAATTCAACACGGAACCCCTGAAGTCAGTAATGCTAAAATGATTTACAGTGGCTGTCTGTTTGGCCTTTTTTCTCTTTCTCTATCAAGTAAGGGGAAATGTAAATAGAGAAAGCTTGAATATTTTGTAGTGCACACCTCTTAGATTTCTATGTAACGTGTAAGAATAAATACCCTGCCGGTAAGGAACCTCTATGAGCTTAATAAAGGAAATTCTCAGACCCAGATGAAAAAGGAGTAGTTAGTTGCTAATAAGTAGCTGGTTTCTAAAAGAAAAAAAAAAAGAATGTTGTTTAGGTGGAGAATTACAGGAGGTATCTTGGCTTTTGTGGTGGGAAAGTGTTATACGAAAGCCTATGGGAGAAGAGGGAAAAGTACTTCTCTAAATGGGAATGCTCAGGTAAAGAAGCTACCTTTATCTTTGAGGAAAAGTGGCTGATTGGGTTTCTGTGGAACACCTTTCTCTTAGGATCTTGAGAGATTGTTTAAGCCTTTTCTTAAAATTACCGTCTTCAGCCAGTTAATGTTTTATTTAGGATTTAATCCTTTATGTATTAGAGGCCTCTGGCAATTTTCTTCTGTCATAAGGAAGACAGGACAGAATAGTATTCTTTGTTAATGAGGGAAAACAAAAAGCTGAGAAAAGAAAATACTGTTCACATATGGTATCAGCCAACAATCAATCTGTCTTTCCTGTAAGGGACTTGCAAGTGAATGTGACCAAAGTGGCTGAATCCCATCTATGTCAATATGAAGAAAGAGTACCCAACCTTGCTTCATCATTTGCTTTGGAATCCACAGTCAGGATTCAGCACAGCAATAATGACTATAAAAAAAGCTTTTCATCATAACTTAAGAACCAGACTGTACGGTGATGATAAATAAGGAAAATCAAACTAAAAGGATAGGGTCTCCTATGCTACAGCCAGAGAGATTGTTTTAACTTTTTTAGGATTGCCTGTGAGAAGCTTATTCCCATGTGCTGCATGGTATAGATGTATTCTAGAAAGCTAAGTAAATATGCACCACTCACATAGACTACTTTTTGTGGTGAAGTTTAGTATTTCTTTAAAAAAAAAGGTGATATGAAATGCTCTCTGAAAGTGAAAATTTCTAGTAGCGTGTAATATAAACTCCTAAGGGCAGTAGAGAGGGTTAAATCAGTGAAGAGATTCTCCTTGAATGGGTTCAGTCTTTTGTTGAACTTGAGGAGGTTGCAGAAGAAGGCACAGAAGGCACAGAAACAAAGACCTTCCTATTATTTTTCAATTTCAAGGTAACTGACTCATTGGTATGATTTCAAACTATGGAAGTGTTTCCATTAGTGAAGGCTTGGGTACTACTTGTCAAGTTGACACTATTAAATGTTTTACTGCTCAGTGAAGCAATGTGGGTTTTGGTGGAATTCAGTTGTTCTTTCAGTATTGCTAGTGGTTTGCTGTATGAGTTCAAATAAGTCACTTCTACTTTCCATATCTTGTGTAAATAATAACAGCAACCTCTTTCATTCCTGCATCCTGACCAACTGTATGTGCGTTACATATCTTTGCACCTTGTTAAGCACTTGGTCCTGGAGAATAGTTAGGTACTTGCAGTGCTACTGAACAACAAAAAAGTTTTATTTTCTGTTAAGAAATAGAGTAGATAATGTAGTGAGTAATCTCAATCACACCTTGTCATGTTGCAAAGGTCAGAAGTTATATGATTAATAGTAACAGGTCTTACGGAAAACCCCAGTAACTCATTGCACACTTACGAAGGGCATCTGAATGTTACTCTGTCTGAAGTATAATGTTACATTGACAGTTGTCCTCTTGAAACAAGGAAATATACTGCACTATAAATAACTTGAAAAAAGAAGGAAAGTATCAGATTTCAAAATTAAATTGGCTTATTGGAGATATTGAAAATATGGTCCAAATAAAAACATGGGAATAAATTTACTAAAGTTGAATGCAGGATGTTGTCTGATATTGAAATATCTGCACAGGCACTGGTTAATAAACAATTTGTCAGGCAGGTTTTTCTTCAAGGAAGACTGAGAATTATAACAGATTGTAGGCTAGCTGTATGTGATCAACATTGCTTTAATACTAGGACAGAGGCCAACGTTGTAGTGAGATCCTGGTAATACGGATTGACTAGGATGGTTTCAGTTTGAGCACAGTGCTTCTACTTGAGAGAGAGCTGAGATAATTAATGAGAATGAGTATCATCAGGCTAACAAATGTGACCAAAGAAGGGTGGGATGAACTAAGTTCTTCAGCCTAAATAAGAGAAGAGGAATACTTAGTCTCTATCTTTGCAGAGGACAGAAGAGCCACCAATGTGCTTGAAATGCATTGGGAAAGACTCAACATAAATACTAGGGAAACCTTATAAATGGTAGGACACAGATTGCCTGTGTGTGATGTGAAACTTTCATTGTCAGAGGGTCTTAAAAACAGGTTGAACAGATTTCTGTCAAAATGACAGATACTACTGCTCTTCCTTTTAGACAGGGGAGTGAAGTAATGATCTATTAATGTGTCTTCTAACCCTCTCTTTCTAGGAGAGCTGTCATCCCATCAACTGATCTAGAGTCATTATCATCATCTAGAAAGCGTGTGGAGGAAAATATACAAATCTCTGCATCCACAGGACTTCTTAAGTGTGCAAATTGCAACTTTATAGCAGGGCCATGAGTGCACTTACAAGCCTTAATTGCCTTAACTGGTCTCACCAGGGACCATCACGCATGCACCCTCTGCCCACGGCCCAGCAGTCCCATTTAAGCCCAGACCTGAGCATCCTGTCCTGGCCTGATCTGTGTTGTACATGTACCTTTCTCCATTCCTGTCTTCTGTTGCTCCTGAGTTGTTTGGATTTCCTGACTTCACCTAGAACCTGATTCATTACATTGCCTTATCTGATGATTACTAGACTGTTGATGGGACCTATTATTGTCACTAACCTGAACCTGAACCTAACCCTGCTTGGGTACCCTGTTCAGATAGACCCTGTGGGACTGTACCTGGTCACGGAGGGCACAGCCTATGCTAGGATCACCCTTGACTCACGTTTTTTTTTCCCTTAAAGAGCAGTCTGCCTCTTTTTGATCCCTGATGCTTAAAGCCATTGCCTTCAAAGATACCCTAATTCTCCACCAGACTAATTCCTACCCATACCAAAATGAAATTCAATAGATGAGCAACCACACTTAATAAAATATTGTTTGGATTTGTAAGATTTCTCAGTGTTGCTTTTAAGTAATACAGGCTTCACCAACATGAGGGGTTTTGAGCAAACATGGAGGTTTTTGAATGTTACTTGTGTTCCACTATTATACCAGTTTTTTGTCAGACCACCAGTTGACAAGTAAACCACCGTACAGAAACAGATTTTTCTTACCTGTTGTCTAGAATCTTTAGTATGAGAACACATCTCTAGCAGAGCAATTGCCAATTTTATTCTTCAACCTCTTATCCTTCCCAAACTCACAGATGTCTACTGAAATGACAGTCCACTCTTAAAAATAATGTCCACATTAGAATGCCTTGAAAACAACCAATAGAGTGTTCTCTGGTTATGTTACAAAGTTTGGCTGAGATCACCTTACATATAGGCAATGATGGTATTCAGAGGCATAGCATACAGAGTAAAACAAAGGCATTGTGGTGAAGTAGAAATGAGTGAAGGTATTGGAGTAGATTAATACTTACAATGGCATCATGGCACAATCCATTTAATGTGTTGTACCCAGTGTTCCTATGGCATCAGTTAAATGCAAATGTTAACTATTATTCTATGCAGATTAGTAAATATATCACAATTTTATTGTCTAGGAAGGAGTCTGTGGTTTAGGTCTACTTTTATAAATAAAAAAACCCTGACTAAATGCCCTGAAAATGAAATTGTATGAAACTCACCAGGCTAATATTGAAAGGACTATTGTCAAGGGACTCTTTATATGCATCATGTTGAGAATTCTTGAATGTCACTGTTACCACTGATGATAAGTATGAACTGCTACAGCACTGAGTAACGTTGATGGAACAGCATTATATTCTTGAGGAGGAATAAGCCATAACTTTATAGAAATACACAGAAACATTTTTGGAATGCTGATTTCTTAAGAAAAGTGCAAAGCAGTCTGAAAACTGACAGCTGGGATTTTTTCAGTAGCACAGACTTAGCAGTACTAACCTTCATTCCCTTGCTCTATGCCTTCTTTTAAGCATGTGTGCTGCCTGTGAAGAAGGCATGTCCTTGTCAGAAGTGTTCAAGAACAAAATTCTCTGGCCTCTGGTTAGCAGAACAGTTTCTCTTGCAGCTTTTAGGCAGCTATAAATTATGACTTCAGGTATGTCCCCACAGATACCTCAGTTGCTGGCTTGTGGTTACATGTCTCTGCTCTCAGTTGCATTGAGTATGATATCGCCATAGTTTAAATCCTTGTAATTTCCTGTCCTTTATCCCCTAGCAGTAATAGATCTATTCCTTAGTTCTAGAACAGGGCCTGGATATTTTTGTCCTGTGTTCGTGTTGTGTCTACCGTAACAAAATCCTCACCCATAAGTGCATCTCTTGGGTGTTAATGCAATACAATTAAACAATTATGTGATCAAGTTAACATCAATACAGAACTTTCATTTTTCTTTCTGCTGGTGTTGCAGATGAATGATTTAGAATCACCATCAAAGGTATTAGCAAAAGTGATTTTAATATGATGTTGTAAAAGTGTGACTTAACAAGGTTTGATGGCAAGGTTCACTCTTAATTTCTGCCTGGAAGAAACATACAAAGGAAAATTGAGTTAGAATTGAGTTAGAATGACTCACACAGAGACTGGAGATGCAAAAGGCTAAGTGAGACCCTCCCATTGGGTCATGAGATTCAGAGTGGACCCCCTTGCTTTCTAAACCCCTAACAGAGCTTAGGTGTGGCTAGGTCCAAACTTAGTCTCAGACTTGGTCAATGGTTTATGTCTAATGGTATTAATACAAAGGGCAAGGAAAACCTCCCGTTGAGCCACGAGGTTCAGAATGTACCCCTGTGCTTCCTAAACTCCTTATCAGAGAGGTGTCAAGGTGCAGCTGGATCCGGACTTAGTCCCAGAGTTGGTCAATGGTTTATGTCTAATGGAATTAGACACATGGATTTCATTAGTATTAATTCAGCCTGCTATCAGTCAGTTAACGAGGATTTGTTGCTAATAAGGGGTCTCTCTGCCTTGGGTGAGGAAGGATCTCTTAGTCTTTGGTAAGGAATCTCAAATTAGAGGCGTCCCTGCTCGAGGGGAGAGTTGCCTGGCATGCAGACCAGTTGCAATTCAGGGAGAACTCAAAACTGGGCTCATCCAACGTCCGGAATTGGGTAAAAGGTCTCTCTGCCTTGAGGAGCAACCTTGAGAGGCATCCCAGCTCAAGGGGAGATCACTGCCATGCAGCCACACTGCCTAGCAGGGAGAGCTCAGAGAAGGCTCACTTAGGCTGTCATATTTGTGGAATAAAGAGGTTGACTCATAGTCAAATTGCATACAATGGTAGAGGTATTCATGAGACTCCTTGTACCCACAACTTTCTTTGTTCCTTGATAAATAAGTCTTGGAAAATCCACCCGCTATTCATGTGTTAATTGCATGATCGGTGACCCGAGCTCATATGCATCGATGCTCACTGTGTCACTCTGCTCCTCTGTGGATTTTCTAGAGGAGTTCTTGGCCCAGCTACAGCTCAGGCCTTTACCTCCTTTGGAGCCTGTACCAAACTACTGCTAGTTTGGTTAAGGGGTCGAGTGCATCCATCACAGCTGGTATGTCATTATGAAGTAATTTGTCTTTTAAAATAGACTGCCTTATTGATAACTTCAGTCCTGGCCTCATCTAATGTGTTTGACTATGTAAAGCCTGAAAACTATAGGTCTATATGTGGGCTGGTGGGAGTAATAACATATATGTAACATGAGACATGAAGGCCTGCTGTGATCTTTCTGAAGATGCTGCATGTTATCATAGCAACACGTTGCTGCCTAGCCTTCCGAGGATATCTGGCAAGGTTATAGACAACAGTAGCTGAAAGAATAAAAATTTCCTGTACAGTATGTAGATATGTGTAATTGACTGCCTGTCCGTGTCAAGCCAGCATGAGTCGGTCCCTTTCCCTCTTCTTCTGTCTTAATTAAACATCATATCTGTTGTGGGGGTGGTCCATACTCACTAGATAGGCAATGGTACCTGTCTGCCTGTAACTGATAGTACTTTTACTTGGTTTTGCCTTTTTTCAAGTGTTCAGAGGAGAACTACCTTTTACCCTTTTCAAGTGTTCAGAGAACTACCTCTTACCTGATTAATCTCTTTTGAGTCAGATGTCCGGTTAACTCAGTTACAGCTGAAGAGGTAAGAGGTAATGATCTTTGGACAGCTAACAAAAGATAGGACACATCAGAAGATAAGTACATTCCAGAGGAAATGGAGCAGTGTGGACTCACAAAAGGAGGATCATGCCTCACAAATCTGATATCCTCTCCTGGAGAGGGAAAAACCAAGTGAGTCACAGCAGGGAAACTATTGACATGATTAACCAAGATGAGGGGAAAGCTTTCATACAGGAACATACAAAAGACTTAACCCCCAAACCAAGGAGCAAGGTAGATAGACAGCTTAAGTGGATAAGGAGTTCATTCCAATTCTGAAGACAGAATGGTGCAAGGCAGGATTACAAAGCCTAGAAATGGATTATTGTGGGATTGGAAATAAAGGGGTAAAGTGAGAGACCTGAGGGAAGATAGCCTTGACAGTTGTGTTATTTCACCATAACAGTCTCAGGGTGTCCAACACAAGCATGTTGATTCCCAGTTCAGAAGAATTCCTTGCATCTCACATGACAAAGTAACTTTTATAAACACAGAAAAGAAAAATGTGCTTTGAACGTTAGAAATCTTTAAGGCCAGGGAACCGTTACAATCAATTGACTTGATTATTTATGTTATGGACCCTGAACCATCTATCTTTCACAGCTCTGAACACCTTTTTGTTTGTGTCCCTGCGGTAATCCTGACTGCTGAGAACTACTGCAGTGCTGTGCTACTGTTAAGAACTTGGGGCACAGAAGGCATGTCAGAGTGTTGTGCTTCTAGCTCACTCCAGACAGCCTCAAACTGTGGTTGGAGGCAGTCCTTTAAAGCCTGCCAGCTTCCTAAGGCTGTGACTGGACGTGCTATCTTGCCAACTCCAAAGGGCCACCGTTCTGTGCTCTCTGTTTTGCAGGACAAGGGCATGGATAGTTTCTCCTAACGTGGTTAAGAGTATGTCACTATTTCACTGCTTTGAACAGTCATCCTAAAGACTAAGCAAAGACTCTGGTTAGCCATCTTGATGTGGAAGCACGCCTACATTTAAATAAAAGAAGCTTTAATCTGTTGGGAGAGCTTTCACTCCCCCACTTTTGACTCCCCAGGATATCCCTCCATCCACTGGCTGTGAGGCCATTTGAAGATCCTTATATCAGATCTTGCCAATACACTAGCGCTTTAGCTGTCAGTTGGCTCTGGCTCAGCATATTAGACTACACCTGTTCCTAAATGAATATTATCAGCCCAGTCAGGTCCTTACAGACATTATCACTGCTCTCCCCTTTGGCCTTTCTGTCACCTTGTTAGTGAACAGCTGATACCCCAGTCTCATGAGGTTCATAGCTGAAGTGAAAGTACCTGCAACCAGCTGGAACTGTCTGTCAGGGCCCTGATGGCACTGACAGGGCTTACTGGCCCTGCCCAGCCTCCCCCAGGGCCTCCCTCATCCTGCAATAGCAGCCTCCCTGGGCTGTCAGCCCCTGCCCCAGCGACGCCACAGCAGGGCCAGTCTCCAGCTCCCTTCAGTGCTACTGGGCTCCAGGCTGATATCCCAGCCCGGCCTCGGCCCATCCTGGTCCCCACCAGGTTCCCAATCCCTGGGGCTGGGGCTGCGCCCCAAGCTGCCCACTCCCCATTCCGGCTGCCCTGCTCCTGGCTGGGGTGGTGGGAATCTGCTCCAGCCCTGCTGCCCCCACAGGTAGCCCCCATGGCTCCCAGCTGCCAGGAAGCCATCAGCCCACACTGGGCCCTGACACTGTAGCAAGAGGAGCACTGCTCTTCCTCTTTGCTTGTACTAAGGCTGTAAGAAAAGCTGGAGGACCTGAATTCTATCTATTGCTGCTGTGTCTGGCAGAGATACATTACAAAGCTTGTGAGGCTGAAACCTGAGCTATTCCCTGTCTTGGACGATATTATAATGAGTTTAAAAGAGATGCACGAGAGGATCCATAATTTCACACCTTTTAATTTTTTTTTCTGAAGTTAAGGATAGATAGGTTGTGTCCTGGCTTTGGCTGGGATAGAGTTAATTTTCTTTCTAGTAGCTGGTATAGTGTCATGTTTTGGATGTAGGATGAGAAGAATGTTGGTAACACACTGATGTTTTCAGTTATTGCCAAGTAATGCTTAGACTAAGTCAAGGATTTTTCAGCTTCTGATGCCCGGCCAGCAAGAAGGCTGGAGGGGCACAAGAAGTTGGGAGGGGACACAGCCAGGGCAGCTGACCCGAACTGGCGAAAGGGGTATTCTGTAGCATGGGACATCATGCCTAGTATAGAAACTTGGAGGAGTTGGCCTGGGGGTGGATCACTTCTTGGGAACTAACTGGGCATCGGCTGGCGAGTGGTGAGCAATTGCATTGTGCATCACTTGTTTTGTATGTTCCAATTCTTTTATTTTTGTCATTTTATTATTGTTATAATTATTTTCTTCCTTTCTGTCCTATTAAACCGTTCTTATCTCAACCCACGAGTTTTCATTTTTCCCCCGATTTTCTCCCCCATCCCACTGGGGGGTGGGGTGGGTGGAGTGAGTGAGCGGCTGCGTGGTGCTTAGTTGTTGGCTGGGGTTAAACCATGACAGGACCTTTGTCCACAACTATTTTTCTCTGCCAGTTTGATATCCCTAACTGATGTGCATCTCATTTGTTTATAGGTTAAAAGGGAAGTGCACCTTTAGAATTGTGAAAGTTGCAGCACACCGAATGCATGTTTAAATGTGCTGAGACAATTATCTGTGAGCATGCTGAACTGAACCCGTAGCGCTGGAGGAGAAGCCTGGAGGCTCATCTGCTTTTCTGAGCAGGAAGCTCACTTCGGGATGGGCAGCTGCGCGGTGGGTCTGACTGTCAGCTGGCCCCGGCTTCAGTTCACCCCATGTTCCAGCCCCACGTGCAACAAGTCCTGGTTAAGAGGTGCTGGGTGAAGGAAGAGAGGTGATTAATTTAAGACCAACACAGCCAAATCTCTTGCCTCGCTTTCTTCCCCAGCTAGATGAGCTTAAAGATTTGCATGAGGGAAAAGGCAGCATTTTGTTTGTAACCTGTCTTCCTGGCTAGGCCACTCGCAGGCCTACGTGCCTCATCTGAAAGCCTGGATCAACCACTCCTTCTGGCCCTTCTGTTTGTGTCAGAGTACTTAGAACCGGTCTTCTGAAAGATCAGTGGAACATGAGTTTCCTTTACTAAGAGTTCTTTTTTGGATGAGGCTGTCCCCTCCCGTTCACTTAGTTGCTTTCCTCGTCCCCTGCCCCGTCACGCCGCGAGCCGCCCGCGCCCGGCGGTGACGTCTGGCGGCGGTGACGTGCTCTCCTCTCGCGAGAGAGCGGGCGGCGCGCGGCCGGCGGCGGGCGCTCCTTATAAATAGCGGGGCGAGGCCCGGCCTCCCCAGTCAGCGGCGGCGGCGGCGGTTCCGGTTCATTTTCTCCCTCCCTTCCTACCTCCCCGGGTGAGTACGGCCGCCCGCGGCGCTCCGGGCCGCCTCCCGTCGGGGGCGGGAGCGCTCGCCGCTCGCCCCGCGGGGCTGGCTCCGCAACATGGTGGAGCCTGCCGGCGGAGCGGGCGGGGGTTGCGGCTCCGGCTCCGTCTGCGGGTCGCCGCGGGGCTGCCCCCGCTGCCTCCGTCATCGCCCCTGCGGTGCCCCGCCCCGAGTCCCGGTGTATTTCGGTAGGCCGCTCAAGGCACTCCCGGCACCGGAAGGTCCCGAGATACTTGTCCGCCCCCGGGAGAGGCGTTGGGCTGCCCCGTCCCCGGAGAGGTCCGTGGTGGCACCTGAAAACTGGGGCGGCTTCCTCCGTTGGGCACCGCGGTCAGCCAGGGCAAGCTCCTTGACCCTTCTGCGTGGCTCATGGTGCTGCTTTCTGGTCTTTTAACCTCTTTCCATAGCGAGGGGGGAAAGTAGAAAAGAAATTTGTGACTTAGTTTATTCACTTTCCTCTTGAGGATCTCTTGCTGTCTCCGAAACGCTTTTGTACCGTGGGCTTTGATTCGGCACCTCGCTTACCCACTCCAGTGAAGTGGATCTCAGTTTTGCCAGAGCTGAAACTATTCAAGGGATCGCTGAAACTCTGCAAGATTCTAGCGATCCTCCCTGTCTTGAAGAGCAGGAATAAATTCATAGACTTAACTGTCTTATTTTAGTGACTAAAATTCGAAACCATGCCATGTGTGGCTGGATCTTTTGGGACACATTACAAATACTGAATAATCCTCAAGTGAGAGCCCTTCTTCCTTCAGAGGCCAGATTCTGCAGGGTTGGCCTCTTTTCCTGTTCTACAGCATGCTTTGAGGTTCAAAGTGAAATTCAGTTCTACTCTAATCTGACTTGTAATGCTAGGTGAGAAACATAAAATGTTTCTGGGCGTGTTTCAATACTTGATAGATGGAAGGAAAACTTCTCTGTTACTGTTGTAACCCTTGTCTGTTACCTGCTTGTATGTTCCATGTACAGTGGTTAATCTCATTACAGGCATCCTGATACTGTCATACATATGAGAAAGCAAGCAGCTGTTGGCTTTTTGAGAAACGTAGCAGAAAGCCTTGAAAACCACAGTCCTTTTGAGGACTGACTTCTGGCTTGCCTTTCTGTTGCTTTCATTTATGCAGGTTTTTCTGGAACTTAAGGGTCACATGAAACCATCAATGCAGAAAGTGCTTCTTGCAGATCTAGTTCCGCCTGCATGCACGCATAGGATGACAGTGCACTTCATCAGTGCACTTCAGTGTGTGTTCTCCTTATGTGGTACTGCAATACCCCTCTCCTTTTATAGGGTTCATATGGGGAGAGCTGTTAGCTTTTTCTCCATGGGAATACATGTTGGAAAATAATTGAGTAGCGTAGGCTTGTTGAATGACTGGTGTCTGCAGCCTGTTTCAGCATGGGATGGGTAATAAGTAAGTCTAAATTAGCTTAAAGGGGAGTTACTTTCTGCAGTGGGAAAGTCCTGTGCTGTGTGTGCTAGAGGAATGCTAAATGCCCTACATGGGCATCAGGCATGGCACTAGAAATAATGAACTCTGTGAGTTTAGTGGAATGACTTACAAGAATTGAGCTGAGGTCACTGAAGTGAGTACTTCAATCTGTCATGTGTTTTCAAGATTTGGACAGCAGTGATGACTCAAATTTCAAACTTGACTCCGTTACGCTAACAGAAGATCTAATCTGATTAAAGATATTGGTGGTGGATTCTTCATCTCACTTAAACATCTTAAACTAGAATTTTAGTGACTTGTTGTCTGGTGTTTTTTTGTCCTGGCTCAACAGATAAGCCCAAATTTCTTCTAGAAAAACAAATTAATCCATCAGTTGGTAACTCTTTGGTAATTCTGCAATGAATTGCTGTACATCAAAGCCAGTCCCTTGCATGTGCCCTACTTGTGTTGCCTAAACCAAACAAAGTAATTATGAAACAAAGTTTTGGATTTATAAATTGTTACAATACAATGTAATTCCTGTATGCAATAATGTGAACATCCTAATCCCCTTAATCAATGGGGTTGATTACAATAGGGTTGTTGGTTTCAAAGTCTGGTGATTAGTTGGAGTGCATACAAGGATACCGTAACTCATATGTTTCTTGCACAGGCTGGGTAAGATTGAAGACCTGAAAAATGGCATTGGCAGCAATTGATCCACAGCAGGTACGTCTGAGTTAGTCCCAGGTTTTATGTCTACTTCAGGAAAATGGGAGTCAACTAACCTCTTTCTCTTTTAAACAGAACATTGTATCGAGGGTTGT
>VYZV01028327.1:0-19763 GCA_013401275.1 Pandion haliaetus | reverse complement strand
GTTGTCAACCTTCCTTTGGTGAGCTCCACCTATGATATGGTGTCCACAGCTTACCTTACCACAAAGGATAACCATCCTTATCTGAAGTCAGTATGTGAGATAGCAGAGAAAGGAGTGAAGACAATAACTTCAGTAGCCATGACAAGTGCTATGCCTATTATCCAGAAACTGGAACCACAAAGTAAGGCAAAGATGGAGTTGTTGTTAACTTTAATTCAACTGATTGCTTTATATATTCAGATGCACTTACAGTTTAGCATGGACATGCAGGTGTGGAGTGCTGTTTAAGTTAAGGTAGCTGACTGAACCTGTTGCCTGGCTTGTTGAGTAACTGACTACAGATGGGTATGATTTAACAAAAAAAAAAATAAATCCAGAGACAAAGTAGTTTCCAGCTTTCGTAATACTAAACTGAGTGACTCCTCTTGATATGTGATATGGTTGTGTAGTCTCTTGCTCAACACCTTCCTCACCTTTCACCTGGTTTAAAATGCTACTTTTTCTCTCACTGAGAACAACTTGTGGTTAAATTTGGCAGCAGTGTCACAAGGCTGTTGTAATCAGAAGCCTGGTATCATGAAGTGGCAGAAGGCCAGGTTCTTCAGCTTGTTCTAAGTTACTTTAAAAGTATCGAATGGATTTTCTCTGCCTGCAAGTGAGCTTTTTCTTCTGGCACTGTAAACCTACCTTGTTCTTGGGCTTTGCTGCCTCTCCCTGAAAAGGGGAGGAAACTACTTTAAGAGCGTTGTTGCATGAGCTCTTTTTCAAGAGAAATTCTCAACTGGAGTTATACTAAGGAAAAAAAAAATTAAAACTAACTATTGTAATTTCTTTTATAGTTGTCGTTGCCAACAACTATGCATGTATAGGTCTAGACAAAATTGAAGAGAGACTGCCTATACTGAATCAACCCACTGACAAGGTAAGTTCCTTCCATGTACATACACTAAGCAGAAGAACTATACACCTTTCCTCTTTTCTCCTACCACTGAAAATACAGGGAGACAGATTTCAATAAGCCATGTCTGAAGCACAGCTCAGAAGCAATAAGGAAGTGAAAGGTGTTTCTGTAGAGTTGTTTGTTGCCTTTGGGAGGCCATTAAGCCTGTTGTTTTTTTTTTTTTTTGTTAGTTTTTTTAAAGTTTGCCCACCATCTGACACATCTATCTATAGCTGCTGTTCACTGGTGGGCATTTTTTAGGGTGCATGGCAGTCATATTATGTTTTGTCTTGTACATACATTTTCAGGGCAGAATTTCTCCTAGATAACTGATACTTGTACTATCTTTAGCATAAATTTATATTTCCTGGATTATGCAGCTCTCACTAGAAAATATTTTTAGCGAATCAATGTGTTTCCTATGGCAGGTTGTCGCCAATGCCAAGGATGTAGTTGTTGGAGCCAGAGAAGCTGTAACAACCACTGTGACTGGTGCCAAGGAAACTGTTGCTCACACAATCACTGGAGTTGTGGGCAAGACTAAAGGAGCAATGCAAGACAGTGTAGAAATGACCAAGTCAGTTGTCAATGGCAGCATTAACACTGTCCTGGGAAGTCGTGTGGTGCAAATGGTGAGCAGTGGAGTGGACAGTGCTCTCACTAAATCGGAGACCCTTGTAGACCAGTATCTCCCACTTACAGAAGCAGAACTAGGTAAGACCAATTCAAGGTTTGATTGTGTTGGAATGCTCGTATTGGATAGGAGCAAGCAATCATCTATTTATTACTTACTCACAGTGGGGAGGGAGCACGTGCTTCCCAAACTGCCTTTTGCCTTGCTGGTTGTAATAGCATCTTCCTCGCAGGGAAGCAGAGTGAACGTAAGGGTTTCCAAGTGTGGTGGTTGTTGTCAGCCTACCCTGGTGCTAAAGGAGTGCTAAACATGTCCCGTATTCAGCAGTTACTAAGCAAATAAAACTGTCTCAGACCTCTTTAAGTTTTCTTCCAGTGGTCAATCTGCTTCCTTCCTACATATCTAGAGAAAGAAGCTGCAAAAGTTGAAGGTTTTGAAGTTGGAGTTCAGAAGCCAAGCTACTACATTAGACTAGGATCCCTGTCTTCAAAGGTCCGCACACGTGCCTACCAACAAGCCTTAAACAAAGTTAGAGATGCTAAGCAGAAAAGCCAGGAGACAATCTTGCAGCTCCACCACACTGTTAGTCTGGTAAGTTTAAGCTTTCACTTGAGGTACAGAAAGGAAACATTGGCATAGTTTTAGAGTGCAGAAAACAGCCAAAAGAGGCATAGGAAAACTGGAATTGCGCTCTTGGACTAAATGCATTTTCTAAATATAAAGCACTTCCCATTCGGAGCTTTTCACCACCATTCAGGAGAGGTCCTAAATCAGGCTGAGCTGTAAACTAACGAGCGATTGCTTGTAATTGTAAGCACTGCAGAAACAGAAGTGACATGTTTAAAATGATAATTCTGTTTTAGAATGCTGGGTTTGATACAGACTTCATTCAATGAAGAAAGTGTCTTGCAGTGTAGAAACACTTCAGTCCTTTAAGTCCTTTTTGTTAATAAAATGTCAGATTCTTTATAGACTTGCTTTTCTTGCTGTGGGTAGATACTGAGTTCCTGGGTACTTCAATAGTCTTATCCTAATAATGTACCTCTACGTACAGGACAAAATGTGCATAAAGAGTCATGGCCTTCTATACACTTTCAAATCCTTGTGTAGGGTGCTAGTGGGGGAGGAAGAAATAGTTGAGGCAGAGGGATACACTACACAACATCTCAAAACTGCTTCCAGTTTTCTCCTCTTTGGGGAATATAAGAGTGTTCCTTCTCTTCAAAGTCTTTTATACTGAACTTTTTGAAGTATTTAAAAAAGGAGGTTACAGAGCAGGTTAGGTAGCGTAGCTCTAATGGAATTGTTTGGACTCTCTGCTTTACTTCCTTATTTGGCTGTATTTCAGATCGAGTATGCCAGAAAGAACATGAATAGTGCCAATCAGAAACTTCTTGATGCTCAGGAAAAGTTTTATCAATCCTGGGTAGAATGGAAGAAAAATACAGGCCAAAATGATGGTGATGAACTGCATAGCGCCGAGGTAAATAGACGTAAATGTAAACCAGAAATAAATGGATTGTATACTTACTACCAAGGTAATGGCAAACTGTCTCCAAAGTGTGCAGCACCTTAACAGCCCAGAAGCTTATGTGCAAATATGGAAGCTGAATGCTGAAGCTCAGGGCAGCTGACTAGTCACTGCTATGAAAAGTAGGTGACACCTAAACTCTTAAAAGACCCTACTTCCTGCAAACACTCTGGGGTTTGTTCTACCTTCAAGAGAGGGCTCATCCTGTTTAGCATGCAAACCTGTGTTGGGATATCCATATCTAGATCAGCTAGGACTCACTTACCTGATACAGCCAGACCAGAAGTAACAGTTTGTCAGCATAAAGCAGTCTTAGACACAGACTCACTGAGTCTTGTATGTAGCTTTAAAGTGATTCATTGATTAGAATATACTTACCTGCTGTGACTTGTTACCCAGAGTTGAAAAAAGACCTTGCTTATCTGTCGCTGGGTTGAAGCTACCAATGTTTCTATTCCACAAAGTACTTGAGCATTGAAGAAATAGCTTCTTTAGGTATACTGAGCAACGTAAAGCTGCTACAGTCATAAAAAGTTACTAATGTGCTGTTATGCTTTTTGTTTCCAGCATATTGAATCAAGAACTCTAGCTATTGCACGGAGCCTCACTCAGCAGCTTCAGACCACCTGCCTCACACTGGTCTCAAGCCTACAAGGGCTGCCACAGAATGTGCAGGATCAGGTTTACAGTGTTGGGTCAATGGCAGGTGATGTCTACCAGAGCTTTTGGTCAGCATCCTCCCTCCAAGAATTATCAGACAGCTTTCTTACCACTAGCAAAGGGCAGCTGAAGAAAATGAAGGAGTCTCTGGATGATGTGATGGATTATCTTGTTAACAACACACCGCTCAACTGGCTGGTAGGTCCCTTTTACCCACAGCTGCCTGGCATTCAGCATGCTGAGAGCAAAGGTGAAGGGGAGAGAATTTCCAGCCGGAAAGACAAACAGCCTGAACACACTATTGAATAAACTGCATAGCATGCATGTACTCCGCTGACTGACCAAACAAGTGGCCTTAGCAACTGTTAACTGTCAAAAAAGCCTTGGAGAAAAATCCATAAACATAGGAGTAGGGGAATGATACAGAGAAAGTATGTGTTCACACATGGGCTGTATTGCCCTGTGTAGTTAAGATACTAAAAAATCAAACTGGCTTGAGTGCCTAAATATTGGCAGCTTACATTTGTCAAGATGCCTTGTTTGTCTGTCAAGTTAAGAAACCTCACCATGCTTATTAATGGTATCATTACCATTAGTCTAAATGAAACCTACCATAGCTAAAAGCATCTGATTTGTTGCTTAATCTGTACCAGAACCATATAAAAGCCTTACCTACTATGAAATGCCTTTAAAAGCCCTGCAGTCTAGCTAGGTATGTTTAAGTTCCTTGTTTGGTGCAGATCACATGTTTGATTAGGGATCTGACTGTATCAAATTCTACTGCTCCACAATTCATGACAAAAGTTCTGTAAGTGCAGAATTCCGAAGCTGAAAGTGGGGTTTCTGAACAAGTCAGCTGGAGTTACTTAAATGCTGTGACAGTGTTAACGTTAACTATATAAACTCAACTATTGTATAACATAGTAACCTGACCACAGAATCACAGAATGTCTCAAGTTGGAAAGGACCCATGAGGATTACTGAGTCCAACTCCCTGCTCCTCGCAGGACTACCTAAAACTAAACCATGTGTCTTAGAGCGTCATCCGGACGCTCCTTGAACTTTGACAGGCTTGGGGCTGTGACGACTTCCCTGGAGAGCCTGTTCCAGTGACCGACCAAATCATTATCGTGTTTTTAATATGCAGTATAAATACAAGATTCATGCTGTTTGTACCCAGGTGCCTGCTGTTGTGTGTGTTGTTGGGTTTTTTTTGTAGCTATCTTTTTGTAATTTGTTTTGTATGTTAGTAATAAATGCTTCAGTAGCCAAAGTCTGTCTCCATTTCAGTGGTGTTTAAAACAAATGTAACTTGCTGTTCTGTGACTCCTTCAAACTGGGTCCAGCAGAAAGCAAGCTTGAAATGCAAATGAAGTAGACCGCATTGATAATGTATTTGTGTGTGTGTATAGACAGTTAAGGTACAGCTGCAGCATTTCCTTCTTCCCTTTGGGTTCCTGTGCATCCTTCCACTCAGTCTTGGCTTTATTGCTGCTTTTTTGGTGCTTGCTGTTGCCTACCTTAAATGATGACCTAATCTGACCTGATGGATGTTCCAATATTGAGAAGAGAAGGATATGGAGAAAAAAAACCCTGTCCTGCCTTGGCAGTAGGTGTTCTGAGTGCCTGAGACTGCTGGCTCCCTGCTTTGGCTGCTGGCTCCCTATAAACAGTATGCACTCCTCAGCTGCAAACACCAGTTTTAAACCTGTTTGTTTACCTTCTTTTGAACTTGAGTGACTAATGTACATTAACGCTCAGCTACGTGGGTGGAATTGTTCCTCAATAAATCTTGTGAACCCCTCCCCTGGAAGAGAATTACAGTCACCAAGACATAAGCTTTCTTGGTTTAAGGCTGTCCAGGTAAGTTGTGTCTGTGTTTTTAATGCATACCCTGTGCATCTTTGAGTTGCCATCATTTAGTGTAGCAATGCTGGCCATCATGTTCAAAGAGGTCAGCAAATAGCGTGAAGCAAAAATGGAGTTCAAGGGAAGCTTGTTACCTAGTGCCACATTGCTACATGGAACAATACCTCCACCTGGTACAATGTGGGCACTGAAGCAAATGACATGTAATCTAGCCGCCTGATGTGATGGGGCTTGCTTAGTTGTTAAGTCAGGGTTGGCCTAGAAGTGTTAGGAAGACTGTTCTAAGCACAATCTTAAACAAAATTGTAATGACAATTGCAGAGAAGGATTCTGTAACTTCTAGCTTTAAATATGTGCTTTTTGTAAGGGTCTGTTTAACATGAAATTAACATGAGATGGTGAGATACTCCTTTCTAGCTAGGACCTGAGTTAAGACTTCTGGAATTCTTTCAGCAATTAATTCTGTTTACTTTAAGTATTGAGTGAGTCTAGCCAGAGAATATCCTTTTTTTAATCTCTATTTGTAATCAAATTTGTAGAGTGCATCCAGTGTTGTAGAGGTGCTCAGGAACAGAGTGGGACTAATTGGCTCTGGGAGCAGCTGGCAGTTGAAAGAAGGGCATTCCCATTCTTACATATTTTAAAATCTGAAGGCTGTAGGCCTTCATTCTGAGGTTATCAATCAAATAAGATACTCAAACTGCCCATTGTCTTTTTGAGGACTGAGAAATAAACAGCGCCATTTAGTATTAACACAAGAGCAATACGTCTCTGTTCTTCCTTCAGCTGCACTACTGTTTTATACTCTCTTAGATAGCTTTACTAAATGTCAGCAAGCAGGTGAAGTAGAAAGCAAGGAAAAATGTTACCAGCATAGACCTTCAAATCATTTCTCCCTCATGATGCACTATTGGGTGCCTTCTGTGTAAAAGTAACTTTGACTTCTGACAGCTGACCTACAACTGGTAGCTGCAGACAGAGGAATGCCTGGTTAAATGCTGACCTAATGGTTGGGCTAATGGCCTGCTGTACCAAAATGCTGTACGTGGGTTGCTGTATCAAGCTATTATGGTGTGTTGTCATTTCTTTGGATCCTGCCCCCTCCCTGAAAGTGCGTAAGTTTCTACACTCCCCCCCACCCCATAGAATTAGGAACCCTTCCTTGAGGAAATGAGGGATGAATAAGGGCAAATCAGTATGTTCCTGGTTTATATAAACTGAATGTTTAAACTGAATTGCAGCTGTAGCTTGCACGGGTATCTTCGGGCTGGTAATTTAGTACAGCATATCCCTAGACTCTATTCTAATTACAGATCACAGACAAAGCTTTGTATTTTTCTCTAGTGCAGTTAGAGTGAATGTTAAAATGCCTGCTGGAGGCAAGAATGCTGCAGACACCTTCCAAAGCCATCATTGGTTTTTTTTGGCGCAGTGGACTGAAGCTGAAGGGCATGCTAATAACTGCTGAAAACTCTCAAATAGAAGGAGCAAAACCTAAGATTTTAACAGAGCAGAGCCTGCCTATAAATTTTTCCTGCTATCTTACCTGTTTCTCTATAATTGCCTGTAACAAACAGCTCGGCTACACTGCACAGAAGCTTGCTTGTTCTTAGTCCAAAAACACTTTTGAGGATATAGCTTTGGCTAGAAAGCTGTAAAGTCTCTCTGGAACCTTTTAAAAAAGGTAGGACCAGCGATGTTGAAAATTATAGGGAATAGTTGATGCTATTTGCAGCAAGGCAGATAAACTAGATGAAATGGAACAAAGTGTCAAAGGCTGCTAGTCACACAAAAACTGGGCCAGTAAAGGTCAGAATACTAATGTAATTATCACTGGTAAGGTTAGTTAGGTTTTATTTAGAATTCAGAAAATTACTGTTTCTCTTTAAGACATCACTCAAAGATCATTCATGCTTGTCAAAACTTACCTTTCCAGGCTCATTTAACAGAACTATTATTCATTCATTGCTGATAATCCTTTGCTACAAAAGTTTTATATAGAAGCATTCGTAAATAACTCCATGTGGTATAAAAGTTTCATAAGCATCATATTTATAGCAGCATAGACATTGGTCAAATCCAAATGACAAGCTTTGTATAAGGACTGGAGTTGCAGGGATATAGCTAGTTTGCGTCAAACTAAGGAAAGGTGGGAAGCTTTTGCAATCTCTTCCCATTCCTTGAGATGACTTTTTTGCAATAATCTTTTCCAAACTGCAACTTAACAGTAATATTATATAGCTAGTAAAATAGGTGAAAGGATTTGCAAACAACTGATGAATTATTTATCTTTATTTAAAAAACAAACAAAACCCACAAAAAACCCCAAAACTTACCTAAGCCATCTAATTAAAAAGAGAAAATGGAATCTTATTTTTAAAGCATGATCTGTTGGTCATTTGTATGAAAGTCTTACATGCAACAGCTTGCTGGAGGTATTGTGCACAGCATTTTGTCAAGTGTATTTCTTTCCATATTAAGATGTAAAATGTATTTCTTTTGGATAATACAGTCTCTGATGGCTAAAAATAAGTGCTTGTTCTGAAAGTGCACAAAATAAGAACCATCTCTAAAATTGCTAGTGGCTCCGTTCTGAAAATACATTAAGGAAGAAAAAATGGATTAACTTAAGTTGATATTGACATTAACATTTGTATACTAAGACAGCAAAACACTGAAGTATGTTTTGCACTATTCCATGCAAGGATTTCGCAAGTTTTGCAGTATTCTGTATAAAAGATCTAATGGTGTCTTACAGAGAAACAGCACCAAGAAGTCATACCTGGCCTTATTCTTTGTTGCAATAATTGACTTGCTGCTTTGTTTCAACTTCCTATCAACAGTCAAAAGTGATATGGGAGTGAAGGTCCTTTACCTAAGTAAGCCCGTAACACCAAGGGCTTTGCATTGTTTCAGTAAGACTGGTGCAGATGTGAGAATGTGCTGCTCTAATAAAATTTAGCATGTTAAAAACTGAGATACATCATATTGACATCAACCCTGTTTGATGCTGACAGATACGCTCCAATTTGAAATTCTTTCATGGCTATGAACATCTTAGTAGTACATTAAAGGAGTCAGCTGCTTAAAATGCGTGCATTAAGGAGACAAAAACCCCACAAATTAAAGTGGTTATCCTGTTGTCAGTAAGAACAACATGGATATAAGTAATGAAAGTGTCTTAAGCCTAGGATATAGTGAAAATTATCACTGGTCAGACACGGTTGCTGAACATTGGCAAGTGTCCTGCTCAGTGTAAAAACAGAATAAAACAACTTGTTTAAATCATCCGTTTGGGCACATTTTGAAATGAGTTTGCATATGGACTACTTGGCCTTAGTCTTGTTAAGACATCCCCATTTATACTGCAGTGTGAAATACAGGGTCATGTGCTGATAAAGGGAAAGCTTGTTGTTTTCTCTAAGTGCGGTAATTAAAGCTTTAGGTAAACTGCCATAAGCAGAAAGATGCAAGACAATTGTTGCTGGTAGAAAGATGTGTTTCCCCCATTCCTAGTGCCTTTTGATTTTTTAGGAGACAAAGATTACTGATCTCACTTTGATCAAGCTCAGATTCTCAAAAATGCTCCATGCATTTCATTGTATTCACACTAGCACCTGATAAGCGGCATGCTGCTTAAATTCTTCTGAAGCTCAGTTTTAATTAATATTTTAATTCATATTTCTAAGTCCCTGGTGCCCTATGGCTACCTACTCTCTAATGAACTGAGTGATTCATGGTCAGTGCTGTCTATGACCCAGTAGCTGAAACAGTAATCCCTTTATCCTTTGATGTGTTCTCTGTTCTTCTGACATGTCATCATAGCAGGCAAAGCATAGATTTGTCTTGCATACTATCTTTCATAAAAGTAAGTAATAAGCAAGGTGTTTTGCAGTTAGGGAATGGATTAAAACTGTTTTTCCAGTCAGCACTGAGCTTATGTGACACAAATTCCTAGAAGAGTCTTCAAGTTGCTGCTTCTTTGTACATGCAGAACCAAAGTCCTTTGTACACGCAGAACCAGCGTTATGTGCTGGTACCATGCCTGGCTCCAAGTATGTCACACCACCAACATTTAAGCTAACCATGAGTCAAAATACAGATGTAAGTATTTCTCACTTGGGGCAGAAAACTTCTGGTTATGAGTAAATTGCTTAAGTATATCCCATTTTTCAGAAGTGCCTAAGTAATCTAAGTCCTACTAAGGGGACTTAAGGGTTGGGACTTAAGCTCCTAAGTGTCTTAGCCAACATTTTTAGAAGTGTGTAACACCCATGTGTCCACTAATGTCCCTGGCGCTGCCTAACAGCATGGAATATTATACATGCAGCTAAAACAGAGGCCAAGTTCTAGATACTTGCTTTCTTGGGAAAGGTTTGATGTGGTAAGCAGGCAGAGCAGTGCAGAGCAATCCATACCAAACTCCTCGGGGCAGGTTCCTTTGTATATAGGCCATTGCTCCCAAGGAAAGAAGAAAGGCAAAGTAAGTTTAAAAACTTCCTTTCTTAATTCTCCACTCACCAGTTTCACTAAATACGCTCCACTAATTTCAGCTCTGTTCTATCTCTACTACAAAATCCTGTCTTTCAAGCAACTGATCTATGTCTTGCATAGTATTTGGTCTGTCTTAATGCTGTGTTTTGTATGTGACTGAGCATATTTCACGCTGTATTCAGTATTTTGGGTCTGATTTGTAGAGGTGCTGAGCATCTTTGTCTCCTGACTTTAGTGAGCACAAATTTATTTAGTTTTACTTTTAAACTGATGGAAATTTCATTCCTATGCAGGTTCCAGATTTCAGTATTACAGACCTGTCTTCAGAATCAGATGATATCCCAGACATTTTGGATTTGGATGAAGATGACCAACAAGACTTTTCACGCACAAATGGCCCTTATACTACAGGACAAAGAGCTGAATGAAGAGAAGCATAAAAATGTCTCTTATATACAATGTACTTTTGCCATGTTTAACTTAGATTTCTCCTTTTTGAAGGGGAACCTGCCTAGCTTAGGGATTTTGGGGATATTTTTTTTTAATCACTATTCTTTCACTTAGCTGCATCAAAATTCTGATTTTTTTTTCTACCCAAGGAATGCACGCTACTTTGATTCATTAGCATGGGTGCCCAGCTCCCATTCTACAAGCCAGGTATAGCCTAACCAGTGTATCCAACTGCTCTAATCTTTGTTAATGTTTGTTCTCCTGCTGGCAGCAGCCAGGAGAACACTCCAGTGCTTTGCATAAAGAGCTGCCAACAAAGGACTTGATGAGGATTTGCCCACAAAATTTCCACTTTCAGTCCACATGGAAAGCACTTCTGCATCTACCTCTTTGCTGCTGGAAGGAGCAAGAGGCTTTGTCTCAGCCTCTCTCAGGTTCTTTTTGCTAGGCTCCGTACCTCCAGAGCTTTGAGTCTTAGAGCTTCCCTTTGGCAGGAGTGCTTTACACACAAAGAGGCTCAATTTCTCTCTACATGCCTTCAGCGTGCAAAAATTTCGGCCACCCTGATGCTATCAGTTGTGAGGCCTGAGCCTAGAAGAGGGTAAATGCTTAAAAAGGAAAGTTTTCCAGGAATAAGGATGACAGTTAAAAAAGAAAGGGGAAGAGACTGTAAAAAGTAAGGCAAAATGGAGGGCAAAGAGATACAAACAGATGTAGGACAACAGAAAACTGCGGAAGAAGAAGAAAGAGAATTGAAAGTAGGCATGCTTCTGGTGACAGTGGTGATCTTTTTATGTTTAAATCTCAACCAAATATTGGCTAAGGCATGTCGAATCTGGACTTGCTCGCACGCAGTGGCTTCTGTAGGCGCAGGGTTGAGCAGGAACTGGACTGGAGGCAAAGCTTGTTGCATTTCTTGCCGAGGATCAGACTGAACGCCTGCCGCGGGGTGACTGCAGCAAGCCTGGAGATGTTGCCCGATGCTTCTCCTGCACAGCCGCGGAAACCTCACTCGGCCGCGGGTACAGCAGCTGGGGGGTACAGCAGCTGGGATGGGGTGGGGGCCGTGCTCTGTCGTCACGTAACACTTGGGTTTTTGTGAACACTTTGAAGTCTAGTCACTGAAATGCCTTGGAATAAAAGTCTGAACCGCTCAGTTTCCTGCCGGTGCGAGTTCCGATGGGTTTTCGTGTTACATTTTGTAATCCGATTACAGAGTAATCTGCATGGAAGGGCCCTCTAGAGGTCGCCTGCTCCCAGCGCGGCTCGGAGCGCGACGCCCTGTACCAGCAGCTCACGCTGCTCCGGGTCCCCTCGGGGCGGGGTTTCGAGCACCGGCCCGGCCCGGCCCAGACGCAGCCGCCGCCGCTGCTGCTGCTGCTGCTGCCCAGGCTCTTCGGGGGCCCCTCGGCATGGCGGCGGCGGCGGTGGCAGCAGCAGCAGGCTGGCGGCCCTTGAGCTCGGCGGCCCGCGCAGGCGTCAGGCCCCCTCGGCCTACACCTCCCGGGAGGCAGCGCGCCCCGCTCGCGCCAAGCCCCGTCTTGCCTTGCGCGCCCCCTTTTCCTCGTCCGCGGGCGCAGGCGGGAGGGAGGTCTCACGATGGGCGGGCCCGCGGGCCTGCTCGCTGTTTTGGCGGGCTGGGCAAGATGGCGGCGGTGGCGCGGCTTTAGCGGGGTTGTTCGGCGGCAGCTCCCCACCTGGTTTAGTCGGCGGGTGCTCAGGAGGTGCTTGGCGCTATGAACTGCAAGTGGGAGGGCGACCATTTCTGGCTTTACATGCTGGCCCTGGGCTTCGACCCGGAGTCTCACGACAGCATCTTGGCACTGAGAACGTAAGTGTGAGGGAGAGCCGGGGAAGGAGGAGGAGGTGGAGGGGGGGCCCGTGTGCAGCCCAGGATTCACCCAGGAGCGCACGCCGGAGGAGGGGGTGGGGTGTCACCGTCGCTGCCGAGAGGCCTGGTTCCCTTGGTGGTACGTGACACCGAGGAAATGCCCGAATTGCTGTCGTGGTCGGTGTTACTTGTGTCTGAAAAAATAAAACCCGGAAATAGTGATAACTCTTGCTCTCCGACTGATGCATCTCGTACAGTCAAATTGAGAGAGTGGGCTGACTGGCTCCGTACCTCTTGGTTTGAAGACTTCTTTGAGAGAAAACGCTCTCGCCGAAATTATTTCAACTCCGTTAAATAGACTGGCGGAGGTGTATTTTTAACTACGCAGGAAGTAAAGCATTCATTGTTTTACTTGCAACACTTTACTATAAGTAGTAGTATAAGAAATAATATTTTGTAATCTTAAACATCCAGTTAAAATGCAGAGTTAATTCGGCATCCTAGCTGCTTCTGATGTAGCTGTTTATCTGTGTATTAGGAACATCTTTGATAACCCAGGGAGCAGTATGTTTGATTGCATTGCCCACTTCTTGTTGGCTAAGATGTACCAGTCCCAAGCAGCAGAAGTTTCCCTGTAAGTATTTGGCTTGTGAGGTGACTGCTGTGCATGTAATCAAGAGTATGGTTTATGCAGTTGCTGAGGGGGGGGAAAAAGTGGCCTCTTGGGGAATTCTGTGGAAGAAGAACGTACGGTCAGAGAATTTGTTTCCTTTTGATCACAACTCTGTAATGTAACAGAAGCCTTGCCTTAATTGATGTTGTTCCTTACAGTTTCTGTAACTTTGAAAGTTTTTACCAAACTTGTCTAGTTGCGAAGTAATCTACTTTTCCCATTCATTTCCCTGACCAAACAGCAGGTAACACTTCCCAGTTATGAATTGCTGCCAGGTTCTTCAACATGGCAAGAACCTCATCTTCTTTAATGTTTTTCCTCGTACAGCTGAGCTATTTTAGCTTACACATTAAAGAAATGGCTGGAGGAAGACCAGTGGTGTGAAAATTGTTAACATTTTGAGCCCCACCCCCTTCTTTTTTTTTTATTCCCTTCTCCTGAGTTAAAAAGAGCTGCAGACAAATCTGTCTCTGAAAGAGTCTGGAATTGACTTATTATGGCAAGAAAACCTTGCCATTTAACAAACTTTTAGCTATTCTTGCTGTAGGCTGTATCCCTTCATTTTCTGGCTCCTCTAGGAGGCATCACTAAGAAATCTTTGTCTTAATCTTGTTCTTATAATGGTTAATCAGGTAACTGAATATTTGCATGTGTTTTGAAATTGCTTTTTATTTTTTTTCTTTTTCATTCTTTTTCCCCCATCCTTTTTAAATGGAAAGAGACTGTTCCCTTCAAGCAGAAAAGTTGACAGATCATGAATTTAGGAGGTGGTGCTTTATATGGCTAAAAGAGATTGCAGTGAGTATTATGAAGAGTGAAAATCAATGCTCTACTGGTTTCTGTGACCTCATTCTTTTTTTGAGAAAATATGTAGTGCTTTTAAAGAAGAGTTTTAAGTAAGGTTGCTTTACCAAGAAATTCAGTTTTACCTTGTGTCTTACTTCATAAAGTTTATCTGAGACTTGTTTGAGGAAAAACTGTGGTGTGGTGAAATGTAAAGGAGAGAAGCTTAATCTTGGGTCTTAAACTGCTGTGGCTTGCTTCTGTATAATGATATTTGCTTAAACAGAAGTCTGCAGGGTTCCTCAGCTCTGAGTGAGAATAATTTTCTTCAACTTGAGAGGTGTTGGCTTAAGTTGCCTGGGAAGTTGTTTATTATTGTGAAAGTGGTTTCAGGTGCTTGAAAAACTTTTTTAACATTAGTCTTTCCTTACACGTGGAGAAAGGGACCAAAGTTTAAGGCGAGCTTTCTGAAGGAAGAGGCAAACCAAAGTTGATTCCTTCAGCAATTATTGGTTATTAAGTTCTCATGCTGCCTTTGTTTTAATGATAGTTCTATACATCAAGTCTGTATGTACTGAAACACTATTTTTTTTTAGTAATAATGGACAAGGTGAAAGCCAACAACGCAATATCTTTGAGTAAGATAAAAATAGGACAAAGTACACTGATTAATGGCTGAAGTAGAAAATACGAAAGAAAACGTGACTGTTTTTTCAAAGGTAGGGATTACCAGTTAGGTAATCTGGGAAGGGTAGAGATTTCTAACGTTTACTCAACACTGATTTCAATCTTTGCATTGAAACTGCCTTTTGTGTACGGAAATGGGAATGATGGGGAGAACATTCAAAAAGTTTTAGTCTCTTCTGCTGACTAGAGTAGATGTCAATTGTGGTGGCAAAATAGTTAGCTTTGCATCTGGCTTGCTAGCAAGTAGGCTGTAGTGTTCTGGTACTCAGCTCAGTGCTTGATGGCTGCTGTTTAGGCTTTATTTGTTAGATTAGCTTTGTGTTTAAAACCAATTTAACTTTTCTAGAGGGAAGAACAAAGCTGTCTTCCGCAAGTTACACCTTCTTCACTTACTGCTTCTGGTCCTAAATTTATTCACCTGGTTTATAACTTGGCAAGACGTGTCCTGGTTGAGGACCTGAAAAGGCGCTCCGTAGGTAAGCTGTGATGGAACAATACAAATGCTTCATTTGTCATGTTTGACAGTGATTCTGTCAAGTCTTTAGTACATGCTGAGAGCTTTTAAGTAGGTCTGAGCCGGCTGCTCAGTTCAAAACCTTTCACAGGGTTGTGTGCACTTGCATAGAGCCACTGCTGATAGAAAAATGCAAATTGTTTTTCTGTGTCTTGCTTTATGAGTTTTGCTCCAAGGTTCATTTGTGTAATGCTGTACACCATTACCCACACAAGCAATGGTTTGGTCCACAAATATTGGTCCATTATACTATACTCTTCTCTCACAACTCGAGGAATTCTGAAGGATCAGAACTGTCTATTCTAAGGCATCTTGTATTGTTTTGGTGACCTAAAGAATAGGGAAAGGGAGTGAGAATGAGACAATGAAAATATACAGTAGAAAGAACTGGCAGAAAAAGACCGTATGCTGCATACTCTACTTCAGTCCAGGTAAAATGGGCATCGTGATTTGTGTTTCTTTCAGTTCAAACTACATAGATTAGGAAGTTGTCACTGCTAAAAGCGAATTATGTAATCCAAACATGAATTTGCATTTAGGCACTGATGTACCTTTTGATGAAGCTGTAAATTTGAGACCCAAGGACGTGTACCTGGCAAATGCAAGATGCAGAGTTGCATACAATAAACTTCTGCAAATTTTTCAAGAGGAAGACTTTGTTATTCAAGAATATGAGAAAAAAGCACAGTAAGTAATGCATTTAAAGAACTGGAGTCTTTTCATAAAAGCTGGCTTTTGTGTGTGTGTGTGTGTTTTTTAAAAGGATTTGAGGAGGCTGCATCTGCTTGGGTCATGAGTTCTGTTGAGCTTCTCCCCATTTTTTCCCCCTTTTACCTCCTTTAATTGACAGTTCTACTGTTTTGTAGGGTCTTTTGTGAAGCATAGTAGTATAAAGAAATTAGTTCTTCAGATAGGAGATGATATAGTTTGGAAGATAAGGTTGCTCAGTCATTAAAAATGATCAGGGAATTCTGCATGTATAGCACTATGATTTCTTAATGTTTGAAAAGCTGTATCTTTAGAATATAACTCTCTCAGGATGACACATTGGTTCTTGGCTTAATTACTGTGGGACACATTTTATTTACATAATCCTTAATTATTTCACCAGAATTATGCTATTCTTTATTCTTGTGTATGGAAAACATTCCCAGTTTTAGAAGCAGGAGTAACTGTAACTTTCTGTGCAGGCACAGAATTATGTATTAGTGGAATTTACAGAATTTGGGAAGGATAGTTTACGTGACCGGACCACTGTCACAGACAGTTGCAAGCTGTTCAGTAAACAGCAGAAAAGGAGGGGGAATTGCACTGTAGGTAAAAGAGCGGTTTCACTGCATGTAGCATAGCTCTGTGTAAGAGGACCTGTCTGTTTCATGCCTTTGGATCAAGATCAGAGGGTTTAGCATCAAGGGAGACCTCATGGTGGGCGTCTGCTATATGCCTCTTCCTCTATACAAGGGAAAGTATATGAGGCCTTCTTCAGATGAATCAAACACACCTCTGACCTGCAGGCCTTGAGTCTTAGAGAGGATTTCAGCTTACCCTGGTATTTGCTGGGAAAGCAGTACAGTGGTGCATTAGTAGTCTGGGGAACTGGAGGGCACTGAGGATGACTTTGCGATGCAGTTGCTGGGTGTGCTGAGTAGGAGTGGTGCTCTTTTGAACTCACTGCTTACAAGTAAGAGAAACTTTACTGGAGACCTAACTGCCAACAGGAGCCTTATGGTCACTGCTGCCAAGACTGAAACTTAACCTAAGGAACATGAGGAAGACAAGTGGAAGGGTAATGACACCGGACTTAAAAGAGCAGATTTCCACTTGCTCAGGGAACTGCCAGGAGGTATCTTGTGGAATGTGGAAGGGCTCAGGAGTGCTAGGATATTTTCAGAGATCCTTGCCGAAGCTCAAGCGTGATCCTTCCCCTTAAGTGGAAGAAGAAACAATCATAACAATAAACCAACCTGGTTAAAACAGTGAGCGAGTGATAGAGCTCAGAAACCAAAGCAGCAGCATATGAAATGTGAAAGAGGGGACTGACTCCCAGACATGAATACAGAAATATTTCTCATGCGTGCAATGTGTAGTTATGAAGGCCAAAGTTCAGCTAAAGCTCCAAGAGCCCAGTAAGAGCCTGAAAAAAGGCTTCATAGGTATGTTGTTGGGAAGTGGAAGTACATGGAGGATTTAGGTCTGCTTCTGAATGAAATGGTAAGTGAAGTTACAAGTGTCAGAGGCTGAAACACCCAATGCCTTCTTTGCCTCAGCCTTCATGGGTAAGGTCAGTAGCCCAGTCTCTGTGCCAAGAAGCAATGACGAAGGAAGCAACAACCTACTGATAATAGAAGAGAGTAAAGTGGAGGTTCATATGTATAAGTTGGACATGTGCAAACCTTTGCTACCTGATGGAATGCATCCAAGGGTGCAGAGATACTTAGCTGGCATCCTTTCAGAACTGCTGTGTCATCTTTGGGAAGATAGAAGGCTAGCTAAAGGGGTGAGGCCAAAGGGTGGTAGTGCCTCAACAGTCTTAACTGGTAGGTGATCGTGAGTGGAATTCCTCTGGGGTTGATACCGGGTCTTAAACTATTCCTTGTCTTCGTAAGGGATATGGATGACACTATTGAATGCAAACCCACCAAACTTGCAGATGATGCCAAACTGTGAGGAAAGGTAGATATACTGGAATGAAGAGCTATTAGACAGAATGAGGAGACCTTGTTGGGTTTGGAGACTTGCCCAACAAGAATTGTGTGAGGTTTAACAAAGCTCGGTGTGAAGTCCTGCACCTGGGATAGAATAATGCCCAACAGCAGCACAGGCTTGTGGATGATTGGCTGGGGAGCAGCTCTGCTAAGAAGAATTAAAGGTGAGAGTAGTTTTGGGCCACAAGCTGAGCATGAGTCAGCAGTGTGCCCTGGTAACCAAGACCAACAGCCTCCTAGGCTGCACGAAGAGGAGCACAGCCAGCAGATCAAGATGTATTTCACTCCACCTGACAATTCTAAGGCCATGCTTAGGATACTGTGTTCAGTTTTGGTCTCCCCAGTTGAGAGAGATTGAGAGATAGGAGAGGTTGTAGCAGAGGACCATAATGGTTAGAGAATTAAAGAACTTGAAGCATAGGAGTAAAAGCTGTAGAAATTGGGTTTGTTTAGCCTGAGGAAGACAAAGCTCAGCGGGTTTAATCACAGTCTTCCAGTATCTCAGAAGTTGTTGTAGAGAAGATGGGAGGTACTCTCTTCACTAGGATGTATGATGACAGGACAAGAGGCAACAGGCCCAAAGGAAAAACCCATCTAGATTTAAAAAAAAAAAAACCAAACAAAAGATAATCTCATGTGAGAACAGTGAAACAGTGGAATGGGTTGCTGTCCTGGGTTCAGTTGGGATAGTTAATTTTCACAGGAACTTGGGAGGGGCACAGCCAGGACAGCTGATCTGAGCTGCCAAGGAGCTATTTCATGCCATGTGACATCAGGCTCAGGATATAAATGGCGAGTGAGCTCGGGGGAGCTCTCATCTCTCAGTGGGGAAAGTGGCAGAGCGTCAGGTTCTGGGTGGTGAGCAGTTGCACTGTGCATCACTCGTTTTGTGTATTCTTTTATCAGTACCACTGTTGTTGTAAATTCTGTCCTTGTGTTGTTCCAGTAAACTGTCCTCACCTCAATCNTGCTTTGTTACCAGCTGGGCTGAAGCCACGACAGTCCTTTTTGGCGCTCACCTTGGGGCACAAAGGGTTGAGATAACGACAGATCTGGCCAGAGCGTGTTAAACCAAATTTGTTATATGCATTTCTTATATTAATTAAATAGTTGCTAGTCACAATGTTGGTTCACTTGTTCACATGGTGGCATTGTGTAAGTTCTTACATGCTCTATTTATTCCCTGTGGTTTTGTTTAGCACCTCTGGGAGAGGGATCAGGATTATCATTTTGCTATACTGGGTGATGTCGACTTATGAAACGATTACATCACTGGTCATGAGGTTAAGTTGGTATCTTTATGCAGGAGTGATATCATTTCCATACTTTGGGCGCTTTCTACCAGTAAATTCTGATAATCGCACCCAGTCTTATCGGGGAGTCATGGGAGGATGCTTCCCCCCATTCATTCATGTCCCTTTTCTCCTCCGGCTAACTGCGACAGCTTTTGAGAATCTTGAATACGCTTGGGATGTGCAAGCCAGCATGCTGTTAGTGCTATGTGTCCTGAATGTGTTCCAGGTCTTGTTTAAGGCTACAAAAAAGTTTTTTTCTTAGGAATACCACCCAGAGATCTGCCCCCAGGCTGGATAGTCAGGGGTAGCATGGCATGGGGGAGAATATGGGCAGGTATCTAGAGAACTTCTTACCTCCAGTGGCTTGGAACTTCACTCCAGAACAACTACAGAACCCTCATGAAGTGGCAGAATTTTTGAAAGGAAAATGTAGTGGCTATTCCAGAGAGACACAACTTGTCACATTGTGCTGGGGCCTGGCCAGTGTCTACCAAATGCTGCTGGAAACTAGGCAGCACCCTCACGGAGAAAGGAGGGAAAACGGAGTGACAGGCACCGTGGCTACCCCAACCCTGGCGACAGGCACTGCAGCTGAACCAGAGAACCAACCTGTGCCAGTATCGGTCGCCCCTATACAGAATAAGAAATACACAAAGAAATCAATTAGCTTAGTGAGGGATGAAAGTGAACCAGGGTC
>VYZV01028326.1:7741-18497 GCA_013401275.1 Pandion haliaetus | reverse complement strand
ATTCAGTTGTCCTTCAGATATGTTTTGTTCTATATAGCCATGTGAATATTAAAGTAACAACTTCATATTCCTAATAGGTTGTCTAGAATAAATACATAAAAAAATAATCCTTGCAAAATAGGCTAATTTGAGGCTATCATGATAATTTATTTATAATGTATTCCCTCTCTCCCCATCAAGGCCCTCTCAGCATTACACAAACAATTATAAACTGTATTAAAAGCATCATCAAATATGTACCATAATAGACAAACAAAATAATAAAATCAGGCCTGAGATGCATTGTTGAAAGGGGGTTTGAAAGTGTTACAGGTGGCAGCTGATTGCAGCACAGAAAGCCAAGCCTTTCAAATAAGTCCAACTTAGCCATTTTTTTTTCAGAATATCCACATTTTTATTTGATGGCCTGTAGTTAATTCAGTGATCAAAGTGTGCATAGTTTTTACTTCAGGTTGTTTTACTGAACTTAAAAGCTCAAGTTTAGAGCTGCAGGTGCCATTATACTTCTGAGCACTTACCTGTAAAATTTCTTCTCTTTCTCTCTTGATGACACTGAGCAGTCATTGCTGCAAATGTGGTATTGTCTCCCGTGTTTCACTTCTGATTTATTTTCCTAATGGGTATATTGTTGGCAAAAGGTGCTGGATGGGGAGCTGGGAAGAGAGCAGTGTGGTTTTGTGCTGAGCTCATAAAGCACTAATACTGGTGGCCCCGTGACACCTTCTGCCATACATGATGGTTCTGATTTCAAAGGACTTTCTTCAGGGTGAATTGACAGAATAATCTGTGTCCTTTAGTCATCGGTTTTATGTATGCCTAGACTGCTGAATCCGAGATTTTCAAAAGAGCCTAATAGCCGTATCAGTTCAGAGGGGAGGGACTCACTGCTTTTTGTGGGGAGGTACTTGCCCTCAGAGAACTGGATCAAAGCCCAGCAGCTCTTTTGAACAATATCTAATTGACTGTGGTGCTGTTTGAAGGCATTTTTGCCCCTTTGGCAGAGATGACCACTCTCGTGGCTCTGGTGACTGAAAGGTCTGTATAAACGTTTCCAGTCTGCTTCAGGAGAAGACAGAAAAGATTCTTGGGATGGCACTGGACAAGCTTCAAGTACTGACAGGTAGTTAAGTGTGACACCACATAGCAGACATGCACAGAAGAGCACATCTGTTCCTTTCCTCGTGAAAGCGGGACAGCACCAGAACAGCTGATTGCGAACCACTCTAGGCAACTTCTGTGTACATGAAATTCTCCAGGTTTCACAATGTTACAAATGCAACACACGAAAAGGTGCAGATTATTTTTGTATTTTATTTTTTCAAGAGAAGTCCTTAAAAGATTATTTTTCCGCTTTCAAATATTAAAAGAAACACTGTACACTTTTTGTCTTTTTCTCTGAAGAGAGAGAAAATGTTTTGTTAAGAGTCAGTTTTGATCAGTCAGGTTAGATCAANTTGTCTTTTTCTCTGAAGAGAGAGAAAATGTTTTGTTAAGAGTCAGTTTTGATCAGTCAGGTTAGATCAAAATTTCATTCTTTTTCGTTTTTTAAAGAAAAATGTTTTGACCAGCTATATTATCCAGCCTTCTTTCCCTGTTTTATCATCGCTGCTACACCAAGTTTTCCTTATTTATAATTTTTACGGTTAGACCTCTATCACCAAATCTATATTAGTCTACAGCCACTCTGCTTTCAACCAGAATTTGTTGAGAATAGAGTTTATGCTGAACATCTGAAAATTTTGCCATCGGAAATGGCTGTTTCACTGACTTGTAGCCTCTATAGGGGCAGGTGTTGATTTTTTTACTAAACTTTCCTTTAGAAAGACTAAAAAGAAAATGTGTTTTCCATTTCAAAATTCCTTCTGTTTAAAAAATTTTTTTTTATTGTGTTGTGATACAAGAGCTGATATTGGAATAAATTATCTGAAATGAACCCTATTTGTGGGGGAAATTTCAAGCTTTTGTGTTCTTGCTCAGAACAAAAGAAGTCTTCAAGTGACTTAAAAGTTCCTGTAGTACAGAAATTTCCTTTTTCAGGTAAGTAAAAGCAGCAAGACAAGATCCATAATTTGCTTCATATTTCAGGAGATTACAATACATGATAGCTCAAATTAAAAAAGGTGTTTGAAGATCAGTTTGGGTTTTTTTCCCTGTATGACACTGTACCAGTCAATCCAATTAAGTCATCTGCTATGTGTTTCTTGACTTGTTACAGTAAAGCAAATGAATTGATTTCTTTTCCTATTCCATTTTGAGAGAAAACCTGGTTTTCTAACCATGAATATCAGTGAGAGCTCAGGAGAGTTGCAGTGGTTCAGTAGCTCTTAATGATATCTATTTGTTTTGCTCTAGTTTTCCAGATCAAGACATTCGCAGAACAGCAGTCCAACAAATAGAAAATATGTCAAATGATGAATTGTTAGAATACCTCCCACAGCTGGTTCAGGTAAGGAAGAAATTGATAGCCATGGAAATCTTCTGTCCAGATCAATAACTTCATTAAATACTTTTGATTCTTTCAGTTTGATACATTGTAAGAGGAATAAATAAGAAAGGCCAGTCAGCTGCTGCAATGATCGAATTAACAACAGGGCTGAGGTAAAGACTGTTCTCCTGGTACTCAAGAGAACGGAATTGTTTTGCTATGCTGATTGAACTTGTAGTATACAGAAAAGAAGGTATTTTCAAGTAACAAAGAAAAATAAAAAATACATCTGAACAAGAGAAATGGTGCTGTGACCACAAAACCAGGGGCTGGTGGTAGCAGGGCTTCGTTGCAGTAAAGGAAGCAAATGATGGTGTAACAAATCACAGTTTTCTTAATACCGCATATATGGGGAAAATCATTGTCAGCACAGAGTAACCAGGGCAATTTGCATGTAGCATTGTCTCTTTATAGATCTACATTGCATTTCACTGGTAATTAATGTTTTACAGGTTATGGACCCACAACTTCCAAAGCAACCATTTTGTGGTTGAGTAGGTCCTGTGTTGCAGTTAAGGAGGAACCTTTGAAAGCTTTATCCCCTTACTTTGTAACACTGTGCACATGGATTGCTTACTATTCCATGTTTCAGAGTTCCTTAGGGGTTTTTCTGTGTTTTTATTTATATATTTCTATAAATGCATGCACATATATACATATATCTAGATAGATAGATATGTATATCTGTATGAATATATTTATGTAATCCACTACTGTGAAGCAGTGGAACCTGCACAGGTTTACAGCATTCACACAGTTGGACACCTACGTGACCTTCACTTTCCAGAGCTTCTGTTTCACAAATAAGCTTATTTTGCAAACCAGGTAATCACATAAAAATTTAAATATAGCATTGATAGTTTTAAGCAGGGGAAGAAAAGCCTGCATATTTACATATATGTTAACACAGCTGGAATCAGGGTGATAGCAGCCTGTCTTACAGATGGTGACAGATTTGTGTCCTGAAGTGTCTTTGCTCATTGCATTGCTAGGGCATTCTCCGTATGCTGGACTGCTTCGTTCAAACTAAGCACCGGGTCTTTTCTGATTAATTTTGTTACAAAGGAAAGACAACAAAGCCAGCATACAAGTGATTCTTATTATTAATTTATCTGTTAAGGTGCTCAAGTTTGAGTGGAGTCTTGAAAGCCCTCTAGTGAAACTCCTGCTGAATCGTTCCCTTCAGAGCATCCAGGTGGCCCATCAACTTTACTGGTAAGATCATTTGCCATTACTACCATAGTTGTCTTCTTTTACAGTGAACTTCGTCCATGATTCTATTGGTGAGCAACTTGCTTTTTGTTTAAAATCAGCACAAAACCTAGGGTTTAGCTCCTTCTTTATTACCCTTACAGTACTGGGTACGGATAAATTGTATAAAAGACCTACTTATCTGCCTTCATCCTGCACCTAGCGGGAGGGAGTGGGGGAAGTTCAGTTCAATGAAGTAAGATACCATTTGTATAAGATACCATTTGTATTTTTCTGCATATTCTGGTTTGAGCCAAATAGTGTTCCTCAGAATTTGCAAGCTCCAAGCAGCATTGGCTTAGTTATAAAGGATCCCGCTTTTGTGATTTCTCTGACATCTCATGTGTGTCAAAGTGTATCTCTTACCCCTTTGCATATCAGTCTGATTTGTGACGGTAAAGTTTCCAATAGTTCCTTCTCATGATTATGAACATATACCAGTCCTGACAGTAACTGCTGTTCACCGTCTACCTCTACAATATAAAGACATCTGTAATTGTATTAGTGCATGTGGTGGTTATTCTGTTTGCTGTGCTGTTACTTCAAGGCTTTCTGAATAGGAATGTGGCTTTCTGCTCTCTGAACAACTGCCTTGTGATCTGAAAATCAAACTGTTGTGGGTTGAGGGTGGGGTTTTTTTTTTCATGTTTAGCAATGATGGATGAACTGAGCTTTCATTTCCAGTTTGACTGGTTCCGACCCCTTAAAGCAAAATCTTTCCTCCCTGCAAAGGAAAGACAGCAACTTGAAATGCCCCCATAATCCAGGAGGAAATAGTTAGTGACCTGCTACATTGTCTGGACACTCACAAGTATATGGGACCAGATGGGATCCATCCAGAAGTGCTNATGGAGCAGTTCATCTTGATTGTGCTCACATGGCAGGTACAGGATAACCAGGGGATCAGGCCCAGCCAGCATGGGTTCATGAAAGGCGGGTCCTGCTTGACCAACCTCACCTCCTTCTGTGACCAGGTGACCCGCCTAGTGGATGAGGGGAAGGCTGTGGATGTTGTCTACCTGGACTTCAGTAAGGCCTTTTGACACTGTCTCTCACAGCATACTCCTCGAGAAGCTGGCAGCACATGGCTTAAACAAGTGTGCCCTTTGCTGGGTAAAAAAACTGGCTGGATGGACGAGCCCAGAGGGTTGTGGTGAATGGAGTTAAATCCAGCTGGCGGCGGGTCACAAGTGGTGTTCCCCAGGGCTCAGTACTGGGGCTGGTTCTCTTTAATATCTTTATCAATGGTTGGGACGAGGGGATTGAGTGCACCCTCAGTAAGTTTGTTGATGACACTAAGTTGGGAGGGAGGGTTGATCTGCTTGAGGGTAGGAAGGCTCTACAGAGGGATCTGGACAGACTGGATTGTTGGGCCGAGGCCGACTGCATGAGGTTCAACAAGGCCAACTGCCGGGTCTTGCTCTTGGGTCACAAGAACCCCATGCAGCGCTACAGGCTTGGGGAAGAGTGGCTGGAAAGCTGCTTGGCAGAAAAAGGCCTGGGGGTGCTGCTTGACAGCCGGCTAAATATGACCCAGTGGTGTGGCCAGGTGGATCCAGTAAGGATCCAGTAAGGATCTTAACTGTCATTTCCAACCTGTATGATTCTATGATTTGGGTGATGAAGTGTGAGGTCAGAAAGAGCATAGATCATAGTTTCATACCTCCATGATCTCTGGAAGTGTTAGTGGGGATAAAACAGAATGATGAATGTGTTTGTTACACTGAAATGTGTAGGATAACAATAACATGCCTAATGAGCATATCTGTCAAAGAAAGGGGAACAATATTTAGCAAGCCATTTTTCTGACAGCGCCTGAAATATGCCTGAGATGATTTCTACTATCTAATATTATACTTAGTCATACTGGATATAAAATGTCCAGTCTAGAGTTCTTAAATGTGCCCAGAGAGTTGGTAGTTTTCCTGTGAAATTAGGCATGATTGTTGGGGTTCAATGGACAGTGGGAACATCATTAGTTTGCCTGTGTTTTCTTTAACTCCTCTCTTCTTCTCAGAATAAAAATGAGTAACTACCTGTGGTCATCTTCCTCCTTACTTTGCAGCGTATACCTGTGTAGATCCCCCTTTTTTTTTCCCCCAATTTTTGCTCAAGCTGTCTAATATTATAATATTGGGTAATACAGAGCAGACATTCCATCCTGCATAATAGATATCCTTATCTGGCACAGTACAATTTAATGTAGCAAAATACATTTATTTAATATATAGCTTAATATATAGCATAAGTATACATACCCACATCAAATAGAATATTTCTCAATGTTCACTGTATTCTCTGCCTTTCAGCTGGTAGTAGCCCTGTTCATGCTGGGTGCCTCTTTTATTTAGGCTTTTTGTTCAAATGTTTCAGTCTAAACTGAGAACTTTTATATGGCACACATCTCTTAAAAATTTGCTTCTTGTATTTGTCACACTATACACTTTTTTTTCTTTGGTTACTCTGCTCCACCATGTTCTTCAGTAGTAAACTGTTTTCTACCTAACATTTCAATTTATGTAACTATTAATATTCCTGTTCCAGTATTTTAAAAGGCAGTTTCCTGAGTCATAAATTCTATTTAAAAAATTTAACAGTAATTTCATAGTTTTTATTAATAAAGCCTTAACTAATTAATAAAGGGTTTCCTTTACTTTATAAATTGAATTTCAGTCCTTATAATAGTAATGGAAAACATAGTTTTTGTTCCACTTATCTCTAAAGACATTTAAGAAAGAAGCTCAATGATTTAATAATGTGGGGAACACATGTGTGCATGTACACTCACATAACTTCTTTTAAGAAATGCAATTAGGTAACATTCTCAAGTGTTGCATTCTGTTTCATTACCAAATTAGCAATCTAGAAATGAGGACTGGTAAAAACAAACTTCAGTAACAAGGTTATGTTTATTTTTGATTGTAATGAATGACATTACCATTCCTCTATTAAATAAAACAACATTGTGCACAGTGTACCTGCCCAAAATAAAACTTGGAAAAGATGACTCTAATGTAATTCAGAAAATGGGTGATGTGATTTCAGAACCGCAGGGGAAAAGTCAACTGATTTCAACTTCCATGTTTTACAACACTATTGTAAATCTAGAAACTAGTTACAGAAATGGTGGTGACTGTCAACACTAACTTCTTATTATAAATTATATTTGTCATTAAAATATCTCAGTTATTTAAAATTGACTCAATTTCCCTGCACATCAGAGATAAGCAGCTACCCAACAATGATGTACCAGCTCATCATCTTTTTAATATTAATGTTGGATAGTAAATTGTTAACTCCTTTCCATCAAGTAGTGATAAGTTTGTCTGAAGATTTTATTTTAAAATTCTGGGACAGTAATTGGCAAAGGTGGACAGAACAGCTAGAATATTCATTCTTGGGACACAACTTTAGCTGTTGTAAATCAGGATAGCTTCAGTCTGTTCTTTGCTTGTATCTGCTGCAGATTTGTCCCATTAATTCTGTTATTTAGAGTGAAAAGGTAATTGACCTTATGCCTGTGTGTGTTAGGGTTTTTTTATCATGTGTGATTTTTCCCCTCTCTGAATTCTTGAGGAATTTGGGCCATCTGCACCCATCAGTGTTTCAGCTCCTCATTGGTACTTTTGAATGCACTCCCCTTCTCAAGGAGACTAAAAATTGCCCATGCATACAGTGCCAGCACAGGACCCGTGTACCACTTAAATTGCCTTTTAGTCTTACTTCAAGAGTTCATAATGTCCATGAGGCATGGGGAACGTTTATCTTTCCCCACTGTCTTCTAGAAATTCACTCTGATTCTAGTCTTTTCCCATCAGAGTTCCTGGGAGGGGAGAAGGCTGGAGCAAGTTTTCCCATTCCCTGGAGCTATGGTGAGAAGAGAAGTTAGTAAACTGGTTCCAGCAAAGGAGAAAAGTTGCTTGAGGGGAAAGAAACCTACTGAGCCCCTTTGGGACCTTCTGCTTGCTGAGCCTCTGTTTATCTCCTTGCTACTGTGTTTCACACACAGGGGGTTTTTGTCAGCTCTTGTGCTAGAGTTTTAATCCACCCTCTGTCTCTGGCAGCCTGCCAATTGGTTTCCCACTTGCTTGAGTGTTTTTGGCTTTTAGCTACTTTCACATGTGGCAGCTGCAGCATATGACTGAAACAGCTGGCTAGGGCAGCAGGTGGCCAGAGGTATGTCTCACAGATGGTTCCCTTCCACAGGAGGATTAAATAACGGGGAGAAGTATAGTGTCCTCTAGGATCTGTGGCAGCTGCTTGAAGGTGGTGCTAAGAAACAGGTTTCATTGTCATGGAAAAGTACGAGTGTTGGTAAATTTTGGCAGAGCATGAAAAACTTGTATGCTTAGCTCAAGAAAAGAGTAAGTCAGGTGAAATCCTTGCTGAAGGCAAAATGTCCTTGTGTAGCTTGTCTGCTAAGTCACTAAAACTTTATAGAACATTCCTAGCATACAGCATTTGTCAACTATATTTTGACAGACAACCAAGGGGAAAGGGAATAGCCTTTTATCTTTTCCAGTCCACATCTTGTAGATAAATAAGAATGTGAGATTAAAAAGGAACTCTTAGTGAAATCCAGCACATTGAAAGCAATGTGAATTAGACTGCTGGTTTCAAGTCTGGAACATAGTATTTTATTTTTGTTTCTTTTTCTATATAAAGAAGAACTGTAAGTAACAAAAAGAACATAAGCAATACAAAAAAGTTTAAAAAGAACCCAGTTAAATTCTCTACTATTAAGAAGTTTATCCCTCAATACTATGTTTTCCAAAATCGTTACCACTTACTTTTATTCTGCACTCCAGCACTGGAACAATAGATTATTGCTTCATATTTTCTGAAAGGAAATATATTTTTCCAGTCAAAACTGGTCTACGTTAAACATAATTTACTTGAAGACTTCAAAAGAAGGAATAAATCAAGCAGATACTCATATGTCCAACTCTCTTAATTATCTGAACGTTAAACAGACAGCCATCCTTGAGCTCTTTCTCTTCCCACATTACAGTGCTTTTCTCCCACAGTCAGAAGTTATCAAGTCTGCTGATTATTAATGAACTTCCTAAATAGCTGTGTAGAGCAGGCTGAAAAGCCCAAACCATTAAAATGACATTAAATACAAAAGAAGTCTATTTTGTTTTCTGTTAATTTGGTCCTTCTTACTGATCAGAATCAAAAGATCACTTAATCATATATATAACTTTAAACATGTGAATAGTCAGTCCCAGTAGGTGTTTGATCAGTTGTTTTGCTAGTCTGCATTGGGATTTGAGTTCAAGTCTGGAGCTGCTCAATCTTACAAACCTTCTGAGGCTACCATGTGCTGGTTTTGGCTGGGATAGAGTTAATTTTCTTCACAGTAGCTAGTATGGGGCTGTGTTTTGGATTTGTGCTGAAAACAGTGTTGATAATACAGGAATGTTGTCGTTATTGCTGAGCAGTGCTTACACAGAGTGAAGACCTTTTCTGCTTCTCACCCCACCAGGGAGTAGGCTGGGGGGGCACAAAGAGTTGGGAGGGGACACAGCTGGGACAGCCGACCTCATCTGCCCCAAGGGATATTCCAGACCATATGACGTCATACTCAGTATATAAAGCTGGGGGAAGAAGGAAGGGGGGGACGTTCGGAGTGATGGCGTTTGTCTTCCCATGTCGCCATTAGGCGTGATGGAGCCCTGCTTTCCTAGAGATGGCTGAACACCTACCTGCCCATGGGAAGTGGTGAATGAATTCCTTGTTTTGCTTTGCTTGTGTGTGTGGCTTTTGCTTAACCTATTAAACTGTCTTTATGTCAGCCCACGAGTTTTCTCACTTTTACCCTGATGATTCTCTCCGCCACCCCACTGTGAGGGAGGTGAGTGAGGCGCTACATGGGGCTTAGTTGCCAGCTGGGGTTACACCACAGCAACGTGTCATTCAACCAAGTGATGATTATAAATCTCATCTGAATTCAGAATACTTGATGTGATCATCATTATATTTTGGAGTGCAGAGAACCTCAACCATAGAATGGATTCACATCTAGGGATTTTAGTTCTGAACTCATAATTCTTACTTATGAAATGCCAGTAATTTGGAGACCTTATTTTCTCTAGTTACTTATATAGTAAATAACACCATTAGAACATTATTTTGTGAGATCATGATTCAACTGTCTGCTGTGCTAAGTGCTTCATTATTAGGCATGCGGGACTTGGATTATTGCCTTGGAAAACAGACAGATAATTATTTTGTTTCCGAATTTACAGAATATCAGTGTTCTCAGATTTTGTTGCAAAGAAGCACAAAGAAGTAACATAACTACTCTTAGTTTTGACCTTTAGTATTTACAGATTGAGTGGGCAAATGCTATGTTTAAATCAACAAAACCACATCTTACATTTAATTCAGCACATTTTAGATTTAAAAAAACCCTATTATTTTGGATGCACTTTTTTCCATGTCTAAACAAAGAGGAGTGAACTGACTGTGACCAAGTGTTCTGAGGGAGCTGGCAGAAGAGCTTGCCAAGCCACTCTCCATCATTTATCAGCAATTCTGGTCAATGGGAGAGGTCCCAGATGACTGGAGGCTTGCCAGTGTGACGCCCATTTACAAGAAGGGTTGGAGGGCAGATCTGGGGAACTACAGGCCTGTCAGCCTGACCTCGGCACCACGGTAGATTATGGAGCAGTTCATCTTGATTGTGCTCACATGGCAGGTACAGGATAACCAGGGGATCAGGCCCAGCCAGCATGGGTTCATGAAAGGCGGGTCCTGCTTGACCAACCTCACCTCCTTCTGTGACCAGGTGACCCGCCTAGTGGATGAGGGGAAGGCTGTGGATGTTGTCTACCTGGACTTCAGTAAGGCCTTTTGACACTGTCTCTCACAGCATACTCCTCGAGAAGCTGGCAGCACATGGCTTAAACAAGTGTGCCCTTTGCTGGGTAAAAAAACTGGCTGGATGGACGAGCCCAGAGGGTTGTGGTGAATGGAGTTAAATCCAGCTGGCGGCGGGTCACAAGTGGTGTTCCC
>VYZV01028325.1:28267-42713 GCA_013401275.1 Pandion haliaetus | reverse complement strand
TTGCTTTGGCTGTAAGTGATTACAGGTTTGTACCCTGAATCAGTGTTATGCTTGAAGTGGTAAAGAAGCTTTAATTTTACAAGTAGATGAAAAAGAAATGGATTTTTGTTAATACTCACCATGCTCATTACCACACAGATAGATTTGGTAGTCTTCTTGCAGCTTGTTCCTTACAGAGCAGGACCTAGGTATCGACTGTCTAACAGCAGGTATTTGTCCAATTTTTGCTCATCTGTGCATGAGCGTTTACTCCCGATCTGAGGGAGGAATTCAGGCATTTGGTAATTATGTCTGTATAGTCTGTAGTATTGTGGGCTTCTGCAATTGTAATGACCTAGTAGCTTTCTGGCAAAACTGATTAAATAATTTTCTAATGTCAGGAAATACGATAAGAAGAGTTTATTGGTACCTCTTTTCTGATAAATTCTACTTTGAATAAAGAATGACAATATTTTTTTCTGTAGGATTTCTTTTCAGGCTAGAGCAATAATGAGAAAAATGCTTCACTTGCAAACCTGTTACATATTTGAATTGTAGGAGTATTCCTGCATGTGCTTATGTGGAAGCATGCCATAAAATACACTTTCCATTTTAAATAACCTTTATATGTCTTTTTAGCTTGTTAAACAATATTTACCTGCAGGTTGAGTCTGCAGGCTTCCTAGTTGTCAGGGAAACACTACTATGATCACTCTAATGAAAATGTATACAGCTTATTTCTCTTAAGTATAAAACCGCAAGCATTTGCTCTAAAGGCACTGTGCAGTGTTTTAGATATATGGCTTGGAATCTTTAACCTTTTTTTCTGCTGGATCAGTTTTATATTTGATTTGAAAGGCTAAAAAAGGCCCTTCACAATTTTTTAAACAATGCATGTAGAGTGCCATTTTGGTTTTGTCACTGTATCCTGCCTTACTTGCATAGCATCTAGAACTTTGAACTCTCTGTAGGAGGAATGGATTTGGCAGTTCAATCATAAATATTTGTTTAATAAGTCGTTCAACTCATCTTAAAAAATGAGTTAATGTATGCATACAGTAACAGACACTGACTTTATTCTTAATGCAGGAGTGATTCAGGTTATGCTATGCTAACTTTGCGTTTTTTCTGGTGTATATACGGAAGGTATTACAGCCACAAACTATCAAAGCCCATCAGAAAATGCCCATGAAGGAGGCACAGTGATTGAAAATTGTGATGGGTCATCTCCAGATGCCATGAGCGCTGCTTCAGAGAATGCCCATGAGACTAGTGAAGAAATGGTAATACTGAATTCCATTAGAATACATGCTTCAGTAAATTAAACCTTAAAATAGCGCTAAAATCCATGCTTCTAGAGGTGATTTTTCAAGTAGTTTGGGGAGCTTTTGTTAGTGTATTATGTAAGTCTGTAGATCTAGTGCATCTGTATTGAGTACAAATAAAGATTATAATCCAAGTTACACTGAGCATTCTCTGTCCTTGTTATGTCCTCTGTAGCCACTGCTGATAAATGACAGTAGCCGCTTAAAAATATCAGAAAATATTTATGCTTTAGTACATAGCAATATTTTGTAATATCATCATGTTCTTTTATGCTCTGTTGAATATGATATTTAAAATGAGCTTTTTAACATCATCAAGTAAGATTAAAGAAAGCACCATAACTCTGACATCTCTTATGTGGAGATGTTTTCTTAGCACTGGTAGCATTCTGTAGTATTTGCAAATAGGAGTGTAACAGCCCTACTGGGTCAGATCAGAAAGGCCTCTTGTCCAGGGTTATGTCAGTATTTAGAGAACGCCCAGCATTTAGAGAAGGTTATAAGAATAGTGCATGTAGAGAGAGATTCCCTGTCTGAGGCACAATGCAGGGTCCAACTTTTTCTATCTACCTATCTACTTATACCTTGCTGATCCTTGCCCTAATCAATGCTTCTTAAATTATATTATTGTATCAGTTAATGTCATGAACTGGAAACCTAAGAGTATATGGGCCCAAAGAAAGAGAGTGAATTTACCGAAATCTGTTGTATGTTTGCTGATGTATTTCCTTTTTAGTAATTTTAGTCATGTAATCCTACCTTTGCTTTAAAATATTTGTGGATCACCTTCATTTAAAAAAAAAAAAAAGGCCAATAAAGCATCTCACTTCAATGATTGTTTCCTTTTAAATAACTTTTCAATCATCTGTGCATATAGGTAATATGGAAAAACCAGAATTCATTCAGATTGTTATGCAAATGCATGTTAGCATATGTTTTTCTACTTGTTGAACATAACTAAAAAGTCATTGGAAAAATGAGCCCAAAATAGTAGTAATGATGGACATATATCTTCTGATACCAAAGCTGACTTTTGAAACTGGCTGCTACTTTTTTTTGAAAGGTACTGCAATCCAATAAATGGAGAAAAAGGACTGACTATGCAGATAGCCAAAGTTTAGTAGCCTATCCTGGTTCTTTAACCTGGTCTGATTCAGCACCGTAAATGCTTGGTTGTGCTTATGGTATGCATGAAGTTGAATGCAGCCTTAGAAAATTTCAGGTGTCACATAGGTCACATGCTTCTTTGTCAGAGTGGGGAAAGTCTGTCTTGCTTTCGTGGCTTTTCTGGCCAATTCTGAATTGGTATTAGTGGGTTATAAATACAAGTGTCTGTCTCTGGACAGACAATCGAGCAACCCATTGTCAAGCCAATGGGTACAAAAAGAAAAGAAGAAGAAATGAGAAAACGTTGTGCTTTTCTGTGAGCAAGGGTTAAGGATACAAAGATTCTTTTCCTTTTGTGGGAGAAAAGGTTTCGACAGAACTTAAAAACAGTCTCTCATTGTTTTACCTTGATTTTGTTGACAGATGTCTGTTGTGGTTTTCCAAATATTTGGCGTCAATGGTGAAATTGACATCAGAGGTGAAGACACAGAAATATGCCTAGAGGTCAACCGGGTGATACCAAATCAATTGGGAAATATCAGTGTTCGACACTATCTTTGCAACAGAACTGTTGGTAAGAACTAACAATGAGATCTCAGTGTTGTGAAATTGGAGTTGGAAACATTTGTTCTAAGTAAATGAAAACACTGTATTAGCCTTAAAGCACAAAACCAGTTTTATGTTAGTACAATAGCATCCTTTTCATGCTGGTTTAGAGTACCTACTCTGATTTCCTTCCTAATTGCCATACATTAAAAGGGAAGGAAAGAAAAACAGAGCTACTTCTGATAGTGCGGGTAAAAAAATGCATTGCATTGAATTCTGGTCATTAGTTTGCTTTTTTTAAATCAAATAAGTTGCATTACATCGTGTTGTTATTTTATGAAGATGGAACTCCCTTCCTGCTCTAACAATGCTTTGCTTAAATGCACCTTGGTTTGAAGGGCTGTTTCTTTTCTTCAAGATCTATTTCTCTAGATTAAATTAACACCCACAGTTTAAACAGATTTATAATCTGTAGTTTAAGAAAAGTTAAAAATTTGTCTCTGTGTCAGGAAGGATGAGCTGCAAGGACAGCCTTTTTTTTTTCTGTTTCCTTTTTTTTTTTTTTTTTTTTTTAAAAGCTTGATAGTAACACAGGGTGTAGTTTCATGCCAGCTATTTGCATAACTAGATCAACCAGTGTATTGTCAGAGCTGTTCTTGGGCCTGAGTACATATACATTCTCTGCCAGAAAACCTAGTTCACATGCTGTGAGGTTTTTTTCTTGGCATGATGTATTGGTGTGCCACTTCATGTCACAGTTTGCTTTGCTCCCCTCTGCCAGCCTTCCACACAGAATGCTGGATGCCAGTTCTGTTGCGCTGTAGCGGTTTTGGGGCAGATCCCTGATGCACCTGCTTCTGGCTCATCTGCTTTCCCAGGAAAGAGCTATTGCAGCTGTTGGCTCCATTTATTTCCAGCCTTCCAGCAGCATGGATTTTCTTGAGGAAGTTGTGCTTGGTGGTACAACCTCTGATGCCCTAACTAAAGAATCCATTTGCTGATAAGCTGAGTGGTTGCCAGCAGCTGCTGCCTGAGCAGCTGTTGCATGATGCTGCAGCAGCATTCAGTCATCTGAAGGCAAGAGGGAGGTCCAGCAGGGAAGAGTCATGGCTGACCTTCAGTTCATACAGCAGGCAAGCTGATTACTGGTTATCTGTCATATTCTCTGTAAAAGCAAGAGGGAGTAAGTAGTGAGAACATGCCACCTTCCTGCTCTCATGTGGATCTAAAACTAGAACCTGCTTCCTCTGGTTCAGCTGATTGAGAGACTTGTGCACTGGCTGATGATTTATGGACAAAAGGTTATAATGGGATTGGAATCTCCAAATACTTCCACTTCATCTCTCTTCCTTTCTCTTTCTGGTGGGTGTCTGGATGGGTGGATTTGGTGGGCCAGCGACACTTTTTTTTGTAAGTTGCTGCTCACTTCCATTCTGTAATGTACATCTTTTCTTCTGTCCACTGATCTTTTCTTCTCTCCACTGCAGGGTTGTGCTTTCCATACTGAGTCAGTAATCTTCTGCAGCTACTGCTGCTCCCCATCTCCCACATTTATTCTAATAGAAGAACTAAGGGAGAAATCAGTTTGGGGAAAAAAAAAAAAAAAAAAGAATTCCAGAGGGTCAAGGTTGGGAAAAAGCTTGAGAATAAGCTGTAAAGGAACAATTTAAATGAGTTAATGGTAACAAAATACAACTAAAATAACAAGTGAGCAAAAGCGTGAGAAAATATCCCAATAAAAGCAACACCCACACCCCCCAAGACCTTTAATAAAACTTACTCTAGTGCTGAATTGACAATTGTAACCAGTAACCTGGGGAACCATAAATCTACTATACTGTTAATGCAGTAGGTGTAGAAAGGGGAGCGTGTGCCCAATAGCTGGAATAAGTTTGAGGGCAATGTGGCAGCTGTGCACTTCCCTGCAGGGCTGGCTGCAGGACCATGCCTTTATCAGATCTTGTCTAGCAGCAATAACAAAAGAAGGGGGGGATGGATTATGGCAGACGTACTCTGGGAAGAACAGTGCTTTTACTGAGACCTTGTCGTGCTTGGAGGAGAAGGGAGCAGCAGTTCATAGCAGCTTCTGAATTGTTTAATGCAATTTTTACTCCATCCTCTCTTGACTGTGCCCCTTCCAGATATCTGCCAGATAAACAAGATTGACTTAGCAGCTGAGACTAAATGTGCGGTGTTTTCTTCTGCCGTTTTTCTACACTTTAGTGGATTCTTCTGGCAATGATGCAGGCACTCTTTTCTGGTCTGGAAGTACTTAGGGCACATACTGTTTATTTCTTTCTCTGTATTTGTGGGAAGAATATAGATCCTTGAGGGAAACAAAGTTTTCCCAAACCAATTGCAGAGACTCATTGGACAGAGTGGTCGTTGTTCTGCCATCTGGAGAGTTGCCCTTCCCCTCAAGGACTGTTGGTAGCTTAGCTAATTCTCTTCTTTGAGCCACAAAAGCTACCTGATACTTGCAGTATGCTTTTTTTTTTTTTTTTTTTTTAATTGGGGGAAATGTGAGATCTAGCACTTCTTAAACATTGGAAGGATTGAAGGATGGACACATGGCTATTCGTGTTGTGGAAATCTCTATTCACAGAGCTAGCAAAGGGAGAGGTTCTAGTTCACAGCAGAGGCTGAAGATTCTCATGTTCATTTACAGTTCTTCCCATTGGTCTTTGTCAACCTAGATCGATGATATGTTCATCTACCGTGACTCCAGTGCCAATAGATATGTGCGTATGCCCTGACTCACTGCTGTGCCAGGTCATCCATGAGAACTGGGCACCATACGGAAAGGGGAACCCAATTAATCTACAGATAGGAAAGCAAATTAATTACTCTGCTGGGCTGCTGTAGCTCCAGGAAATGTCTGTTGCATGCTGTGCTGAAACTAGAAATTAGTTTTCAGCCCTGTACTACATTCAGGCTGTGGCGGTATTACTTGAAAAGAGTTACTGCCTCTTGCTATATGTCTGTCTGACTGCACTTGGTCTACAACAGTTGACTAGCCTGCATGTTTTCTGGGATGAATATAGAAAGTTAATTATCCTTCTTCTCACCACTCCTCTTACCCCACTTTTTTTTTTTCTTTTTAAAATAGACCTGTACAAAACATACACTGATACAGTTCCTCCTGACTGCTCAAAACCTTCTTCCCAATACTCTTCTGGAGCCATTTTCCTGGAGATGGCATGTTTAGTTATAGTTGGTATCCATGAGCATTGCATGCATCTGTTTTCCTTAGTTTGGTTCCTTCTGAGGAAGCACATTGTCCAGGAACATAGTAGGTGTTTAACTTTTCTAGGTGCCATAGCAGCATCCCCACTAGGGATGTGGTCCACTTCTCCAGTTGTTAGGAACCTGGACCAAAGCCAGTTTTGCCCCAATGTCCTTTGTCATCTTGTAGGTTCTCATTAGGCCCTTTATAAGCTGCTGCTGAAGGTTGCAGAGGCATGTCAGAGCGATCTGGTCTGTAGTTTTGAAAATAATACATCACATACTGCTTAAGAGGAACTGAAAGGTAACATTCCCCTACTACTACTTCCAAAGAGCAAACAGGAATTCCTCCTAGGTCCAGTGGAGAGCTTGCTGTGACTGGTAACCAGTCATCACTGGGGCTTGGCTCTGGGTCTGTCTCTGGCCAGTGACTAGGCTAAGTGCATCTGCAACTTTGCAACCACAGAAAATCTTTATCCGTAAAGGAAGCTTATGCTTTACGATCCTACATTGAAAAGGCTTTGAGGATCTAGAGATACTGATCCTGGGGACAAGAACTGGGGAGAATGCAAAAGGGATTGTTGCAAAGACTTGTGGGATACCCATGGGAGGCTGCTGTAACATCAGCTTGGACACCTTGCCTCATCTGCATAACTTTTACTCACTCAAAGCTAACCTCCTGAGTTTTTGAATGAGTCTGACCCAGCATAGTGTCAGTGTGACTTAGTGAATTGTTGTCTGGTTTCTACAGTTTCGATCTGTGCTTCATCTGGTTTAGCATATCAAGAACCTGAATCCTTAAATAGTAGTGCTGTGAACAGTTGTTACAGCGTTGCAGTAGCAATTAACAATATACTAATGATACCTTTGAAAAATACATTCATATGCTGCAAATGTCTTCTCTTTAACAGGATACTGGAGTATATTTATAGACTTGATATATCAAAAAGCTTCTGTCTCACAAATGTCATGTGATCAGCCATGACGCCTTGGACTTCTGACCAAGTGCCTTGTAAACCAGATGTGTAATTCAGATGAACACTAACTCTGTGAAGTATGGTTTTCCTTTATATAAAGGCATCCAGGATAAGCTTTACTGAAGAGAAGCAATGTAACTTGCAGCCCACCAGTGTACTGTGTTTTAGTTTTGCAGTACACATAGATTATTCATAGTAGGTTCTTTCTGAAATGGAGGGGTAAAGTATGCGGCATTCATGAGAGTATGCATTATGACTTAACGTTAGATAGTACACAGCAAAGAAGCCACCACAGAGGAAACCTGTACTTCATAGGATCACAGGATAATTGAGGATAGAGGAGTGGAGGTGTCCTGGCTTTGTCTGGGATAGAGTTAATTGTCTTCCTAGTAGCTGGGGTAGCATTGGGTTTTGGGTTCAGTATGAGAAGAACGGTGATAACACACTGATGTTCCCAGTTGTTGCTGAGCAGGGTTTAGGCCAAGCCAAGGACTTTTCGGCTTCTCATGCCCAGCCAGCAGGAAGGCTGGAGGGGCACAAGGAGTTGGGAGGGGACCCAGCCAGGGCAGCTGACCCAAACTGGCCAAAGGGGTATTCCATACCGTGTGGTGGCATGCCCAGTCTGTCAACTGGGGGGAGTTGGCCTGGGGGGGTGGATCGCTGCTTGGGAACTAACTGGGTGTTGATTGGCAGGTGGTGAGCAATTGCATTGTGCATCACTTGTATATTCTAATCCTTTTATTATTACTATTGTAATTTTCTTAGTGTTATCATTATCACTATTAGTTTCTTCTTTTCTGTTGTATTAAACTGTCTTTATCTCAACCCACGAGTTTTACTTCTTTTCCTGATTTTCTCCCCCATCCCACTGGGTGGGGGGGAAGTGAGTGAGCAGCTCCCTGGTGCTTAGTTGCTGGCTGGGGTTAAACCACAACAGGAGGTGATGTCAAGATGTCTCTAGTCCAATCCTGTTCTCAAAGCAGGGTCAGCTCTCGGATCAGGCCCAGTTGCTCAGGGTTTTATCCCATCAGGTCTTGGAAGGGAACTCTGAGGGCAGAGAGTACGCAACCTCTCTAGCAAGCATGCACCACTGCTTAATTTTCCTCATTCCCTACATTCAGTTTGAACCTCTCTTGTTGAAATTTGAGCTGTTGTCTCTCAACCTTCTGACGAGCACCACTGTGAAGAGCCTGACTCTGTCTTTATAACCTCATGCTCGGTGTTGGAAGGCTGCTAGCAGATTTCCCGTATGCCTTCTCTTCAGCTTTCTGGTAGTTGCTCGTACATGCACAAGCAGAAATGAAGAAGGGGAGATTCAATAAACTGCATGTCAGTAATATGGGGAGAGGAGAAAGAATAGTATTAAAGAAACAAAACTAGAAAAAGGGAGTCTTACTTCATCTTTAAATTTAATTTTATCCACTTCTTGTTTGCAATTTCTAAGCTTGTAAACATTGGTTTTTTTTCCTGAGGGAACCAGAGTTTAAACCAAGAAGCATTTTTTTGTTCGTTTTTATTCTCAAATTTATTTAACAGTTAGATGCTCTACTAATATAAATTGACATAATTCAGTTCATTTTACTTGAGTTACTTTGATTTCAGCTGTCTTTCAAGTTTCAGTGTTTGCTTCTTAATATAATTACTGTGAATATGCTTTTTGTCATACAGATAATTTCTGTAGGTCAGCCATCATAGTGACCAAATGACTTGAGAATCCCATGGGGTAATTTATTTCTGGTGGTGAATCCTCTTTTTTATACAACAAATGGATAAAATGGATACTGGCCATCCCCCCCCTTCCTCTCTCCCCCCCTCCCCTCCAAACTGGTTACCTTACTTTTTTTTTTTTTTTTTTCCCTTTTTTCTCTTTTTCCCTCTACTGGTTAAAGATACTGAAACCAACAAGAAACTGCTAGGGTTTTTTAAGGTTCAAATGTACTGCCACCCAAACAATGGAGGCACCTTGTGCTCATGTTCTCCATCTTACCACATTGCCGTTCGTGATCCTCTGTGTGTTAGCAAGTAAGTTCCTGTGTCAGGAAATTCTGCCTTTCCAAGAGAATACCTGCTGTCCCAAGAGAGTGAACTGACTTAAATGTTCTTCTGAATTAAAATTGAAGAAGTTAGTGGAAAAGTATGCAAAATAATAGTTTTTCCATCAACAAGACGTTGAGAAAACACAAATTCTTTGTGCATGCTGATACTTCCATGTTGTCCTTCTCTGGTGAGATGCTACTCCTTGTATGTACTGTTTATTTTTCTTTAGTACCTTGAGGTGATATACTTAGAAATTTGCTCTGAAGTTCTGTATTTGCAATGCTGTAATTCGTGGATAATACTTGAGAAGTACTTTTGGAAAATCAGTTGGACAATGGAGGTAGAAGTAATTGCATCATAATTGCTTTTTTGTACATTGCAAAGTTTTAATGCAAATTTGTTTTCCTTTTGCAACAGGTTCTGACTGTAAATCTGTGGCTGGACCAGTTAATTCATCACCTGAGATTAGTTTGAGATGGGAAAGTGGGCCTAGTGCTGTCATACATTCTCTGCTGGCTGTAAAAAACGGTTTTCTTCAGTGTCATGTAGAGAACTTCAGTGCTGAATTTCTAACGTCTTCACTCACAAACATTCAGCATTTTCTAGAAGATGAAACTGTTGCAGAAGTGATGCCTATGAAGATAAAAGTTTCCAATGCAAGGATTAACCTAAAAGTATGTCAACAATGAGCTATCTGGCTGCTCTAAAGAAATTGTGTTCTTGTTTCTTTCATGATGAACTACTAATCTGGATACAGTTAACTTCAAAGAAACTGCTGTCATACTCTGGAAGGTCTTTAGATAACACTAAACCAATTTAAAAATCCATAGATTTGGTTAGCTCTGTGGTATGCCTACAAGGGAATTCTCTGCATGACCAAGCTCTTTATATGAATTAGTATTTTATACTTTTTTTTTTTTTTTTTTCTCCTCTCCCAGTCTCTTTTGTAAAGTGACAGTGTCTGGGAGTTTTATAGGTAAGGTATACAAAGTTCCTAGAGGCACAATGTGGGGTTTTCTGGTTGGGCTTTTTTGCTTAGCATAGTAATGGTTTTCTAATTACAAAACACAGATTTTAGAGTTTAATTCTCTTTCCTACTTAGAGGATAGTTCTTGCAATGAAAGTTCAGTACAAAAGAAGGAAAAGGGTTATGGGAATTCCAGCTCAAACCACTTGGATCCTGTTTCTTAGGACCCAGATTTCATGGTCTGCCCTACCTGGAAACAGATACTAAGTAATGCAAGCTTTTCTTGCCACCACAGCTTAAAATAGTAACTTTAAGAGGACACTCCTGCTCAAGTCTCCTAGGGGATTTTCTTTAGGAGATCGTGAGTTCTGTGGTGCACAACCATTGAATATAAAGATAAGGACCCTTTTTTTTTTTTTTTTTGCCTTGGTGGATGGACAGGGACACAACAACAAAAAAAAAAGTAAAGATGAGATAATTATAACATTTCTTTGGAAATTAATAATCACCCATATAAACTTTGAACAAAGCGAGGACTGGAATAGCAGCTCCAGTTCTGCATCTGGGGCTAAGGCCTTGTTTCTGTTAAGATCATTCTTGACTGGAAGGGCAACTGTTGTCTCTACGGTGTTCTACTGGAGTGCATCGGTATTCCCTCCCTCCATGGTGCAGCTTTTCCATCCCCTGAGAGTCCTTAGGCACTCCTTTAGGGCCCTTTCTACTACAGGAGTAGCACAAGCACTTTCTGTAAGAGCTGTGGATCTGTTCCTCAGGTTTCAGTGTATCACAAACGTGAATGCCCAAAAGAAAAAAGGTAAGTCATAACATACAGTAATTTGAATTTAAAAACAGGATTGTGCTGGTTTATTGACAAGAAGGCGGACTTAAGCAAAATGTTCTTGAGGAAGCAGCTATTTGAGGTGGGAAATATACGTTAATAAACCAGCAATAAGAGTCTGCTTGGCAGCAAAATCACTGAAGTGCTCACTCAGCAGTACACGCGAGTCATAGTGAAGTTACTCATGATGGTTGATAAACTGCAAATTTGAAATGCAGATGATTCATTTCTATAGAGTTGTAGGGTAATAAAGAGAGAAAGGGTATGGCTCAAATTTATGCTGCGTTGCCTATTCAGTGCAGTATATTTTGTTTCTTCTGCATGGGACTTGATGCAGCGTGTTTCATGGGGAGGAAGAATTTAAGAAAGGTTACTTTGTTTCTTTGCATTTTCTACCGCAATCTCAGTGCTGTTTCGAGAAGCTTTGGTGGTTATTTCTCAACAGCTTTCTTGCTACGTGCTTAATGCTGATGTGTATAGTTTCTGATTATACAGGCTGCATTATTCTGCTTGACAGGGATAATGAACTGTAAAGACTTCCTGGGGAGACCCCAAAAGAAGTAATTTGTGAAATTTCTCTTCTGTTGAGTACAGTAATATAACTGAACTGCAGCTGGTGTCATCCCAAACTAAATTCTAAAAAGGCAAAATCCGCTCAAGAATGATAGCTGTACCCATTCAATCTTTAAATAGTTCAAGGGAAGATCAGATACTATGTAATGCAGGCTTCTTATCTCTGACCCTGAGAGCTCCTGAGCTAAAGACTGTCTTGAGTTAGGATATAATCTTATTGAGATGTCTGTAAAAATACTTTGAAGTACTGAGTTCAGCAGACTTACTCCAGAGATAAATTTGGGCCTTTAGTATGATCTGTGGGAGAAAAAATAGAGCAAAAGTTTAGTGGAGATCCCATTAGAAAATTCTACTCTGAAATGTTCCCTTTCAAGTTTCATTAAATCCACCCGTGTTTAATTGAACATCTTAATTAGCTATTTTGATTTCCTGGTAAACTCATTTTCCAATACTTGTATTTTTTAGGATGACAGTCCACGTGAAAATCTCAAGGCATCTGAGCTGGTACCCATAAAACTACATATTGACATACTCTGGATAGAAAGAAATGATGATGGCTCTTTTCTCATTAGAGGTTTGTATGTTCCTGCACCTTGATATCTCAATATCAATACATTTAGAGCTGGAACTTTACTGCTGTCTTTCACAGATACGTCAAAGAATCATAGAGTAATCTAGGTTGGAAGAAGCCTCTAGAGGTCATGTGATCCTATGCCTTGCTCAAAGCAGGGGCAGATTAGATCAAGTTGCTCAATGCCCTGTCCAGTCAAGTTTTGAGCATCAAAAAGCCGATACCACAACCTGCCCTAAATATTCTGTCCCAGTGTTTGATCACCCTTATGGTTAATTTTTTTGGTAATGTCTAATTGGAATTTCCTTTGTTGCAGCTTGTGCCTACTGCCTCCTGTCGTGCCACCTCAAGACAGAGGTGCTTGAGCACTTGCCAAGTACCTCAGGGAAGTTTGGTCCACCTTCTCTATACCTTTCCAATAGGTAGGCAGGGGCGGCATTAAGATCACCCCATAGCTGTCTCGCCTTCAGATTTGACAAGTGCATCTCTCCGAGCCCCTCACTTGTACATCATGTGCTCCTGGCCACGATTATCTTGGTGGTCTTCTGCTGTTGGTATTTTTCTCAAACTAGGGAATCCAAAGCTAGTATTCCAAACGCGGTCTCACTGGTGCTGAGGAATGCTCACTGGTATAGGGGAATAATAACTTCCCTCATCTTGCTAGCTATACCCTTGCTAGTACAGCCTGTATGTGCCTGGTCTTTGCTGTCAGAGCTCGCTGCTGACTCGTGATAAATCTTCCCATTGACTGAGGCCTACAGGTCATTTCACGCAATGTTGCTTTCTGTCCAGTTGATCCCCAGTGTGTAGTGGACCAGGAGGTTATTCACTCCCAGCTGGAGGACTTCAAACTGGCTTCAGCTGAACTTCCTGAGGCTCCAATCAGCCCATTTCTCCAGCCTGTCCAGGTTCCTCTGAAAAACAGCCTTGCCCCTCAGTCTGTTAGTCACCCTTCAGTTTGGTATTGCTCACAAAATTGCAGAGGGTGCACCCACCCTTTCATCCGGGTCCTGAATACATTAATCCAACAGTGTGCAATGTATTGTATGACTTGAGGAAGAGGAGGCTGCAGAGTGATCTTACTGGCCCCTTCACCTACCCAATGGAAGGTATAGCAAAGGCAGACCAGACTTATCTGAGGTATGCCGTGGCATGATTTGCTTGTGTTTTAGTTTCTCCACCTTATCTAATACATTGTTCGAGTGTTCAAAGATGTTCAATGCATTTCGGTCATCTTTTTATACTAAATATTGGAAGAAACAGTAATTTAGTGAGAAAATACATAGTTTCAAGGTTTCTTTTAGCTCTCATTTTTTCCCCTTTTTGCTGAAGTGCTTTGATCCCTGTTCTTGTCATGGGCTGCTCAGGCACAGTGACTTCGAAGGCACAGGTCAAATGCTGCCTGCACTGCAGTGATTGATGTATCTGCAGTGCTACTTTTTTGAGTCCTCACGTGTGTGTGGTGGGAGGAGGGGGTAATGAACAGAAAACTCTTGTTTAGAAGGAAATGTTTAAAAAAGAAATAAAACAATCCAGATTATTCTTTAGACTACTATGAACCATGACCCTCATTTTTTCTCTTGGTGTACAGCAGTATATTTTAATAGATACTACAGTGCACTTCAGTTATAACTGCTAGAAAGTTTCTTTAATGCCAAGTCATTTAAGTTATTTTCTAATTTAGAAACTTGATCCTGCAGGTTTATCTCACTGTGTCTTCAAATGTAAATGCAGTCTTCAGATCTGATTTGGAGCTGGAGACAGTGTATTAATAGCAGTATTAATAGTTCTCAAACTTCTAATTATTCAGAGTGCATATTCTGTAGTGATGATATTGTGATAATTTTCTTCAAGCTGGAAGCTACATATTGCTTCTTCTCAAGCCTCCTTTCCTTTCTTTCTTCCTCCAAAAGGGTGTATGACTTTTAATTATTTTTTTATTCTTATATTTGATTTTGGGAAGTAAATATAAATGTACTTAATATTACAGTTATATTTGTCTAGGTGGTTTTACTTTTGTGCTGATCAGAATCAAACTTTATAAAACAAAAAAAGACAAAACCCCCTAAGCACTACTCTTAAGTATGTTTCTGTGATATAGACAGTCAAAGAGTAAATGATGTGTCAAAGATGAAGAATTCAAGTAGTGCATTGCAGCAAGCAACTGGACCTGTTGGACATAAAACAAGGGACCAAGCCACGCAGACTACTTGTGAAATTCCCAGACCTTCTAAACCAAGCAGGGATTCAGCTGACTTCCTTAAAAATGAGGTATTAAAAATTCCTTCTGACTGGCTCCCC
>VYZV01028325.1:10486-28249 GCA_013401275.1 Pandion haliaetus | reverse complement strand
TGGGGGTTACTTCTGTTTAGAAATCAGAGGGGGAAAAGAGAAAGTGATTATAGTATGGTTCAGCACTTAGGCATGCAAAATAAATTCAAGACTACTTTCTAAATAGGATAATAATACACTGCAGACTGATTCTTCTCCTTTACATCAGAGGGAGTTTTACGAGGGAGCAAGTTCCTTCTTCTCCGCATCTCCCTCATCCCTGTACCACACAACTGCCACAGACAAAGGACTAGACTAAGTCAGACCCTTACTAATCTATTAATCATACCTGGATTTTGAATTGACGATGACAGAACCCGCACATCAGTTTGCCTCTTTTCTTCACTGGGTAAGAATCCATTCCTAGAGCTCAGAACCCGGTGTCATTTCTACTCCGCTCCAGAGCAGAAATGCCATAGCTAAAACATTGGCTGTCTTGCCTTTTGAGCTAACTACATCAACTCTCTCCATGTTCCACGCTCATTGACTGGCAATCAGTCACAGTTGAGACAGCCCCAGCAAACCCACACCCAGCAACAAACGTGAGCATATGGCATTTTAAAAGTTACTGTTACGGAAAAAGTGGTCAGTATGCAGGAATACTAATAATGCTCTCTTCTAACCTGATCGTTTCAGCTTATTGAAGAAAATGAATGTCTCAAACAGGAACTAGCCAAAGCCAAAATGGCTCTTGCTGAGGTCCAAATGGAAAAAGACGCCCTGCTTCATCGTATAAAGAAGATGAATGTTGATCATCAGTAGGACGGCGTTCTGGTGCAAGGCATTATCAACAGAACTTCAGGTGATGGTGGCATCTGAAATACTGTTTGTAAGTTGTTGGAAGACACGGTTATTTTTTTTTTTTGTCACAGACAAGTTTTTCTCGTTATGAACAAAAAGTTTGTCAACTAGTTACTATTCTGAAATTATCATTAAACATTGTAACTTTTTTCAGCCCATTTTAAACTAAAATGACTTTGGAAAAATCTGTTTATACTGTACTTTATTAGTTTACTGAAGAAAAAAATCCTATCATCTACTTTTACTATTATCAAAGGAGATGTTATTTTTAAAATGTTTTCTGAAAAGTGGATGGCTCAGCAATGAAAGAAGATGCCTAGGTGCATCATGGAGTAAAATGTACCATGCCTCATTAACGAACTGTTGTTAAGGTTACGTTGTTTTATTATTATTGGAAGGTGTCTATACGGGAGGTTATATTTGCACTATGATGATATGGGCTAGATCCTTGAGAACAGTATAGCTGCTGAAAATTAAAATACCAGCCCTAAACTGGCCCTAAATTCAGTGTAATTTGCCCAGAGAGGATTGTCAGAATAATCCTCTGGTGCTATAGAGTTCCGTATACCCTTTCCATATGCACTCCTAAAATACCACAGTAAATGCTGGAGAATTTAAGTAAGATGGCCTACACCTGGGCTTTCCTTCTGCACGAAGGTCCAGGGTATCTGTACAGCTGATGTAATTTAGAGATTCACACTTTTTTTTCCTCTCTCTGTGAAGAGGATACAGCCCTGCAGTAGGATCCAGCCCTTTGTGAAAGGTGAACTTTGAGCCATTTTGCACGCATGTCTGACTTCTGCACAACTCGTCGGACATGCCCAAGGATGTGGTCCGATGTATTTAAATAAATATGTAATGTCAGTGCTTGTTGGGGGAGGGGGGGGAATCCTACAGGGATTCATTAATTGTATATTGCTTTTTTTGATAAAAAAGCTGTAGAGAATCACTTAATTACCCAATGAAATTGTGAGATTACGCGAAATGTAATTATACAGTTTAAATCATGGGTGATTTGTACAAATTGAACAATAATTTTCAGCTAAAAACTGGTACAGATGCATAAATAAAAAAAGCACAACATTGTAAAATAGAGAATATAAGTGTGTGCTTCTAAACACTTGAGGAAACAACATACAAGACCATACATGCCTGTAAGAGATTGTTTTTGCTAGAAGTAAAAATGACGGAATAATTTAACTAGTGACCTTGAATCTGACAACTGAAAATCTTTTCATTGCTACCACACTTGTTTCTGCTCCATGGCTTGTTTGAGGGAAGTTTTGTTTGGAGATATGCAGACAAATCTCAAAAAGTGTTTTAGTATCTTCTGGTTTGAGTTTGCATATTCAGGCAGTCAAACTAGTTTTAATTAAAATGGTTTTCATGAAAACTTTTTGGAGGACACGTAATTTACACTGCTGAAAATAGTTATTGAAAGTATGTAGAAGTTAATCAAGAACTCTGTGGAAGAACTGGTTCAGGCACTATTTTAAAGCCTGCTTTATGAAACCCTAGTTGAAACTCCCTTTAACGCCCATGGAAATTTTTATCTTATTCTTCTGAATAAGATGAAAAAATACACACATAACTGTTTCTAATAGAGAAATGAAATATTTATATTTCAAAAGGTATTCAAGACAACACAGTATTAAATATGAGTAGTCCAATTTCACACAAATACCGTGTCAGATTCAGGGGAGGAGTTAACAACTGGTTTAATTCTGATTGGTACTATTAAATTCAGTAATTCTTACTTGGTTTATCCCTGCCAAGAACTAGTTAGAATTACTCTGAAGAAAGGAATGTATAGAGTGCTTAGTAGCATGTTGCGGGAATAATACATGGAGAATTGTCTAATTTTTAAAAAGAAATAAACAGCAATATCAAATGCCTGTCCTTATTACTGCACAAGCTAGTACCTGCTGGTTTTGACAAAAAACAAACCAACCCCAAACCAACCGCCCAAACCAGCTCTTCTCAGTACAGGTGTTGAAATTCAGGGTATCACTTTCTTGCACTTCGTTATAACCAAATACATTTCTACTTCATGGCAGTTTTGCAGTGATGAGCATCATCTGTGGACAAGATGGGTGTGCTTGGTTGTGGAGTTGATGTTACTGAGAGTGATAGTACTGTGTTGCTCTGAAAGGAGTTTTGCTTTTGAAAAAATGCAGAGGGAGAGTTAGTTTATTAATGCTTGAAAATAATGAAGTTAAACCAAGCCTTAATAGGTTATACTAAAAATAGCGATTAAAGGCCTCAGATTAAATGAAACAGCTTAATTCATTCTCTGGGCTCAGCTAGTGTTCATAACCACCTTAAATCCTCGACAGGAAATGTGTACCATCCGTACAGCCTCTTGAATGCATCACTGCTTTTATTCTGCAAAGAACTAAATGGAACAGAGTTCGGAGAACTTCGGTGTATACGGAAAACTGACTCCAGAAGTCTTGCAGGCAGACTATTGAGAAGTTTTATTTTACATTTGCTGTGGAAACTTAAACTGGTCTGCAGATTAGCTTAACACTCATTCAGCTTGTTTAGCAATACTGCTTTAATGTCCAAGAAAGCTTTCAAGTTAGCTGACCTTGAGGAGGCTGCGCCCTTTCCCGGGCTAGGTCATTGAATCATTCTGGCTTGCGCTGTTCAGTTCTCACAGTAGCTCTGACGTTGTTGGTAAGCACCAGTTTTAAATCAAAATTACGTGGCCTTACAGAATTACTTGTAAAAGGCCCGTTGGAGAGGCAGCTGCGTAGAGGTGATGCCTGTTCTCCGATGTCCCTGCTCCGACTTCGTGACAGTAGGTATTCCAGTCCCCGGATTAAACCCACCACGGCTGTTGGCACAGGGGACCACGGCAGTGCCTGGGAGGGAACTGCTTTTTGCTTTTCCTTTTTTTTTTTTTTTTCTCCTGCCCAAGTCCTTTATTTCCTGGTTCCATTAGCTGTGTCTGTTTGTACACTGTCTCCCCTAGGAGTTGACTTGGAGTCTTAAACTGGCATCATGAGTGATTTCTAAAGGATAATTGCTAGCTGCAGAACACTTCCTAAGTCTGACTTGATAAAGGTCACCTTTATTCATAATAAATTCACAATAAATCTAAGGGGAACGTGATAATAAAGGGAAAGACTGTATCAAGCATCTACAATTCCAAGAGTACAAAATGTGCAAATGTATTGCAGAAGCAAACTCCTTGCAGTGACCAGATGTCAGGTAAGTAACAGTGGAGAAAATGATTTCCATATAAAAAATGTGCTTGTATCGGTCTAGTTCTTAAAACAGTCATCACAAAATGCTCAAAGTCGTTTTTCAGCTCACTGTTGCTATCTGCAAATTTTGGCGTGTACTTCAAATTCCGGTTCAGCTGTTGATACAAATCGATGGCTTTTTATCTGCTGTAGGAACAGAAAATGACCTCGCTAATATGTAAAGTAGCAATGAAGTTGTGGGTACTTGCTGTGAAATCCACTCATTCATCCCTCCCAGCAGGGAAATGAGTTTTTGACAGCCCTGCAACACAACCTTATTAATTTTTTTTCTTCCAACCCGTGCCACTTCACTTTTGCTGACTATCTTTTGAATAGCAGCCCCATTTCTTCTGCCCCGGTGAAGATACCTGTGCTGTGATCCTCGCAGCAGGCTTTGTAGGGCTGAAGCGCATCTGAAACGTATTGAGGCAAACACGCGGCTTCGAATGGGGCAGGCAGTCGGCACTACGCTGCGCTCTAGTTCTTGTGGCACCGTACCTCCTCACCTTGGGTTACTTATTAACCGTGAAATCTGAAAGCATGAGCAGCACAAAGAGCGTGTTAATCAGTATTAAGGGGTGAAAAAAATGTAGAGCGAAACGCTAGGTATAGCGGTCTTGTGCCGGAGGAACAAAGCTCTGTTTCTCAATCAAATTAAGAAAAAGCATAAATCTTAATAGTAAACAGAAGCTGTGTACTTATAGTTCTATGTGTTTTTTAGCATTCTTATATTAAAAACTTTAAAACCTCACATTTCTGAAATTATTTTCTCTTTGAAATTTGTTTTAGTGAATTATTTAAATTTGATGGTCTCCTCATTGCATGTAGAGGGCCAAACCTGTTGTCCTTTTAGTGAAGTAGTTACAGATCTGTACAAGTTTCAAGCAGCTTAAACTGCTTCAGGAGTGTAAGCAAGGGTTAGACATTTTATCTTTGAATTGTCTCGTTGCTAATTAACATCTACTTATTGGCTATTGTGTATTTGGGATATAAAAAATGAGAACAATTTTAGTTATGAAAGGTATTTTTGGAACGCTTCAAAAATTAATATTAAAAAAGATTTTTGCAACTTCCCACTTCTCAAATACTATGGAACGCCTTGCAAGTGTGTCACACTACTAGCTAGCTGAAACACGTTGCAGGAAGTGAATCTTCAAAAATCAACTAAACTCATGACAGCCTGTGTTCTCTCCCAAAATAAGGGGAGACGTCTGCATCCCGAAGAGGCGAATCTCTCATGTTGCCAGCTACTTAAATGGGTAAATACTGACTTCGTTCAAAGGTCCTTTTGGTTTTGTCTGTCATTGCCCAAGCCATACCTAACCAGTTACATTGAAGTATCTGTATTTTGTTATTTCTTCACTATCTTCTGCCTTTCTTTTTGTTGCCATCACTTATTTTACTACGAGCAGAAGTGGAGTATATGTATTTCCTAATGATTTCCCCATATAATCTCAGTATCAAATCTTAGGTTGTCCAAGAATTTCTGAGAGCATCGTGTTGGAATTAAAAGTAAGATGCATCACAACTCGGTAAGAAACCATTGCAAATGCTGGTCGCTTTATGAAGTGCGTGAGATAAGGACTAATGCTGTATCTTCTGTGAGAGTAAGCTGGTAGTGTATGGAGCGTAATGGTGAACTGGCTAATGCAGTTCTAGGTTAGAGTATGTTTGAAACCACCATGATTTGATTTGAGTTAGATAACTGGTAAGTATTTTAACAATTAGAGAGAGACACATGAACAAATGAGCACTTCGGAAGTGGCAGTCTGAGCCAGTAAGTGCTGAATAAAGAAGCCGCCTCTAAACAACTTATCTGTGGAACAAACGTGGACGTCTTCACATCGTCTGCAAACCTCAATACACCATTACCGTGGAAGGTGCAACTGTCATAATACTTTTAACACAGTGTAATTATATTGTCCTAGTAACTGCTGAGGTTTTTGAGCACTGGAAAGTACTTTTGCAATGAGAATTATCATGTTGAGGTCCACGATGGTTAATGTTTTACTAGTAGGAAAAGCAGTGCTTAACCAGTTCTCAGAATTACGAATTTTTCAGTCATTCTCCTTCTGAACAGGAGTAAGACGTGGTGAGCAGCACTCCTCTCCCCTAGCCAGCACTAGATGGCACTCCGAGAAGTCACTTGGGGCTTCCTTGCCTCCTGGGGATCAGTAGTTCTTGTTTCTTGACTCATGGGCAGTCTCCTTAAACTAGATGATGTCAGGATACAATTTGGAGTTTATAAACTTCTGATGATGAATTTCACAACATGATGTGAAATCGGCCTTTTTTCACTTTTTATTTAGAAAGCTTATCTTAGTTACTACTGCCTTCTTTATGGCATACTAATTTTTTCCTCTAAATAAATCATATGAACTGCCTGAACATCGTTAGAAGAAAGACTGTCTTCCCCCTTTTACGTTTAAATAAATTCTAAACCCATACTTTTGTACATATTGTCCCTTTTATACCAAAATGTTTATCATATTTGTTGCGCTTCATCATTATCTATTAAAATAAAAAGTTTAGGAAATTTTTCTGGTTTTCCTATCGCTGCATAGATGAAGGACTCCACCTGGACATCATCAATTTATTTTTTCAGTTTCCTTGCTAACTAGGAAAAACTCTGATTGTATTCTACTCATTTTTAATAAAAGGAGCATATAGAGAGGCTTCCTGTTTCTTTGCAAATAACCAAATGTAATCCTTTACAAATGCTTACCTTACCCACCTTCACCAGATGGTAATCTAACAAGACAGTCTGCATTAATGCTATAGCGTGTGGTAAGTGATCTGCAGTCATTCCTTTTTATATCCTGTTTGGTAATTCAAAAACTTACAGGCAGAATGACTAAGCAGAGAGAAAAGCAATCTATAGAAAATTTACTGTAGGAATGGGGTTGCTTTATTTTTGTCAGAGTTAGAGAAAATAGCCTAGAAAGCAGATGTCTTTTCATTCCTCTGGAATCTTAATGTGGTTTGTTCCTTCCACTTATTTTTAAATCTTATTTCTAATAAGAGTCTGCAACTCGGGATAGGTACAACGGAGAGTTTTTTAAGGTGTCATCCTGCAAGGCCACCTACTAGGACACGTTGCAGAATTTGACAATATACTGGACACCAACACAATCGCAGCCACTTACCTGAACTGCGTTTGGTGTAGAANCACTATTTCCGCAATTAAAAAAAAATAATCTATTTACAGGCTTCTTGAGTACTTGAAAATATTTATACAACAGCTTTCTTAAAAATTACAAAAAAATGTATCATCTCCAGCATTTCATTTCCTATCCAGGAATAATATAAGAAACAGGGCAAGTTGCAAAGACTTATTGAGAAATTCTTCAAAGCAGTATTGGAGCTATTTGTTTTAACTGGATCCTAAATCCTTCCAAATCGCTAACAGCTGGTGACATGTAACTCATGGAAAACTGCAAGTTAAGTTTCCAACTGATACTCATCTGGAGATATATCTGAGAGTGATCGTGACCGGAATGGTGAGGTTCTTAAACCTTCCTTTGCAATTATCAGAAGCGTTTTCAGCTTATGCAACAGGAAAGTATGCCTTCAAAGTCGTAACATTAAGAAGATTTAAAAAGACTCCTTGAAATGGGACTTGACAAAATATTTCAACAGGCAAAGACAACGTAGGGTTAATCTCTTGCCTTGCCATTATGCAAAACATGTCCCGTATTTAGCTACTGTAAGTCACTGCTGTCAGGAAGGAAGGAAAAGGGAGAGTATTTGAAGTAAGTGTAGGGGAAAACAATACAACAAATTCTGGGCACCTTATTCACAAAAACTTGTTCCTAGCTGGTTGAATAGCTGTCATCCTTAATGTTGCTGTGCCTGCCTTTAAATCTACAGCTGCTGGAGTCAAAAGCAAGATTTTTACCTAGCAGCAATTAGTGACTTATAGGCAGAAACAGATTTTTTTTTTTTTTTTTTGGTTCTTCCCCATCTGGTGATAGAAAATTGTACCTGGAGCAATACCATACGGTATGTAGTAGCTGGCTGCTAACTGCCAAATGCTGCCATTAGAGCATCACTGCCATAACCTTCCACTTCACCAATGTCCCTTCACTTTAAGGGCACTTGGAAACTTCTTATGCCAATCACGAGAACCCACATAAAATGAGATTTATGAATAATGGGAGACTTAATTATATCAGATGCTGAGATCTCATCCATAGTACCGTTGCAGAGATCCATCGGAAACGGGCCTGTCAGAAGAATCGGGAGACCGAAGCACTGGAGGTGAACATAACTGAAGCCGCACATAAAAAAGGATGAGGCAGAGCTGTAACACAAACATGCCATGAGCATGATGTACGTTTTCACTACAGCCATCTTAACAGGATCATCTTCCCTCTGAGAAACATGGAGGGATATTAAAGAAGAGAAGGAAGTAGAAAAGAGGGGCGAAGAGAAATTTTATGAAGGAAGTTTAAGAATTGTGGCGAGAGAAATGCACAATAAATGAAGACATGCAGAACACTAAATGAGGTGGTATGAGTGTTTAGATACCACGAAGACATGTATACACAACATATGTCAAACCAGGTACATTACAAAATGTACCAAAAGATTCAAAAGAACTGGAAAAGAGGATTTGATGTAAAAACAATCTACCTCAAACAAAAGAAATTGACTTGGCTTCTACAGCAAATCTGAATTGTTGTTCCCTTGCTAAAATGGCAGTGGCGGGGAAACAAACCCCGTCATAAAAAGGTATTGGGCTAATGCAGGGTAGTGTCTTTGTGGGGATATCGCTCAGTGAAGCAATAGTTTGATGAAACGCTAACATCAAAATAAAACTGGGCAGTTCAGATTTTGCTGTTTCGATTTAAAAAAGTTTTATGTACTTCACCATAAAAAGGAATGATGTGATAAAATATTAGTGTCACAGAAGCTCATTAATTTGCCATTCTGAAACCTCTTTTGAAGGAACTACACTGCTTGGCAGGTCCGGAGGTGTGAAAGGAGAAACGAACGCAAGAAAAAATTCATCACAGCAGTTACCAGATTTATATGACTTAAGAATTTTCCTACCTGAATTATGCATCCTACTTAAGTTACCTTGCTAAAATACAGTTTCATACACTTTTCTTACACTGCATCTCTTACACTGCTCCACTTTGTGGTATACTTAATTATTTGATTAAAGATTATTTTACATTAATTATTGCATATTTTTCTAGGCTGATGCCAGCCTATTTGCATATGCATGGCAGAGTATGTCTCCCTATTATCTGTCCTCTTAATAGAATATGGAAATAGAACATCTATCACGAATAGCCGTACCAGTTTTCTTCCTATGAAAAAGAATCCAAAGATTAATTCCTAAATGTGTTTTGCTGAATCAGCTTCCATTAGAAAAGTGCCATGGCTGTGCCAGTAATTCCTGGATATTCCTGTAATCCTCTCTGCTACCTTTGCTACTGATGCTCTGGTGTAAGTCAGTACACTATTGTGTCCTTTAAACGTTTATCTTACCTTTAATATTTTTTGGTTATGTTTCTGCCTCTGAGCCCTTAGCTTTAACTTAGCTACTGAGTTAAAATTAGTGGGGCTTTTTGCCTGGGGCCGATAAGTCACCTTCGGTTCAGATAAATAATGAGCGTAAATCAGACAAATTGGCTGCTTTAGCCATAGACTTTACCAATTATTATTTTTTACATTGTCCGAAGGCCAAAAATGAGAGAGTTGTCACATTAGCAAACAAATTACTCATGCTAATATTTTCCTCTGTAATCCAGTTACAGAAGAGATAAATGAGATTTAGAAATTCACTGCATAACCACATCCTCTCATGCAAAAAGCAGTAACTTCCTTCCCTAGGCAGTACAGGACTGGCTTTCAAATTTTAATAAACACTCTAGAATGTTGTTTTGTGGGGCTTGGAGAAGTAATTAAGAATGAAGAACCTTTTTACTCTGGGGCTAACTACGTAAAATATATCAGGGGCCTTAATCTTGTGCTGGGAGCAAAGTTATCAGCTTCACAAAACCACTCTGACAAATTTGGTATTAATTGTTTCTCTTGGCAGATAGCAGAAGTACCCTTAACATCAGAATCGCTGTGTGGTTGTACGTGTCCTGTACAAAAACATAGCAAGCAATACCCTGTGTATTTAAATTTACGCATGAAGACTACATTAAACTACACTCTTACACAAGGCAGTATCCTGACTCAAGATAGATTAGCAAGATGATAAGCAAAGCTCACATACCTATTGCTGGTGCTGTGTTACTGTCGGTGTGCATGCATAGGTGGCAGTCTCCATGCTAAAAGGTGATTTCTCAGAGTAAGAGCACGTGCAACCAAGCGTAATAGAAAGCAACGCTAAGCCTATTCTAAATTAAAATGTTTGAATGAAAAAATACATTAATGTGTTTTATGCCTGTCCCCTGACAATTTCATTGTATTTCCCTAGTTCTTGTTTAGGAAAAAATAATGAATAATGGTGTTATATTTACCTTTTCCATACCACTTATGATTTTGTATGCTTCTATTGCATGTCCCCATGGTGATCATTTTTGTAAAGCTGAAGTGGCCTACTCTATTTAGGCTATATGAAGGCTGTACTATACATCTGGTTATGCCTCTTCTCCTTTACTGTATCTCACCTAGTTCTGATGTAATCTTTTTGAGACGGGGCAAACACAATGGTTTTATACATTGACGTAATGATGCTCATTTCCTTTCCTAGTAATTCCCAATTATTTTGTCAGTTTGATTACCATATAGCATTAAATGGACATTTTCATAGAGATATCCCCAATAACTTGAGATTACGGAGATGTAACAGCACTTTTGGCATTGTAAAAGGAGAATCCAAAATCCCCCTCCTATGCTGCAACAGAGAAATTTATTTTCTTTTGTCAGTGTTGAATTCCACCTCCTATTTTGCTGTCTACTAGAACAACGCCAATATGTGCTCTTTCATACTCAGTTTTAGTTCAAGCCATTCTGAAACCTGTTGTTTCATTAGCAAACTTTGTTACTTCACGTCACACCCTCTTCAGAGACTCTTTATGTGTTTGCTGGACAGTGCACGTCTTAGGAGAGATCTCTACAGCTGTCCTGAAATCCTCTCACCGTTGTGAAAACTGGCCATTCCTCCATTTTACTTTCCCTCTTTTAACCAATCGCCCATTCACAAGAGAATCGTCCCTTGTACTCAATAACAGTTTAGTTTCTTTAGAAGTATTCAGTAAGGACCTTGTCAAAAGCTTTTTGGAAAGCTAAATACAATCTATTGATTGAACTGCCATTTTCCATATGCTCTTTTGACTCCTTCAAAGAACTCTGATAGATACATGAGACGTGACTTGCTTCTCCAAAAGCTGTACTGAATCTTCACTCTTGTACGTAGCCAGATGTCTACCAATTTGCCATGCACGGGGACCAGACTCTGCAGTTCTCCAAATCCCCCTTCAAGCCCATTAAAAATTACTAGCATCACATTTGCTACCTTCCACTCATCTAGTACCAAGGCCAATTGAAAGAGTAGCTCGCACCTCACCGTTTTAAGTTCATGAGTGTTAGATTTCAGGTTCCTTCAGGCTCTTCGGGGAGTCTGGCAAGTTGGTTTTATTTATCGATTTGTTTCAAAAAAAACTTTTCTTGCGGGACTATAACTTGAGTTAACCCCTTGACCTGTAAAGAAAGGCCACGGTAGTTGAAATGACGACCACTTTTTCACCCCAAATAGTTATGTTCACTCAAAAAGAACTGGCCAGACCCAAGAATCTAGTGCAAAGTTAGCTAGCTGCATCACTTGTGTTAAGAATAATGTTCCGCATTAGAAATTGCAAAGATTGGTAAATTACAGCTAGTGAGAGAATCAGTGGAAGGCTGTTCTTCATTGTGTATTTGACAGCCCTATATCCATTTGGTTTTTGAGGAAAAAAAACAGCGCAGTATCCATTTGCTTCCATGTTAATTCCCACTGCAACATTAATCATCAATTTCTATGTCATGTATTTCTCCTTTCAAATGTCTTCCTATTATTCCCACTTGTACCAACCTCTTACCGCCCAGCTCTCAGTCTGAGATTGATACCTTTTAAATACATACAGACAGTTCCGAGCCTTCCCAGATCATTGCCTAAATGTATTCCATTTTCTTCTGTGTGCACGATTCATTTCCAGTGACCACCCTCTCCTCTGGACCCAGTGAGGTCTGAAGCTATGTCCTGCACAGCAGCGCGGCTGGGATTTGAAATACATTTTGCTTTATTGGTCATCACAGCGTGTATCCACAAGCATAAACATACCTGAAGGATGCCTGATGCGCAAGTGTTCGCTCAACCATTTCTGTTAATCCCGAGGAGCGATTTACCACTATATATTCCTACATAATGGTTGCTATAAGTAGAGTCACAAACAGAATGGAAGCCACTGGCAGAACACCTCTAGCTATGCTGTTGCCTTGCAGTGCAGCAGTTCCCCTGTGGTGGCATTCCTGTGTGCTACCCTTCAAGAGCAGAAGGGTAACGTTTATGCACAACTTTAACAGTCGCGGTCCCTCATCACCAGCATGTTTCAGCCGAGGTTTCTCTATGATCCTTCTTTCAGCAGTCAAAACCTGATGCAATGTTGTACGTACCTTAAAGGGAAGATAAGAAGCGGAAAATACTTTACAGTTCGAAAGAGGTTGTGATATATCAAAGGTGGAAACAAGTTATTTTTATTGCAACAAGCTGTGCATCGAGCAGTACAGGCAAAGCTGTAATACTGTATTGTATCTGTCAGCACACACTGGATTGGGGCATCTAATCAGCATGCTGCTCTTACCAGTGGGTATTCACATTTGATTCTGCATTTCTCTCTAATGCATGAAAAACAGTCTTGGGCATATTTTGATAGCAAACTGATGTAAACCTATGACAAAGCAGAAGGATTGGATGAATAATTACACTGCTAATCCCACCTGCTGTCACACAAGAAATACATGTAAAGAAATGTATAGATACACCAGTTAATCTTGGCATCTGCCATCAGAGCAAAATTGCAATTGCACTGGAACTGGCAGGGCAGACAGATTTGACTTACTGTCAGTACGAGCCCACCACTGTTTTCTGGAGGCTCAGCTCTCCAGCGCAGACACAACCTGCAGCCTGTACGTACTCGAGACTTTGGAGCAGTGGGACCACTACAGCCCCCTGGGGAGTGCAGCACGCTTCCCACGGTACATTCGGGTGACTCTGTAGGTCAGTGTCTGGGTGACAGAATAATAGTTTAATTTCTTGCTCTCCTCAGTGTGTTCGGAGCCCCATGAGAATGACGCAGTGAGGTCAGTCAGTGCAAATGCTGAGACAGCGCCGTGCTGCTCTGCAACTTCACTAAGGGACCATTTCCTTGCATGTTCTTTTCCATTACAAATTTACACTGTGACAACATGCCTGAAAGCAAGTAACGTGTTTACAGAAAACATGATCTAGTCAGAATTGTATAGTCAGAGATAGGATTGTGGTGGCTAAGCCATTGTTGTGGTTTAACCCCAGCCAGCAACTAAGCACCACGCAGCCGCTCACTCACTTCCCCCCCACACCCAGTGGGATGGGGGACAGAATCGGGGGGGAAAAAAGAAGTACAACTCATGGGTTGAGATAAAGACAGTTTAATAGGACAGAAAGAAGGAAATAATAATGATGATTATGGTAATAATAATTTAAAAATGACAGTAACAGTAATAAAAGGACTGGGATATACAAAACAAGTGATGCACAAGGCAATTGCCCACTGGTCGCCGACTGACGCCCACTCAGTTCCCAAGCAGCGATCCACCCCCCCAGGCCAACTCCCCCCAGTTGATAGTCCTGGCATGCCACCACACGGTCTGGAATACCCCTTTGGCCAGTTTGGGTCAGCTGCCCCGGCTGGGTCCCCTCCCAACTCCTTGTGCCCCTCCAGCCTTCTTGCTGGCTGGGCATCAGAAGCTGAAAAGTCCTTGGCTTGGCCTAAACCCTGCTCAGCAACAACTGGGAACATCAGTGTGTTATCACCGTTCTTCTCATACTGAACCCAAAACCCAACGCTACGCCAGCTACTAGGAAGAAAATCCACTCTATCCCAGCTGAAACCAGGACAGTCATCAAAAATGGCTTTTTCCTTACATGTTACTTCAGCTTCTATTTAATCTGATGAGTCCAAGCATTCAAACGCTCTTTTGAAACCATACCACTCTTTGTGGTTTTTTTATTCCTCGTGAGTTAGGTTTAGTACCTTCAGTCTCTGTCATTTTCTTTTACAGTGGAGAGGGATGTAAGGCCTTTTGCGTATTTCAGTGGTGAGAGCTAAACTAAGCAGCCTGTGAGTATCCTGGTGTGTCCCAGTTATCTCAGCTGAGGACCTGTCCAGCGTGCCCAGCTACCTTCTGAGCCCGACTCTGAAGAATGCCATCAGAGGAAGGCCGATGTGTGTCTGGGTTTCACCCTGACAGGGAACCAGGACACGATGGGCGTTCACGCCTGGCCTCGAGAGCTCAGACGTGCTCCTGGGACCTCCGCTTTGAACTTAGCCTCTGAGCCTGATGTTTAGAAATCTCCTAGATGAGCAGCGCAAACACAAAGCTAGTCATGGTGGGTTGAAGTTCACTGTGTCTTTTTTATACTACGTATATACTGTAAAGAGCAAAGACAGCATCAAGCCTGAAAAACTCTTGCCACCTAGGTGCATGAGAAGGAGCGCTTTCTCTTGGGCACTTCGCAGCCTTTGTCCCTGACTTACCATGGGTGTACTAAAATGAGAGTAATAACTGGGCCTATTTAATGCTGATTTATTTTCTACTGCCAAACCAAGCTGGTGGTTTATTCCAGTGTTTTGAACTCTCTCAGAATATCCCTCAGAATTTGTAAGAGGGATCTCAGACCTTCCTTGTATCTTTACATGAGAGAATTGATAATAGACAGCCCTGAAATATGATGTTAATGTTTGCTGTTCTACACAACTATTTTTAATATCACAGATTTGGGTTTTTTCAATACCTGCAACACAATTTTTCATATCCCTTCCATGCTTCTGCTTGAAAATAGAGAGGGGAAAGTCACAGAATGTAAGAAAGCACCCATTTAATTTGCCTTTAAGTACGGGAGGCTGCAGGAGGAGGAAATGAAGTTGCCACCCTGAAACGAGAACAAAGCCAAGTGACAGTTGCATTGTAAAAACATTAAGGAAAGTCCCTGCTTATTACAGTCAATCCCAGTCTTTTCAAATGACAAAGGAGCTAAAGAATTTCTAGGTAGGCTAACTGCTTTCTCTGGTATTTTAGAAAATGGAAGAAAACAGAAGGTAAGGCATATGTTGTGTTAGGTGAAATTCTGAGATTGAAGGTGTGACGGCACTTAAGACACTGACAGCTGCAGTGGTCATAACTTAAAATGTCTTTGCAAATACTAAAATCATAGAATCAAAATTCTGCTGTGGTATGGAACAGCACCGCTCAAAAAGCATACCAAGTTTTGAAAGATCTCTTGGGTGTTTTACAAGTTATTTTTCTCATCTGCAACCACTGCAAATTATAAAGCTGTACTTCTGCTTTCTACATCTAGTTAACATATTCATCGTACATATGATTTTTAACACTCCACAGTGCTGTCCTGATATTACCAGGAACAAAGAACATTAGACATTTAAAAACACAAAGGAGTCCACCTGATCTAATAGGTTTGACCATTTACATTCAACTCGGTCTCTGTTTGTTTTTTTTCCTTACTACAGTCCGCTATTGATTTCATCTCTGGAAACCGACCAACCCATGTTCTGAATTCTTCGCTTCAGCACCCCTTAGAATTTATCCATGTTTAACCCTTCCATTAAATACTGCTGCTTAAATTCCTTTTTGCTTTTCAAATTGGTAGAACTGTTTTCTGCTCTATTTGCTAAGGAAACTAAGCCCTCTGTTTGGCCTTCACTGTTTTGCTGGGCATTAGGCTGATGGGTTTCCTGGGGTATGTTTTGAGCCTCGCTACATTCATAAAATCTTCCTGAATTTGCTGGCTACTGGATGGATCTGCTCCACTGGTATTTCTATCCCAATTCTCCATACTCTTCAACAGCTTTCTGGACGATCTTTTCAATTAGAGCAGTCTTGGGATTTTATTTTCCCAAGAAGAATTATGTAACGTTTATACTGAGTCATATTTGCCATCTGTTGATCCAACCACATAAACAATACAAATTCTTAAAAAACTGAGTTTTCTTTAGTATCTGCTTCTAATCTGATTTTTCACAAATGCGCAGGTTTATGCACATACCCCTGCCTTACGATTAGCTCTTCACAGAATACTGGCACCTCTTCAGAGGCTCTCAGCAAACTTGAAGAAATCTACTCATGCAGAGGATACATGCGAGAAGGTATTTATCAGGCAATGCATGTGATCGCATACAAAATCAAATGCAAGGCAGAAATAAAGGGAAATTATGGCTACCTTAACAGAGGACAGAAGAAGCTTCAGAATGCTGGGCTATTCTTAATTTATGGCTAACTTCTGTGGAACTAGTTAATGCTAAAGTAGCTGGTAACAAGGTATGTAAGTTTTTACTCCAGCTTTCAATTGCTGTTTTCCACTGTGACTCTGCTGTGACTAAGGACTTTCAAACTGTAAATCCTAATTCATGCGATTATACATTCATTTATTTAAACTATAATGAAACAATTGTGATCACAGAATCGGACCTTAAAATTGCTATTTATATCAGACTCTTTCAATCGGAAAGACCACAGAAAGTCTCTCTGCCTAATAATTTTATGCCAGTGCTCACTTCCGTGTCCTGTTGAACAAGACTGAAGAAGACATCATTTCACATCCTGAAAGCGCCAAACTATGTAAATTACATTTTTAAGCTAAAAAATAGATACTGTTTTGTTGCTGTGGACAACTATATTGGAACAATAAGCCTCCAGATTGATAATTTTTTTCCTTGGTAAGAGAAAATCAGACCCCAGAAAGAAATTTCTATTGATTTTTCAGAGATTAAAATTGTTTAATTAGCTAATAAAAATATGAAAACACCTGTAAAACTGTTACTGACAGGGACTAAACCCAATCATTTGTGAAATCAAGAAGGATCTGCCCATTGACTTGAACGTACCATAGGTCCGGAGTAATTAACACTGTCGCTGAAAACAACATTAAAATCCTGCCTACCGCAATGTTATTTTGCCACTGCTGTGCTTTACATCTTGTGAGCACAGTTCATGGGAGAGTAACGCTGATCTGAGTGGGGGAAGGGTAAGGGCTCTTAACTTACTTGCCTGCTGTGCCTATGGTTCTACCGACCCAAATTACTAACCTAGAACAGGAACATGGGGCCGTCGTTTGGCTTTGCACGTACGCAAGGTACCAAATGGTGCATTAAACAAGGATGTGCCTATGAGTTGGCCAGCACTGAAGTTTTCCAGCGCAGCTTGTAAGAACCTGAAAGCCATAAGGAATGATTAATTTAGGTGCCCGGAAAAGTCATACAATTAAAAGGTTACACGTTTGAAACCCGTAACAGGACCAAGAGTAGCAGAAGGGATGACCCCATCTGACACCACACAGATTCAGTTACACCTCTCCTCCTTTGAAACATTAAAAAGCCACGATCCCGGCGTCCGATGGGTGTCAGCAATCCCGCCTGCCCGATTCGCCGAGCCAGCAACTCGGTTTTGCTCCTGACCTCAGCGGGGCCCGGGTTTTCCTTTCTGGCTACGCCGGTTTGACCAACGAAGCGGGCTC
>VYZV01028324.1:0-19036 GCA_013401275.1 Pandion haliaetus | reverse complement strand
TTTTTGTTAACAAAAATAGCAAATCCTCTGTTCAGAGGTCCTCCAAAAGATTCTCTTTAAAACTAATTATAGTTTTCTTTAAAAGCTACTAGTTTCTACTTCCCCAAAGTAGTTTTTTATTGAAAGATAATAGTCTAAGCAAAATGTTAAACTTCCTTTTACTGCATAACAGTAACTTGATGTGACATTTCTGCATTGTATTATTAAGCTCTGAAAACTTATTAAATCATGTTCCAACTGATCAATGGATTTATAGTTTACAAACTAAAACACTCATCATTCATGGCACTCCTCATTTGTTCTGGCAGAATGGAGGACAGTTCTAATGCATCTTGTCAGGTCCTCATTCTCTTTATTTCTTGGAACATGGTCTTTGCTTTCCTATAAGAAATTGGCTAAGTGGGCATTAGGTAGCAGCCAGATAGAATTTTTTTTTTTATTTTTTTTTTTTCTCAGAAATAAAGTTAACCACTTTTTTTTTTTTGAGGCAGAGCACAGTCAACCATAACCATCCCATTGTTCAGAAAGTTTCTTCAATATTACTCTTTCACTTTACAAATTATGTAAAACTTGACTTACCAGTGGATGTCCAAATTAACAGAAATTCACTTTATGGAATTTGTCATGTGGGATGGAGAAAACAATCAGATGTTGGACTTGGTCTACCCTGTAAATAGTTCAAACATACTGTATTTCTCTGTCAATTCTTAACACTTAGAACAAGCTTAAAGAGGTTTCAGAAAGTATTTGATGTAATCGTTGGCTCCAAACAAGCAATGCAATGTTCAGGTATTAATTTATCGCAGTTTACATGTTATAAATTATAGAAGTGGTACTCCCCAGTTTTTTAGAAACTAACCATAAAAGTGCAGTTTCTTTTGCTTGTAATTCAGCAGCACACAATTTCCCTAACAGTAAGGAGATGTGAGCATGTTGTACAAAATGACACGAAAAGTAAAAGTTGCCTGCTGTGAAAGGCAAACAAAACAGTATCATGGAAAATATGTAAAATACTAGATAGGAGAGCTGTGTCTTAATTATGGAATAAAGTATTTATCTTTAAGAAGAATTGGTATAGAAGGATATATATTAGGTAGTGAATAAGTAGGTGACATACCTTGAGAAGCATGAGTTTGTATTATTTTGTTTGCAGTCTTATGAAGTTTGTTTTTGTTATATGACACTGAAAATAAACCCCTTTCCAGTGTTGGTATAAAACACAAATATATTGGAATTTCTGTTCTTCACTTGAAATGACCAGGTGTCCTTCAGATCTGAGAGTACAATGTATAAAAGATGAAGGGGAGAAAAACTCAGTTACATTTAAAATAGCTCACAATACTACAAGTAGCCACAAAACTAATTAACCCCCCCCCACTTTTTAACATATTATCTGTCCTGCATTCCTTCCTTTGTTCCTCCCTCTCAAGCTTTGTTCTCCTGTCATTAGTGCTGAAATATTTAACCTAAAATTCACTTTTTTCTGGATTTTATAAGGTTGGTAGAAACAGCTTATCCCTTAAAAATAATAATTCCCTCCTCTATACCATTTTACTAATGAAAGCTCTGTGTTGACTGTATTATCATAGCTTTGGAGTTCTTATTTCAAAAGAAATAATAGTACTTAAAAAAGTAGTGATAACGTAGTAATACAAAATTTGATCCATTTATAATTTGCCTTTTTGTTTTGCTGGCATGGCATGTTGACTTAGATAAATAGCGTCATACTTCTTTCCTATAAAGTAAATTTACTTTCTTTTTATAATCTAATTATCACAATTTTTCTCACTACTGTCAAGAAAATCAGTTGGGCCCATATTTTAGTCATCAGAGGACAGGAAACCTGAAATAACAGATACTGTAAAGCTGTGTAAAAGTCATGAGGCAGGGAGGTAATCATTCGCAAAATGTGTTACCTAGACACCAACAGTACTTTTATCTTGTGAGAGAGAAAAACCCTGGTGGTAAGATTAAATATCAGGAAGAGAATCTTTGGATTCAGTATAGGTGAAATCAAATAATTTCAAAGGAGAATGTAATTGGCAAATAGCCCATATGAACTGGCTTTGTGTACAAAACAGATGTATAATTTGTCTAAAATACTAAGAAAATGCATAGAGGCACTTAAAATTACTCTGGTTTTTAGGATAAAAACAGTTACGCTGTTTGCAATGCTGAAATGGGCTAGCATTTCATTTTATCATTGCTGTAGGTACTGTCTTTCATAAATGTACATATATTTTTCAAATGAGATCGATTTCTGGGTGAGCTCAGCTGTGTAGTGACTGTGTCTGCAAGAGACCCCTTACGTTCCCTTTGCAGTCAGGGGAGAGCTGTTCAGTGCACTCAGTATGGAGTTTAACATGCAATCCTTCTTCAAGTAGGCACCTATACTTGGTGAGATGGATAGTACTCTAAATTTTCAGGACCACATTGACTAGGGGCTTGGTTCAGTTGCCTGAACAGTGACCTCTAGTACTAGTTGAGATGCCTGTGGGCATTTTGCCTAGCTTCTAGGCTGATCCAAGGCTTGCAGGTTGTATCATCTGCCACCGTGCAGATCTCTTGGGGCATATCTGATGACACTGGTTTAACACTGATGGTCCTCTGCTGACATCTGTTTTAGGCCACTAAAGCGAGATCTGGGTCTTCATTCACTGTAGTAGAAATCTAAACAGCTGACTGAGGTATACATGCCTGCTTTGTATCCATCTGTGGTTATATGAGGAAAAGGCAGTTTCTGTAATTCTTTGCATGTATCAAGCTGGTTTGTTCAGCAGCAAAGCAATACGCACAGAAAATAGAGTCTCTTTGCTTCTTTCAACCAGCTGAATTCCTGCAAAGAAAGAACCAAAATCTAGCCCACTGGAGATAAAATATATTTTATGTAAATTTGATTAAAACTAGTAACATAACACCTGAACTGTTAGGATACATACTTTTTGTTCGTAACTGTGAATGCAATTAGCCTTGCTTTGAAACTTAAGTCATGTATGATGTGGGGATTGCCATCCACATTACAGTAAAGGTGGACAATGTCAGTCATACATCAGCATTTCATCGTTTGGGGTTCATGTGTAGAATGCTGGAGGCAAGAAATACTTCCTACATTGATTACCAAGCTAGATTTGCAATATCCAGTGTCTGAGAAGAGGTGGTCGCTGAACAGGTGCAATTACAGAAAAGACTTCTCTTCTGCTGGTCACTTGGAGAACTGCACTGGTGGTGGACAGATTGCAGATCCTGGAGTTCCGTTATAGTCCATCATATGCTGGCCCTGCTGCACAGAGTGCCTTTGAGGATTAGAGGGGGATTTCTTTAATAGAAATGCAACAGTTTTAGTTCACATGCATAATGAACAGAGTTTGGCATCCGCAAAACAGTATTTCTGGTTTAGTGATAATGTTAGCATTATGAATTAGTATTCTGTTATTAATTCTGTGTTATTGTATTCCTGATATGTTTAGCTAATTCCTTTTTCTAACTGGAAGTCTTGGACAGGCACATCAATACATTTATATTAGCTCTTTTCTTTTTTTTCTTTGTAGGTCATTTTATTTTTAAAGAAATTAGAAAATCAAAGTTAGGCTAACCATTCTACAGATTTCAAAATGTGGTGATAGAGGTTAATAAATCCTAGTCAAAGTATAAACCAAGTAACATGTTTTATGAAGGAATACTTATCTTGTCAATATTTTGCAGCTTAGAAAACATACCAGTTAACGTCTAATAATAGCTTTCAGGGGTTCTAAAAGACAGAAATACTTCAGATATTTAAATCTCACATTTCATTTTCAGTTTTATTTAGATAGATATTTTACTGAAATATTTTTTTTTCTTTTAGAAATATGAAATCAATAAACACTTTTTCTGTCTGGAAGAGACAACTCAGAGGTAAAGGCCAGGGGATCTCAAGGAGACTTAAAGTTCCCATGCCTAAATCTTTCTGAGTGGTGAGGAATTGACCGAAGCATTTATTATAAAGTACTTTTTCAGCAAACTGGAAGTTAATAATCTAATATTTAGATGTTGAGGCTGATTTCAGATGTATTTGCCATCATTGTAGGTTCAGTATAAATAACCCATATCAAGTAAGTGGTCTTTAAATAAATGGTACATGTAAGTACGTGAGAAATTACATCAGATTCCTTATTTCTTTTTCTACATATGAAATCATTGTTATGTTATTTACTAGTAGTGATAGCCAATGTCTAAGTATATTAATAATTTCCCACATCTTGTGATGCTATTACTTAAGCATGCTTCAAAATCTGGATGAAGATAGAATTTTGAAAAGCAAAAGGCGCTGAGAATTTTGAAAAGCAAAAGGCGCTGTTCTGTGGACATTTAAATGTGTAAGTCTAATCACATAGCACAGACTTTGAGAGCTCCCAGTTCAGAATATAGAATAAATATGTGGCAGAAATAGTCCTAACCATTAACAAGACCTTGTTGTTATACCATTGAAGATGCTTAGTACTGAGCGGAAGGTCAGTTTTAGGCTTGACAAAAGTAGACAGTGGCTTAGAGTTTAAAAAAATGTTGGCCTTATGCAAGGGAGATTTCTACTGTAAAATAAGTGTCTAAAGTGCTATGCCTGGCTCAGAGGCAGCCATAGTATTTCACTTCCAAATCCGTTTAGTAGCTGTGAACACTGGGACTGAGCAAGCACCTTGGCTCAGTCACAGGTCGAAGCACCTTGCTGCCTGGGCATCCAGCCCTGTTTTGCCCCCACTGCTTAGCGGAGAGACCCATAAAGAAAAGTGAAGAGTGGGGTTTGTTCGGTCTGGAGAGCTTGCTCAGTCTCAACACCTGAAAACATATTGGAGAAGATGGTATGCAGGGAAAGAACTCTGCTGTGACTATGCGCTGGAGCGTTACCCTTGTTCTTGGGGTCTGAGGTGGCTCTAAGTATAGTATTTCCTCGTGAGAAGTCAACTAGAAACATTCTGGAGTATAAATAGCGATACTGTATATGTAAAATCCTAAGATGTGGAGTACTGGATGAATTTTTTAAATAATGATCAGAAGACATTTATTTCTTGGGGGAAGGATGAGGAGCCAGTTACACTTTTATAACACCACTGAAGGAAAGACAAATAGAATGTAAATTTGTCTCTCTAATGCAACAGAAGAAAAAAACCCGTTAAATATATTGCAGTTTTGAAATAGGTTAGATTTCCATGTTTAATCTTTCACTGTCGAAAGCCAAGGTAATTTCCAAATTTTCCTTGAGTATTCTTAATTGTCCATTTAAATGTAAAGCTTTTTACTGTTGAACTTCATGAATATACATCAACAGGAACAAGAAATGTTGGCTGCAGGTTCCAGCTCCTGTGGTTTTATTTCAGGGGGGTATCAGAGTTCTTTTCCCCACCTTTGTCCTGAAGCCACAGTTTTAGGCAGCAAAAAAACCTTGATGGAATATTTTACTGGGCCATTACAAGGAATATTACAGAAATTTGACGAGTAAGATCTTCATTTGGGTTTTAAAATATTCAACAGTTCATTCAGGGACTCACAACTCATTCACAAGTCAGTGTCAGTCTCTGTGGCTTACTTGTGGTTCACAAATGTCTGACACCATGTATGCATCCAGTGAATATATGGTCTCCAGATTTTGAGTATACACCATAGTGATTTAAATAATAAACCACTCTACAGCAATCACGACATCCTGAAATAATGATTTGTGCTAAATTAAGCAGAGAAAAGTGGCAACAGCTGACAAATGTCTCCTTTAGGAAGACTGGAGTTTTGTTGAACTTTCAGTGCTGATTTGCAGTTTGTTAGCCTTTCTTCAAAGTGTAGTTAGTATTTTTAGAGATATGAGTATGATTAATTATGTCTCTTTCTGTCATGTTTAGTGGAAACTTGTCTATAGGACATTTTTCTGGTAATAGCAAGCTAGCTAGCTAGTTAATTGTTCCGAGAACATTGTTTAATTTGATGAGATCCTTGCATATCTAATACAATGTTAACATTTACCTGAGTTCTTCTGCAGTTCCTAATGTTAAAATATCAAGGACCTCTGGAACAAACTCATTTTATAAATTCCAGTTAGTTTTCAAAAATGTACAAAATCCTAAATGAGTAATTTAGATTACAAAGAATTATTTTTCTCTTCTGCCTATAAATTTGTTTCCTGAAGCCTGTATTATTTTAAAGGTAACACAAGTGATTTTTGTGAAACCATTTCAATATTATTTTTCTCTTAATAGGACCTTTTTTTTATGAGATTAGATAGTAGTTGTAGGTATCTCCAGAGAGATAGATGTTCCTACACTTACAGAATTAGGATAAAATGGATGTTACAGAATTTTGTGCATCAAAACGCTGCACAAATTGCCATCTTTAAAAAGAATGCAGATGGCAAAGGAATAGCGGCCTAAGAATTTTGTGATGAATTTTGTATCCAAGAACAATTCTATTTGCATTACCCAGTACTTACCACATTGTGGAATGGTCTTTGTAAGACATTTATAACCTAGTTGAAGCTATCTTTCTTATCTGCTCTCCATGAAGAGATGCATTATCAAAAACATATACTGTAAAAGAGATTGCTTCTACGCTCTCTTTCATCAGTGATCTCAACAGGAGAAAAGAGAGACAATGCTGTGTTAGATAAATTTTCAAATGTAAAGATTTAAGTCAGGGAGGATTGTTACAAAGATACAGAACTAACTTCCAACAAAGTATAGATGTCAAGTTCCTACAGCAATTTTTTTTTGTCAAGCTCAGGATACCAACTAGGGAAATAAAGTTTAAGTACAGCTGTAATTAAAACTGTCTGCCCACTTGTCTGCCACATTTGCCCAGTTGAAGGAAGAAAGGAAGATCTTGATAGAGCTTTGTGGTGTTATTTAAAAAATAAGTGATTTGTTTCCTTGACATAGACAATGCTTCCCTGCTAGATTCCTTGCTGTCTTCTCCAAACTTCTGTGATTTACAAATTGTGAAGAGGAGCAACATAACATAAATGGATCTTATATCCAGAACTGGTATACATGTCTAGAGGCAACTATACTTAATTAATGGAGGTTATCTTTTAAGTAGAAAAGGGAGGAGGAAAGTCAAGGGAAGAAAGTCAGAATGTTTGCTGCTGTAGCTCTGAAAACATGAATTTTCCATTACTGGTAAAAGGCCAGAGGCATTGGACTGAATTGACAGTGCAGGGTGTCAGGACATGTGTGGGTTTGTCTTGGCATGGTCTCGGATTGCTATAATGACAATTAAGTGGCCAAGTGGCTATTGCCTCACCTTTGTGTGAGTGGAAGCTCTGCGAACACCAGGAATGGTAAACGTCTGTCAAACCTGGGGCAGCACTGCCTTGCAAGTAACAGCCCTTGATGTCAGTTGAGGCTGGGGGAGGCAACATTCAGACTTCAGCAGTGAACCAGTGAGAAGAAGGCGGAGCGTGATAAGAAGACATATAAATATAGCTCCAAGTATACCACAGGATAGAAAAGGAAGAAAGTCCCACAACTGTGAACATCATACTCCTAGCAAGGATCTCAGGTTGCTCACAACTTGTAGTTCCGCCTCTTTTTATTTAAGGAAGACTGTAACTGTCAACCATAGGAACAAGAGGAATATTGGATGAACAAACAAGTCAAACGAAATTAGTAGAACCTAGAAGAGTTTGGTATAACTATTATTAATGGATCTTGTTTTATGTATTAGATAATTTGGACTGTGGCTGTTTAAACATTAATCCAACTAACAGTAAATTCTTACTTCCCTTTTGTCCAAAACAATATTTTGAATATAATGCTATGTTCCATTTTTATGACTTTTAGCAAAGGGCAGGGGACAGTAATGTGGTAAATAGTTAGAGGGCAATCATCTGGGAGAAGCCAATAAATCACTAAAAAAGGCAATCTGAAATGCCTAGAGAAATCAGAGGATTTCCTCCTCTTGTATGGCTGCGACTGGTACATTCCGCTGGGAGACAGTAGTCTCAGGAGGCTCCAGAATCAGTTTCTAATCCTTTGCTGAGTGCTTGAATCCCTTTGATGTGCAAAATACCACTATGTCTACTATTGTTTCTTCCTCTGGGAGGTAAATGGTTATCCACCTAAGCCTCAGTCACTGTGGTGCTTAGGGTGGAACAGAAGCATCTGCTGCCCAAGGACAAGCTCTTCTGAACATTTTACATGACAGTTAACCACAGGGGGAACTTTTAGTCAACCAGTTAAAATATCGAGAAAGTCTAAGCAGTGACAGAGATGTACAGGGTTGGAAACACTAGTTGAGATGTGGCTTGAATTGCTTTCCACCCTGTTCTGTCTTTTTAGTGGGATAGATTGTCCACAGTTAGTGCTGTGTGCTAGGAATTGCGCTGTGCAAGCCAGTGAAACCAGTCCATCTGATTGTATTGCTGGGGGTTGTGTTCATGTTAGCTATAGGTCTTCCCATTCACATACCTCTCTGGAATAAAGAGCAGTTGTGACTGCCAGATCACTGTGAGGAGTTTGTTGATGCACATCAGAAGGGATACCTAAAATCTTTAACACTGTTACAGTTTTAAGACAAGAAAACGTTCTTGTTTGTATTGTTGCAGCATCTATAGTGTGGAACAATGGAAACAAAAATACTTTTAAAAGGAGGCAATAAATATTCAGTTCCACTGAAATATGGGGAAAATACTCAACATGGGTCTTATAGGAGCGGTGAAATGCTTACAAAATCCCTATGGTAATATTAAAATAACACTAGCTCTCTGACAGTAAAATCTTCAGAACAGCTCAAGTGCCTTGGCTGAATGAAATCTTTAAAGACAGAAAAGGCCTCTTTTTAAGCAGGACTCTGAATGAAAATACATTTTCTAGTTGTCACAAGCCTATGACTAAGCTGGTTTACCAGGCCAGATTGTCACCTTGAAAACTGAGGCAAACAATGTAATCCTGTAGTGGCACCCAGCATCAGTGGCCACGCCAGCGCATGACTACAACACAGTAAGGGGCAATGAATGCATTGAAACCTCTGAATGAGCAACTATCATGAGGTGCAGTGGTATACAATGGTATTACATCAACTCTGAAAACAGTATGGTGAAATACCTCACTGGTCCTAGTTCTAGGCATAATTTACAGGAAGCTCACTCAGATACCAGTTTGAACGTTGCTTCACAGAGTCAGCTGGTGTTTCTTTGTTTTCATGACATAGATACAACTGTAACCACAAACCCTGCTGTTGTAGCCATCTGGAAGGTTGTGCCATTTGACAACAGGTTGAAGTACTCATAATCAGAATCACAGAATCATAGAATAGTTTGGGTTGGAAGGGACCTTTAAAGGTCATGTGGTCCAACCCCTGCAATGAGCAGGGACATCTTCAACTAGATCAAGTTGCTCAGGGTCAGCCTGACCTTGAATGTTTCCAGGGATGGGGCATCTACCACCTCTCTGGGCAACCTGTGCCAGTGTTTCACCACCCTCATCATAAAAAATTCTTCCTTGTATCTAGTCTAAACCTCTTTTAGTTTAAATCTACTACTCCTTGTCCTATCGCAACAGGCCCTGCTAAAAAGTTTGTCCCCATCTTTCTTATAAGCCCCCTTTAAGTACTGAAAGGCTGCAATAAGGTCCCTCCGGAGCCTTCTCTTCTCCAGGCTGAACAACCCCAACTCTCTTAGCCTGTCTTCATAGGACAGGTGTTCAATCCCTCTGACCATTTTTGTGGCCCTCCTCTGGAGCCGCTGCAACAGGTCCATGTTGTTCCTGTGCTGAGGGCTCCAGAGCTGGACACAGTACTGCAGGTGGGGTCTCACCAGCACAGAGTAGAGGGGCAGAATCACAGAATTACCTCCCTCGACCTGCTGGTTATGTTTCTTTTGATGCCGCCCAGGATACAGTTGGCTTTCTGGGCTGCGAGTGCACATTGTCGGCTTGTGTCCATTGTTTCATCCAGCAGTACCCCCATGTCTTTCTCGGCAGGGCTGCTCTCAATCCCTTCATCCCCCGGCCTGTGTTGATACTGGGGGTTGCCCCGACCCATGCGCAGGACCTTGCACTTGGCCTTGTTGAACTTCATGAGGTTTTCACATGGGCCCACTTCTTGAGCTTGTCCAGGTCCCTCTGGATGGCATCCTGTCCCTCAGGCATGTCAACCACATCACTCAGCTTGGTGTCATCTGTGAACTTGCTGAGGGTGTACTCGATCCCACTGTCCATGTCATTGATGAAGATATTAAACAGTACTGGTCCCAATATGGACCTCTGAGGGACACCATTTGTCACCAATCTCCATCTGGACATTGAACCATTGACCACTTCTTTCTGGATGTGACCATCTGACCAATTCCTCATCCACTGAGCAGTCCACCCATCAAATCCATATCTCTCCAATGTAAAGAGAAGGAAGTTGTGGGGGACTGTGTCAAAGACCTTACAGAAGTCCAGATAATATAAGAACTCTTCTGTTGCTTCATAGATGCTACTGCTTGGCATTAAATATTTTGCTGTCTGCAGAACTGCTGCCAGATAAGAGAGTCTGTATGAAGAGCAGAACTATTGATTCAGAATGGTCTTTAAAGCTTAACTCTGCAAACTATGAAATGGGTTCACATTCACATTCACGAAGAAAAATGAAGCCACAGAGATATAGAAAGATGCTGGCATCACTGATGGAAAGTTACTTTTTGGGTGTAATTGTTCAGCTTCTGACATATTTTTCCCCCTATTGCTGAAAGGGAAACCATTAAGTAAACAGCAAGATTTCTTAGACTCATTAGGTTTCTCTAACATTTCTCAATTCTTTCTGAAGCATTCATACATTAAAGATACTGCATTGATTTGTGCATACAGCCAAAATTTTATTGAGAGGAAACATTAGATGGCTACAGTGTTTACATGAGCTGTCAGTTGTGTATTACAAAGTTTTATGATGTGGTGTTTACACAGTCAGATCTTACTGGCAGAGATAGATTTACATGCTGCAGCTCTTTCCTTCCCTTTTTAAGGCTTACTAAAGGTAGTAACAGGCAGGTTTCAAGGACTACTGTCAGAGACACTCACAGTCCTTTATTCTCTTGCTATTGCTGTATGTCTTGTGTGTGTATGTATGTCTTTATCTTAACCTGAGTGATAAAGAAAAGAATAATCTTGCTGAAACTGAAATTTTGTCAAAGTTTTCTGGTTGAGCCTTGTCCAGTATAAATATGAGGAAAAATGTGAGGGAAAAATTATGTATTTTTTCCAAATATATTTATCTCTAAAGGTGAGGAGTACATTCAGTACTTGTTACCTAGGTTCGCAGTGCAGAGCGTTGATAGGGTCTGTGACCAAAGTGATATGCCTGCCCCATTTGGATTGCATCCTGGGCATCACAAGATTAAGGGTGGTGTATTTCAAGTGCATCCTCTCTCACATACCCCTGCACCATCACATGAAATCGGAGCTCTCTCGAGTATTTGAAGCACTGATCTACAGGATATTAAGACTCCTTGAGTCCAGGCTTCTAACACAGGAGGATTTCAGAGCATGAAAAGTAAGCTCCTCCTCTGTGTCATGCAGTAGAGTCACTAATATCCTTCCTTTTACTTCAAAAGGAAGTGGGCAGACTAACTTCCTAACTGTCAGAATGAGGCCAATAGTACGCATCATCTCTGGAAAAAAAATGATCTGGGAAGAGTGGATAGTCCTTCAGTTTAAGATGAAGAATAAGGAGAGCAAGAAGATAAATTGCTTTATGCAAATCTAAGAGTGCCTCTCAACCCTCCCCAGAGACATTTTTCGAACTCCTTTCCCCACCAGACAACATCACTAAGTAACAGAGTAGCTGTGAGTAAGGTGGATGCCATGGTAACAACACTAGGTGAGTAAGTGCTTCTGTATTTTTTAATGAACATTTTACTTGAATCTAGATCACTGATTCTCTATGAGAGGAGTTTAGCTCAGGATTTTCACTTGGGTCCTTCAGAGTTGTAGGTTATATGTACACCAATACACAATTTGACCAATAATGGCAAGAGTGATGTAAGTAATTGTCTGACATGCTATCTCTGTCTCTATTTGTGTTTTTATTTTAGGTGTACGCTTGTGGTTTAGCTTGGTCAGGAAGCGAGTTTGGTTAGATGATAGTAAGAATGACACTGTATCCTGTCCTGACAGATGCTTTGTAACCATCCTGCAGATTTTAGTACAGGAGGATGCATAGTGTAGCATTAACTTTTGCTTTTAATGCATGGACAAATGAGGTTAGTGTTCTGGCAGACACTGGAGCCTTTCAGGACAGAGCTCTGGGAATATTTTAGGGCATTGTTCACTGGAGGCAAAAGACTCTGTGGTATTCAGCAGGTTTTTGTTTGGCTCAGGGTGCTGCCTGAGCAGCACGATAAAGTCCTGTGGTACAGAGTATGCACATATTTGCATGCACATGACCTGCTTTCCTTTGATTTGTCTTTCTCTCTCCTGTTTGATTCTGCAAGCATGAGGAAATTTTTTAGCAAGATGCACAGCATCTGTTTAGCTATGCAGCTTTTTTCCTCTTAGTTAGCATCTCTGAGATTCTGTAATTACACTTCTGAGGAAATCATGCTGTCATGATAACTTATGCCTGGAGCGCACTATTTAAAGTGGTATGCCATATTCTTCTCAGATTTACACTCAGAGTAGAATTAGTGCCTGATGGAAGATAGTAAATTAGAGCAGATTTGATTGTGCTCTGAGAGAAACAGTTGAAGTTCAACTCAACATAAAACTGACCAACTTCTGGAAACAATGTAAAAGGAAGATTCCTGCATGTGATACAATATGGAGACTGCAAGTTTCATGCTTTTTCTGGTAGATTTCCACTTAGTTTTAGACCAAAAAGTCTTTTGTTCAGACGGTGCTACTGACCTTTAAACTGCTGTATTAGCAATAGGGAGGAATACAGGACTGGCAGGTGCTGCAGTGCTGATATGAATTACTCAGCTATAGCAGTTTGAGAGTGAGATTGATGATCCTGTCAGCACTTTAAAGAGCATAACCCAGATTAATCTATTGAAATATATTCCAGAGAAACACAATTGCTGAGAACAAGTTAATCTAGTAAAGAATGCCTTGTAGTGTCTTTATGGCTTTCTTTCAAAGTTGTCTAGGAAAGATTAGTCCCCTAAGAAAGGGATTTTNTTTTTAATTGTCGAAAATTCTGCAACTTTGCTTCAAACATTTCATGCAGGATATTTTCCCTCCAGCTCTAATGTGAAATGCTCAGGCACCCTATTCCCAGAAAAGCAGGCTGTGTGCAGAATCTTACTGATTTCACTGATAGGTCAGCAAACAGACATCCATAGGATGAGCCTTTGACTCATCAGTATGAGGTTCACTAAACAAACTCTAAAATCCCTCTGAAACCATAGCCCAAATCTCTCAGCTTTACAAGAGTTCACACTGGATTTTGCAGTATGGTAACATTTTGACTTGAAACAGGATGGTGACCCATATTGCTAAAGTTAGCCTTTAGTTAGTTAAGGAATTTTCATGTCTCCCTTTTAAAAATTCAGCTGCATTCAGGTTTTGCTGTGAAATCCTCTACGGAAGGTAGTTTTTTACTGCTTTGAGTTTCATAAGAAAAGCTGAATGTTTTAAGTGGTTTTATATTAAATGCTGAAAAGCAGCAAAGGCAAAGGCTAGGAGTGCTAGAACTTAGAGAAGACCTTTCACCCCCCCTCCAACCTGTTTTTTCCCCTTAGCTTTATGCTGCAGATACCTCAATATTGGTCTGTTTGAAAGAAAGAAGAGCTTTTCCCCTTGGGACAGACCTGAATATCTGGTTTGCTGAATACTTACCAGGCTGATTCAAGGGTGAATAAATTGATCTCCACTGGATGAAATGGTCTTGAGTTGGGCAATTGATGTAACCCATAAAGTAGCTAATGTGAAAAATATCCACAAGAGTGGAAAGATGCTACATCTTTAACAGGTAAGAATTAAAATTTACCGTATTTTAACACAAAGGGATGTAAATGAGAGTGGCCATGGAAGCAACTTCTTTGCTGGTGAAAGTCCGCTACAGGAGAAAACTGGGAAGAATTACAGGTCTGTGCTGCCTTGAATCATTGTTCTGGTTTCAGCTGGGATAGAGTTAATTGTCTTCCTAGTAGCAGGTATAGTGCTATGTTTTTGAGCTAGGTATGAGAAAAATGTTTGTAACACACTGATGTTTTCAATTGTTGCTAAGTAGTGTTTAGTCTAAAGTAAAGGATTTTTCAGCTTCTGATGCCCAGCAAGCAAGAAGGCTGGTGGAGCACAAGAAGTTGGGAGGGGACACAGCCAGGGCAGCTGACCCAAAGTGGCCAACAGGGTATTCCATACCATGTGGCGTCACGTCTAGTATATAAACTGGGGAGAGTGGGGGCGGGGGGGCATCGCCACTCAGGGACTAACTGGGTGGGCGTTGCTCAGCAGGTGGTGAGCAATTGCACTGTGCATCATTTGTATATTTCACTCCTTTTATTATTACTATTGTCATTTCATTAGTGTTATCATTATCATTGTTAGTTTCTTCTTTTCTGTTGTATTAAACTGTACTTATCTCAACCCATGAGTTTTACTTCTTTCCCTGATTTTCTCCCCCATCCCACTGGGTGGGGGGGAATGAGTGAGCAGCTGTGTGGTGCTTAGTTGCTGACTGGGGTTAAACCACAACAATCGTGTACATTGTTCAGTTGTACATAACTGAACAGAAGTTTTGTTTATTTCCTTGTGACTCTCATGACAACAGTATGAAGAGGGCGGACTTACTCTGCTGGATACTCTTAGAGGGGTATTTAGCAAGTAATCAAGAACTGACCTAGTATGTTCCTTCCCTATTTTGCAGGGTTAGCATTTTGAGAATACACTTTCACAGATAGCTTTTTTTTTTTAGATTGGAGTAATTTGTCTATGGAGCCATCACTGTCTTGTAAGAGTGATCTGATGTGCTTGATGCCTTCCCCACCTCCTTTAATTATCACATTTTGGATTTGAGAAATAGACAGTGGAAAGATGAAGCCTGAAAATTAAAATCTGAAACAGTATAATTAGGTATGCCTTTAACCAAATGCTTTTAAAATTAAAAGTTTGAAACCATTTCTTTAATTTTGATATCTCTTCTTTTATGGGTCGCAGGCACAGCCATCTTACTGTGAGTTCATATATTCATATGCTACTCATTGATATCCAGACTTGGACATGATTACAGTTTTTAATATAAATTTTCCTTAATGAGTGCCATTGGCAGATGCTTTTTAAAATAAAATTGGGAAGGAGAAGAAGTGCTTCTGTCTGTCTAAGTAGCATCATCCTGAGTATTATTTCTATTGGTAAATAAGGTTTTCAAATACTTCATGACTCCCTGCGAACCACCTCCTGGCTGTTCATATTTCTTATTTTATGCAACAAAAATTTGATACAACTGCCATTCCCTAGAATCTCAATAATATAGAAAGCAAAACTTGTTTCTCATTACCTTATATATAAAATTAAGGAGCAATACAAAGAATGTATAATTAATTTCTATCAGGATGCCAGTCTAGATATTTACATATTTACGTTACAGATGCATAATTGAAGGCAAATACAGCCTAACTGCTCTTGTGATTAGCTTGTCCCCCAAAATAACAAAAATAGAGTATATTGTGTAGAAAGAAGATTAATTGCATTTGGTTTTATTTTGTTATTCCCTGTGTAGGAATTTGCCTGGAAATACCCACAATAGTAATGTAGTCAGTATTTGTAAACTTTCAGTTGGCTAAACTACAGGAAGGAGAGATTACTTTATAACATTAATTTAGTTGACAAATATTCAGGCAGCAATTCTAGTGCAAAACCAGGATGAAAATCTGCTAGTGAAAAGTCTCAGTGCCATTAGTAGCTGCACACTGCTAATTATAGAACTGTAGATTTCATTGTGAAGGTTACCACTCCTTGACTGAAATTTGAAGTTTGGCTTGTAGCATTGTTTCCAATGTGTGGTTTCTCAGTAACTATGCTATAAGCTGTACTTATCACTTATACGTTGTCGTCAAGAAAAAGTTGTTGCCTGTCCTTGTTAAAGATGAAATTATTTCATGCCCTGAGCTATGGTGTAGTAGCATACATGTACATGAAAACCACACAATGGCTTTTACATGCTTCCAACAACAGTGAATCTTTTAAGTGCATGGTGACACATGAGATATAACTGTAATTGAGTTTCACCCACCACAGATTTTTTTCTGAATACAACTTAAAAATGTAGAGGATTTGGTTTTTAGTTTGCTGATTTTGAATGCACCAACACATACACATTTTATATAATTTGCTGTGTGATAGTGTTGACTTTATGTAAAATGTGGGATGGAATTGCTTATGCAAGTGATGTTTCTACGTATAAATTGTGGAAGATGATTTGCATTCAGAAAGGAGTTTATCAATATTAAATTGTTAGATTATTAGTGAGTAAATCAAATACAATTTTTTTTACTTTAATTATTAATTTTGAGATTGTTCTTCTCAAACTCTAAAATATTATTTCCCACTAGATTTCAAATAGTGAGATACGGAAGTCCCTATACAAAGGGATTTTTTTGTGTATTCAACTATTCTCCCACCAGTGTATCAACACTAAAAATAAAGTTAGGATTAAAGAAGAAAACCTGCTAGGATTATTTTCTATTTTGAAATGTTTGGTCTTCTAATTTATGCTTCTGTACATTATTATCTAATAACTGCTTCTACATCTGGATATTATAACTTTCTCAGTTTTCAAAATACATTAATAAAAAGGAACATAGAAGATATTTCCAAAATAGTCAATGGTAGGTATAGGGTCAACTAGATTACAGGATTTATATGTTGATATCAATACTCATACACTAGTTAAAACTTCTGTTATGGCATGTATTGTCACTTTTCAGATTTGAATTTCATGGTAGTGTTTTTGTTTCCCTTTTGATTGCTCTTTGCTCCTATGTCTATGTCTGTATGTACATATTCATTATCTCTGCAGCCAGAGGAGAAAAGCTGTAGATGTCATAATGGAGAGCTGAACGAAAATTTTGGCCTGGCATACAAATGTACCCTTGAGTTGCTGAGGAAAATGATAAAAGAAAATATAAATTCTGTTGTAATTGTATTATATAAATCAGTTAAGTATTTTGGCCTGAAAACCTGTACTGCCTTTTGGTTTCTGTGTCTCAAAAATGTGAAATAACAGGAAACCTTTGGAGATTGTTAGGGGCTGCCAAATCCAGAATCCAATAGAAATTAGACTGATACAGCTCCCTGTCCCCGGGTCCAGTCAGCAGTGAGGCTCAGCATCTGTTCTTAATAGGTGCATACACAAACACATATATGCAACACACAGAAAAACAGAAACAGCTGGACACACAGATCACCACTGACAGAAAGGGCAGCACTCACACAAACACAAATGGCACCAATGGCCTTACCCTGTTCCCCTCTCCAGCTGATCAGAATGGAGGTCTGTTAGTGGGAAATATATACATATATATGATATAGATCAATCCAGTCACTGAAGCTGAAAACAAACTGGAAAGAATGGCACTGTTTAGCTAGGTGATAGACAAAACTTTCTATTTGTACTAGTCATACAGTTCAAGACTAAGAAAAGTTTGATAAAATAGTAAAGTGAAAATCTAAAATAAATTAGAAAAAATACACCTCTGGAAAAGATCAATCCATGGAGCTTTTCTTCTACAGATTCTGAGATTAGATTTGATATGTTAAAGAGGATACCATTAAAACAACTACAGTCTACTAAAATGAACAGTAGCAGTAAAATCACTTTGTTCTCATCGTAATGTTAGGAGAACATCCTCCTGTGGAGATCTCTCCCATAACTGTTCGGTATTTTCCTCTACATTTCCTTTAGAACTGTTTTGGGAAAAAGATATGTTTTCTGTAGGAAAACCCAGTTCTGTCAAACTTAAAATGTCAGTTTGACTGAAATTTCAGACAGGTAAGAAGGTCAAGAGAAATCATTAGGTTTTCTTGCAGATAGTCTCTGGTGTGAGACAGCATGGTCAGGTAAGGTAATAATGTTTCATTTGGAGTGTTAGCAGTAAAAAGGTATGATGAAGATAGGTAATAAAAATATTTATATTTCACAACTAATTTAAAAGTCTTGTCATTTCCTTTCAAATTTGCTTGAAGACAAGTTCCCCAATAAGTTATTTTCTTCTGGTGTTTTTTTGATCAATACTAATTCACTTCACATTTTGGAAGTGGTCACTGTTGCATGCTGAATAGCAAGATAGGATGAGCACACCTGTTTCTTTTGTAGAAAATTATGTACTCCTCATACCAAAATTAAAATCCAATTTAATTTTATGCCTGTGTATACATTGGCAGAGTCTTAGGAGTCATTTTAAAATTTAAGTTTATACACTGCTCATCAATTGAGCGAACTAAATTTATGGAGGGATATGGAAATATTAACAAGGTTTATAAGATAATGAGATACTTAGCATATATTAAGCAGTTTTCATTGCAGACACTTTCGAATTCTTTTCTTTGATCATCAATTTTTAAAAATAATATTGCTCAAAAGACACTTTGAATTGCTGCCACTTACAGATATGTCTTTTTCTGGAATTGCAGATTAATGTAGATACATTTCTGTATTTGTTAAACATAAATGTTACAGCAATGAATTAAAAATCTCTGTTTCCTCACACTAGTTCCCTTCCAATAATAATGATTCTGGTAGTCAGAGATGAGGGAAGAGCGGTGATTGCAGTGCTTCACCAGCAGCTGAAATACTTCTCAAGATTTGTCCAGCTTAAGTTAATTTATATTTTTTGCAGTTTAAAAAAAAAAAAATCCCAAACTTTCTAATTCTCTAGTGTTGATAAGAGAAAATGAATTCTTGGCACAATTCTTAGTGAGTTCACTGTATTAAATATGTTCCTAGAGTAAAAAACTTAAGACATTGACCTTTTTTAGTACCTATACCTAAAGGGTAGTTCAAACCAACCTTTGCTGACTCTGTAAGTCTTACCCATTTGTGGGCTCCTCTTTTAGTTTCCAAAAAGAAACTGGGACAAAAAAGGTGTAGAGAATAATGC
>VYZV01028323.1:389388-400725 GCA_013401275.1 Pandion haliaetus | reverse complement strand
TTGGAGAAACAAGATCCTATATAGCCTTAAAAGGATGCTAACGTATTCCAGATACATCGTTTTGGTTTATTGTTAAAATTCGTCAAGTTCTGATATTAATAGAAGTTTGATCACATGTATAGTCATGGTTTTAACTCAACACTTTGTAGATTAAACTTCAAATATTTGTATTGCTTTTGGAAATCGTAAATTATGTTAATGGTTTGGCCTAAGAATGGGGGAGCTAAACAGACTTGGCTAGGTTTACCGCTCACACTGAAGTGCAAGAAGCAGATGACTGTCGCAAAAAGCAGGCTTTGTGGTTTAAGGTGATGGCAGTTAAGAATGTGTACACATTCTGATGTCTTGCAGTTTTTGTTTAAAAATCTTCATATTCTACACTGCTTGGCTTAATCGAAGTACTTGACCGGGTCTTTTGAGAAATGGTTTTCACTTAGAGAAGACCCTGACATTTTTAGAAAAAAGTCTACTGCCATCTAAGTGACTGTTTTCCTAAAAAACAAACACCACACTTTGCTGGTCTAATGAATTGATCATAAGGTTGAGAGGCAGGAACTAACTGCAGTTTTTCCTGTGTCACTGATTTACTCTAACCATGGGGAAGTCACTTCTCTGTGCTTCAGTTCCCTGTATGCAAAAATGAGAGTTAATACACACCTAACCCACTGAGAGTCTGTGAGGACTACTTTGTAATAAGTTCTTGATTAGAATATTTTTTTCCTGAATACACCTTCAGCCTTATCTTTGGAATCCTTTGAAAAGGAGTACTGCAAAAAATTTTATGATCCACAGGATAAAATGAGTGAAGAGAACTGAAATTTGAACAGTCTCTGAAAGAAATTATCAGCCAGACGTGATCTGGGTGAGTGAATTTATGGCCACTTTGAAATAGAGGTGAGGTCCTCTATATTCCCCATTAAGAGTCCTAAATTCTGTTGGCTTTTTTCATCTTCTTGCACTTGTTTCTTAAAGATTTTAATGTCAGGATGAAGAAGGGGCTACAAATGAATGCAGCACAGAAGCGATCAAAATTCATTTGGTAACAGAAGATTATTTAGGTCCACTGCAGTGGTAGAGGGATATGGGGATAGAGAGAAAAGGAAGGGAACAACAAATGGGGGTGAAGAGATATTTTGCTGGTGTAAGTAAATCATGGCACTTTTACTCTAAGCATAGATTATTTTACATGCCTAAAAGGCTTATAAAAACACACTTTAAAGCTGGTAGTGACTGAGAGGAGAGCGGATGTAGTGCTAGCATGAAGGAAACTATATCTGCATTTGTAAATTAAAATTATGATTTGGGTTTGGTCAGTGATGCCAATATTAAGCCTTACTAGGCTAAAGTATGGTGGGGGGGGAGCCCGCAGAATTGAACACCTAGCGTTGAAAAGGGTGCTCTGCATGTCTAGCTTATACTGTGTATTTTATCTTGTCCATCATATATACTAATTTGTGACCTGTTGATACAATTGTCTTGAATGGACTGAATCCTGACTATATAGATATGTGATATCCATCTATTTTGGGTGCTGTGCATTTCAGTGGAACACAGGTGTTGCGGCAATCACAAGAACATGTTTAGGAAGTTAGTTACTACAAAGTAAAACTTGGAGCATTTTGTGACTCTCTTATACCACGCAGATTATCAGGAAGCAGCAGTATAAGCTCACTGGTACAAATTTTCCACAGCAATCCAAATCCACTTTGGATACATAATTCTAGGGGGAGGGAGTGGCGTGATTCTCCAGCTGTTTTCTGGCAAGTTTAATGTGTCAGTTTATATTCTTTCTTGTACGTCGCTAAATAAAATGTACCAAGCATTTTATAGTTCTGTTTTTATCTGAGCAAAATAAACTGAAATAACTACTTGTGCTGCTGAATTTTCCATGCTAGTAAGATGTTGCATCCATGTGCCTTTGCCTGTCATCAGACCACTCTGGCTAGTGATGAAAGTAAGGCGAGACTTTTTTTTAGAGCAGGGGAAGAGCACCAGTAGTTGGAGCAAAAGGAAATTACATTACTATTTCTGTGAGCTTCACTATTGCCATGTAATGGATTCAAAAGTGGTGGGAGGAGATGGGATACAACTAGACAAGTAAAACTGCCAGAGGGTGTGGATTCTATTTTCTGTAGGCTGGAAAACACTAGGACAGGTTGGATGTCAGCTATGGTATGCTTGGAAGAGTAAAAAATGCCTGACTCGCAGGGGAAGTGGGAGTGTTTGCTGTCTCTTAAAAAACCCAAACCAAACCTATAAATTACTATGAGGTCCTCTATACTCCCCACTAAGAGTCCTAAATTCTGTTGGCTTTTTCTGTCTTCCTGCACTTGTTACCTAAAGACTTCAGTGTCAGGATGAAGAAGGAGCTGCAAATGAACGCAGCACGGAAGCGATCAAAATTCACTTGGTAATAGAAGATTATTTAGGTCCACTGCAGCGGTAGAGGGATACGGGGAGAGAGAGAAAACGAAGGGAACAACAAATGGGGGTGAAGATGATGTCTGCCACACGCACCTGGGAATCGGCCCTGGTCTTAACCTCAACGATTCGGACGGTTTGCAGTGCGGGAGTTGGTGCGCCCGCTGCAGGAGAGCTGTCGCAGGACGGCCGGAGCCTCCTGGGGGGGAGCACGGCGCCAGCAACGCCAGTTCCAGGACCTTTCTCCCCTCGGCGTCCCTCACCCGACCCCCGCGGCGGCGGGGCACCGCCTCAGGAGACGGCGGCGGCGAGGCGGGCTGTGGCTCCGAGCGCTGGGCTCGCCGGCACACGGCTACTCGGGTCGCCTCCGGCCCGACCCCCCGCGGGCCTCGCTGCCCTAGGGGGGGACTCACCGGCACTTCGCCGCTCCTGAAGTCTGTGAGGCGGCCGGTCACTCGCCTTCGCCGCCGGATGCGGTCCCGCCTCCCCCGCTGGGCGGACTGCATCCCCCGGCAGCCTCCGCGCCGTCGGCCTTCATCTACCTGCCGAGCGCAGGTAGTTGGCGGTGGCGCGGTGCATGCCGGAGCTGGTAGTCCCTGAGGAGGGGAAGAGCAGCCCGGCCGTGCGTGGGGCAGAGCCGCTCGGGCGCGGGCCGAGGCGGGCGGCATGGACAAGCTCAAGCGGGTGCTGAGCGGCCGCGACGCGGAGGAGCCGAGCGGCCTGGCCGAGGTAATGCTCCGCTCCCCCCCGCGCCTTTCTGCCTTCGGGTGGTCGGGGCTGCGTGCCGGAGCCGGGGCGGCGGTAGGCGGGAGCGCAGCGGCGGGGGAAGGGGAAGGGGGAGCGGGAGCGGGAGCCCGGGCCGCCCCTCAGCGCTGCCGCGGTCCCGCCGTCGGCGGGACTGGTCTGCGCCGCCTCAGCCCGTCGTTGGGCCTACGGCTCCCCGGGGCGGAGCTGGCCGGGGGCTGCCCGGGACGGCGGTTCGCCTGGAGGCGCTATCCGGACCTTTTCACTCGCGTTTAAAATCCCCCGCGTTTTACCCCGCGAGCAGCCACTGCCGGGGGTGCCGCCGCCTGGGAAGGGGGGCCCTGGTTTCCGTGTTTTGCGAGAGAGGACGGCTCGGTCGGCTCGGTCTCCTGAATGAACCTGGGCCGGCCGGGCACGGGAAGGCTGGCTGCGGCGAGCGCGAAAATAAAGGGGAGAGGGGGAACGGGTGTGGGCAGGAAAAAAAAAAACAACCAAACNGGGTGGGGTGGGGGGCGACGGAATAGCGAAAGCGAAAAAGCTGCGCTCCCTCCCGCCGCGACCCGGCCTGGCCGCTCGCTCCCGGGCCGGGCTGTGCCTCGGCGGTACCCGCGCGTCCTGCGGGCGGGGGAGGGGGCTTGGGCACGGAGGGTCCCCTTGTGCCCGGACGCGGCTTAGCCCCTTAGCGGGCAGTGGCAAGTACGTCGTAACCTGCAGTCTTTATTTTTCTCCTCGTTTGTAGGTTATTGATGCGACGTCGTTAAGTTGGGGCACCAGGGTGAAAGGCTTCGTTGCTTGTTTTGCAGTAGGATGCCTGTGCTCGCTCTTGGTAAGGACGTTTTGCCAGATCTCGCTTGAGCTTCAGGAGCCCCCATAATTACAGCCTTGCTGTATGCTGTTGCTGGATTTTTTGGGGTCTCCGGGAAGAGAGCTGACTCTGTTCCAGTTAGGTGCAATGCACTAGCTCTTAACAAGGATGCCAATAAATGCCGTTTACTTTTGTGTGTGCGTGTGATTCTGCGGTTTGGGTTCAAGTTTTCCTAAGGCTTCTTTTGTGTCGTGACGTTTCTTGGATATATTTCTTCTGCAATTTAAAAACAATATTAATTTTCCCCCCCCTTTCTCTTTCTAAATGCTTCTTTTTAGGGTTGTTGTCTGCTATGGGTACCAAAGAAACGGCTGATGCTCTTTGCAGTGTTTTATACACTGGGGAATATTGCATCTATTGGGAGGTAACAATCTTTATATATTAGTTCCCTAATAAAGATGAGAAACTGAAGCAGAACGATAGGTGAAGGTGCATGGAGTGGTAGAAACTTGTATTTGTGTGAAGAGATTTGCTTATGTAAATCATTCTCTGGTTGCTGAATTTTAAGGAACAACATTTTTCCAGTAGTGCCCTGAAACAGCAAAGTCAGTTTTTATTTTGTTTACTGTTATTAGCAATACATTCAAGGGAAAAGTTACTCATCAGTAAAGAAGAATCAAACTGATACTTTGAGCACTGAGGCTTTTTGATTCTGTTGGTTTTTCCTTCCTCAAGATAAAAAAATAATTCTTTACCATTTTGCATTTGTTAACGTTCTGTGTGCTTTGGTGAATGTATTTGGGGCAGTGTGTCTGTCAGGGTAGGCCTGTTTGATAAGCCTTCCTGGCCATTGATGTTCCTGAAGCACAGCCCCACTGACTTTGTGACAGTCACAACCTTCTCTGATGGAAGAAACTTAACAAGATGTTAGAAAGCACAAGGAATGGAATTGGAAATAATATAGTAATGAGGCAGAATAATATAGTATACGAGGCAGAAATATCACCTTAGATAAAACTGTGACCTTGTGTAATTCATGCAGTGTCGATCACCAGGGCTCTAAATGAGGGCTGCAGATCTGGCAAGGGATCAGAGAATGGATCCGGGCCTGAAAACAGCCCTTTATTTAGAGGAATTGGGCTGGATTGCCTGGTAATCCATGCAGAGCCTCCGTGGCTGGTGTTTTTGAAGAGCAGGTTAAAAAAGCTTCTGTCAAGAATGATCTAATTGAAGCTGAACTTCACCTATGCTTCTAGCTTGATAGTTCTGCTCTGCTTATGTTAATTGTAACTGAACAAGTATGAATAAAATTATGGAATAAATAAAATACCTTGCACAAAGAAAAGCGGTAATGGATTTTGTTTCATTGTATATGCTGTTTCTTTTGTTACGCAGCACTGATTACCGCAACAACATAGTGTGCTGGTGCCCCATATGACAGGAGACAATTTAACAAAATAACCCCCCTTAATGAGAAATCTTACCTGGTTTCACTTTTGCCTTTCTACCTCTGTGTTCATCTTGGGTTTTTTTTCACAGCACTCTTTTTCTTATGGGACCCATGAAACAATTGAAAAGGATGTTTGAGCCTACGCGTTTGATTGCTACTATTGTTATGCTAGTAAGTATCAAATGAATCAGTTTTACCTCATGCTAACCTGTAAACAATTTCCGTTGTGAAGTCCTTTCATACATGTCCATCTAATTATGTCTCAAGATGTGTTTATGGGTGGTTTTTTGGGGTTTTTTTTGTTTGGTTTTTTTTCCTAAAACATCAAACATCCTGCACATCTGCTATAATGGAAAGGTACATGTAGCACCAGAAAACCATCTTCCTATTATGAAAGACTGAGCTGAAGCCGGGTTGTTAGGCTAAATGAGCATTAAGGGTCTGTGGCTGGCATGTGTGAACCGTGCACATGCTTTTTTAGGGTGCTTGAGGTCACAACATCGAATTTTCATGTTGCTTAGAAGATGGAAGATGGGAAGCTAGTTTTTAAAAAGTTGTATTATGGAAGTTGTTAGACATTCTTTTTTGCATAACTTTGTCTTTTTAGATTCTGCCTGATTTGCTTTAAAGAGCTGTGTAGGTATTTCTACCTTGATAAAATCATCATTTCCTGACAAAGCAACGGGGGAATCTCTGTGCTCATCTTGCATTAAAAATACAGAAATCATCCCAGCTGGCTGATAGCTTCAGGTTTTGAAACTTGTAGGGCACAATGAATTTTCAAATTCAACATTCAGCTGAAGTCAGCCCTTGGAATCATTTTTATCTTCAGCAGATGGGAGCTGTGGCCAACCTTCTACTGAGGTGGGGGGCAGGGGGGAAGGTGAAAATTGGTGTTAAGTTTCAGGCTCTCAATTGTTTGAAGCGTGTGTGCTTTTCAACTTTTCCATTTTCTCTTGGAGAGTCTAAAATCTGGAAGGTGGTTTAGCTTTCGTGAAACTGTTCTCCCATTTTGAGTGTGAATGTTTTCAGAGCATTCGCTCGGCATTAGTGCTTCCTATTTTTAAACATCCAGAGAGGCTGCAGGCAACAGATAGAGCTTGAGAAATTGACCATGTATGCTCCCGGATCAGCAGCAGGAGAGAAGCCTACTGTGTGGTGTGTTTGTTTTGTATGTGTTTAGGATGCCTGGAGTCAGAAGAATGCCTGGAATGTTGTTCACTGGAATAAAGCCAGTTGTTAGGTGTCTGATGTAGTATTTAGACCAATATACAAATCACCACGTTAAAACTAATGGAAAAAACTACATTTAATGTCAGTAATCATGGTTGAGGTGAAGTGTCTGATTTCTTTGGCGATGCATGTGTTGCAGTACTGCATATTCAAGACAGTATTTTTTTTTTTAAGTCAAGCAGAAAAATGCACATTATAATCTCTACTAGCGCAATGGTACTTGTGTATCAAAAGGCTGTTAGATGTTGATGGAGGAATATCAAGTATCAGCATCTGTCATAGCTGAATGAGCTGTCCTGTCTTAAATTGAAAATGAAACCTTGAACTAAAAGGAGGCTCCTGTTAAAACTGAGAGCTAAGACAGAAAATAATCCAAAATGGCCTACTACCACCCAAGATTTTAACTGTAGTAAAGACACAGTGCAACTCTGAAAAAAAGAAAAAGTGCAGGTTTGAATGGCTGTGCTGGACTTCATACTAAATGGGAGAGCTACTAAGGGATAGCTGAAAGTTCTTAAAAGTGTATTGCAGTTTTAATTGGTAAGAATTAAGTGATGACTTAACTTCAACCCCATGGTAACCTTTGAGAATCAACAGGAAATGTGGCATGTACAGAAGCAGAAAGACTAGAGTTTCAAGTGAAAATTCTTGCTTATGCAAAATGAAGTGTGATGTATACCTACGACACCAAGAAGTGTGTGGGATGAAGTAGGGACCTGCTGATGTTGCAAAAGAGCTGTAGGAACCTCTTCCTCTTGTTCCTTTGCAGCCATAAAATTATTTTCTGGAGGTATCAGGCTGGAAGATATTAAAGCTCATTGCTTTAATTCACTTCAGAAATGTAATAGCGAGAGCATTTTAAATATGGGGAACTCTTATGCAGGATTGGATAAAACTATGAAATTACGTAATCTGTTTCTGTCTCTGTGAAGGAACCCATTATGGTGTTACAACATCTATAAAAACTGGAGTTGTTTCTATCTTTAGCAGAAATTATTTGTTTTTTTTCTAGTTGTGTCTCATACTAACACTGTGTTCTGCTTTCTGGGTGAGTACCTGAGTCCTATATGTATATATAACTGGAGTATATTTTAAAACTAAGATTCTTACACTGTTGTCTCTGCTGTGTTTCTTCCCCCCCTCCCCCCTTCTCTCCTTCAGTGGCGTAAGGAAGGACTTGCGCTCCTTTTCTGCATCTTACAGTTTTTTGCCTTGGCATGGTAAGTGATTTCTTCCACACACACTCCATTTTCTATTGCACCTAACATCAGTAGCTGAATTCTGAGGGGATTTTGACCTTGCATGAGTTAGAGGGGAGGAGAACTTTTACCTCACCATTCCCCTAGAAGCAAGACAATGCATCAATGAGGAGCTGACTTGCGTGAGAGACCAAGAAGCAGGAACAACTTCAGAGGCTTTGGAGATGGAGCTCAGGGCTCCATTGCTGGGGGAGGTTCCTTTGAACGTGTTTAATTTCTGTGAGCTTGAAGTAAAACTGCTTTTTTTCTTTCCCTTTGAAATCAGTTTGTTGCTTGCTGTCTGGTATTCCTCTTCTACACTGTCCTGAATTTGTCTTGTTAAAAGACCCAGATATGCCAATCAAATTGTCACTGTTTTTAAGTTAATGTATGCTCTGTGTAACGTCACAGACGTTGTACAGAAACTGATATGAAATTTAGCTAGCCCTCATGACTAATCTTACCTGCCTGTAGGCATTGGAGCATGAAGAATATTGGGTGCAGGAGAACTGTGTTTAAAATGCTTCTACAGTATGTCCTGTGATTTTGCCACAGTATTTCACAACCCGGCTGCAAGGATACCCATTCCTGTTGCTCACAAACTAGAAGCTTTGTTTTGGTTGGGCATCTTGCAGTTACTTGTTCAGGGCATCAGGGAGGTTGTTCTTCTTGATTGTGACTCTAATAAAATCTGACACGAAGAGTAACCTTAAAAATCTTTCTTCTTAGGTACAGCATTTCCTTCATACCATTTGCAAGGTAAGCTTCCCTACTCCCTTATTTTTTGTCATCTTGAGGTTTAATGGTACAGAAGATTTGTTTATAGAAGCATTGTAATGTATGGCTTTAGAAGTTTTTCCATGATGGTGTTTTAGGGGGAGGAAATACATGTTAAACCTGAAAACAAAACTAAGCATCTTTTCTAGCGGGAGAGCGCAAATGTAACAAAATGAGAGGGCTTCCTATAAAAACATGTAAGTGTGCTGACCACATGCTAAACTTAAGGCTTGCCTTTGGAATGCCTGAATGTTGCTCCAAAATGCTACTAGGCGAGTGTCATCTTCTGTGTACCTTGTTTTCCTGTTCTCCGCCATGAGCACTATTCTGTGTTTGAGAACGCAGTTTTCTGTCCTGCTCCATCAGCCCCACCCTTCTTCAGCACACCGCCTCGATACAGGCTTACAGGTGTCATTTCCATTGCAGTTGGGCAGGTGGACAGCGAGCAGACCCGTTTGTCTCTAATGCATTCACGTAGTCCTGCAAATTATGTAAGCGCAATTAATACATGGTCAGCTGATCTTTAAAGTCCTCAGCGTCAGTGCGATAGCAGCATGGAATGAGCCTCATCAAGCAGCATNTTTTTTTTTCTTTTCTCTTCTCTCTCTTGCCTGTAGGGATGCTGTGAAGAAATGTGTTTCGGTCTGTCTGACCTAACAGGAATACTGGATGCTTCACAAAGTTCTAGGAAGTATAGTAGAACTATGTTAAGATCACTGTGTATGTATTTTTCGCCTTGTCTTAAACATGTGCCTTTCAGCTTGGTGTAGAAGCTCCTTGTGTTAAATCCAGCGTATGCAATTGCCTGGTTTTGCAAGCAATGGTGTCTGCAGGACAGGGTGCTTGTGATCAAACAAAGTTCAGTCTGGCAGAAGAGCTCGGCAGAGATCCAGAATTTGTTATGGTAATTTTTATGTAAAATCAGGTATTTGTGTGGTTTTGCAAAAGTAACAAAGTAATATGTGAAGTCTGTAAAATGGAGACCTCGACTCTGATGGGACTATGCCAGTCTAGAGGATTTCTTTTTCAAGAAAAAAAATCGGTTGGCAACTGATTTCTTACTGACAACTTGGTTTTTTTTAATAGCCTGTAGTCACTTAATCTTTGCACTATTTGCCTTGGATAATGGAATATTGGTATTCTTTCTTTTCCTGCGTCCCTTGCAAAATTTTAGGTTTATGAGACTTATACAAAATTTAATTCTAAATGAAAAGACTGTTTTGGAGTAAATATGAGATGTTTGCATCTTTAATGAAGTACTTAATTTTCAGCGTAGACTGATGGTGTTTCCTTAAAATACATGAAAGGAACATTTTCATCTGCAAAAACTTGTTCCCATAGGAAAAGCACTTGCAAAATAAGGTTAATAGGTTTCTTTTTTCAGCTGCCAGGAGCCTGGGTTCTTTGCCTTGCCTGCAGCTAATGGTAATACATACAAGGTGAGAAACTGAAATTTTCCACATGGAGCAAGGTGCTTCTCTTCTTCCCCAGCTGTAGCATAGGAGCAGTGCAAAGCTGAGGGCATGATAGGTAAGCAAGGGGAGAATTTATGTATGTCCTTTCTCAAAGGACAAACTTTGTTGGTAAGGTGGAAGTGGGCTATTGTTTAAGCAGTCTGGGCTGGGGAGAAGACATTTTCTTCTGAACTTGTAAATAAGTTAAAACTCCAACATTTCTACTTTTTTGTAAGTGGGATCAGTTTCATTTCTCCTAAAGCTCTTGCATGCACTAGTGAACTTCTGCCTTGAGGAGAAGGTACAATTTTCTATTGCCTGTCTTAGCAAAGAAAGCGTGTAACAATCTAGCTGCCAGCTCCAAACAAAAGCTGAACAGTCGGTATCCAAATTCCAAGGCCACTCTACACTCTCTTTATCTTCTGAGCTATGTATAATCATTTACTCCCAAACCATTGCAGTGGTCAGTTGTTTAATATCTGCGCACAGATTCCTGCTTCTGCTATGTGAGATACTGTTGAACTGCTTTCACCTTTCTGCTCTCTTGCTGGAGTCAGTTTCTATGAAGATGATTATCCAGTGGACTTTAGCATGAGCTGAAGCCTCTCTTCCTCCATCTACCAAGAATTCAGTCATTTAACAGTGTTGTGTTTGTATGGCAAGTGTATCCCTGACTTGTACCACAAAGATTTTAATGTAGGAAAAAACCTAGGTCTACTTGGCAATAAAGTATAAGCCTACAGTGAAGCCAATAATTCTATGGCTTCCAGAAAGTTAGTAGAAACTGAGTTAATAGAAAATCTTAAACTTAAGTGTCCTTCCAATAGTATATAAAGCACAGTACCATCCTGCTGTTAGCATCCTCTAAAAAGAAGAAAGATTCCCTTCTGAGGATGGTATGAGGGGGAAACTTTTACAGGCTTTCTGTGGATTCCAGCTGCCTAGAGCTACTGTTAAAAAGGCATTTGAATTGAAAATGCCACCTTGAGAACAGGGCACTGGTGCTGGGATGGAACAGTTCTATAAGATGATGTTCAAGTGCTATCTCCTGGTGCTTCCCCCCCCACCCCCCCAGGATTTAGAAGCTAGTGTTGAAATAACTGGGTTGACTGTTGCTTTTCTTGAAAGGAGGAATTGGTTAAATGCCCAAGAGAGACTGGAAATTAAAGAATACTGATACTTCTTTTCCCTGACTGATCCAAGACAAGTATCGAA
>VYZV01028323.1:362699-378676 GCA_013401275.1 Pandion haliaetus | reverse complement strand
CAGACTTCAAGTCAGCGGAATTTGAGAATGGGATTACTGTTGACTGTAGCTTGACAAGGGACATAGGTGGAAGCAGTTAAAAGGAAAAATATAGTCTGTTGGCTCAGCAAGGTTGTTCTGTTGAGACAACAGCTTACCTTGCCAAAATATCAGCTCTTGGTGTAACGCTGCCTATTGCCATTCTGATTCCTCCTAATAGCCTATGGGGATAGAAATCTTCTGCTGAGCTTCTCTTTACACCGAGAAGCTGCTTCTGCTTCATTTAAATTGCTTTAAAAGCTGCTGTTAGGCTACAGCAAACTTCTGAGTGGACTTCCGCTTAGTGTACGGTAGCTTAAACTGACTCCTTAGCAGGGTACGTGACAAAAATGAGCTAAGATAGGTTTGCCTCCGATTAATTAAATTGGTACAAAGAATTGCACCTTACCAACAGGGTTTTTTCAGATTCTTTCCTCTCAGCTAATGTAACTCATGATTGTATGGTGATACTAGTTCTCTCTAAAGTGTCTAGGTGAGTGCATAGATAAAATCTTTTTATGATGTTAAGGGAATCTTTCATTTTTTGAATATGCCTGGCTACTTTTAATTTCATTGTGTAAGCTGCCTTGTTTTTCTTTATTCTAACTTATACACTCCTTATCAGCTTGATCTATTTTTCCTAAAGCCAGTGACAGCTCCAGTAATGTCAGTGGGGGCAGGAATAGTTTTTGTATGATCAAACTGCAGCAATTTCAAAATAAAAAAATTCTAAGTATGTCATGCCGTCATGTTCATAAATCCTTTTTATAAAGTCAGTGTAGCATTAGGGCCTATGAAAAAAGATCTCTTGTATTTCTGAAAGTATCTTCCATAACAAACACACCAGCGCACCAAAAAGAAGAAATACAGACAGTGGCCTGCAGCAAAGCTCTCTGAACAACTCCATGCTATTCAAAAGGAGACAAACTTAAGACAGTTTCCTATTGAGTGCTGAGTTTTTTTCAGGTTCAAGATTCTCCAGTAATTGTCTCCAGAGAAAATTGTCTCAATAGAAAAAATATTGATCTAATTCTGCTGCTGCTTAAATCAGTAGAACTAACTCAGTCATTCTTGCTGAAGGGTATACAAATGCTTTTGAAAACTGTGTTCTATGATTAACGAGAAGAGCCAGTCTGAACTTCTGCGTGTGAAAACTAAGACAGTCTGTGCGGGCACATTGTTAGCAAAATTCAGAAACTAAACCGAAACCTGATACAGGAGCATCCCAGGGAATGAAAGGCTGATTGATTGGTGATCCTCAAGTGTCAAATTCTAGTATGCACAATTCTATCTGCTGTGATTGAGGTATCTCTAATTGGTACCGAGGGTCCCACAAGGTCATAATTAGATGAATCAACTTCAGTGTTAATACATAGATATGTCTTCATTGCTGTATCGTACTTCATTATAATAATCACCTGCCATAGCACTATGCCTAGGTACACAGGGAAGATAGATATATTCTGAACAGGATAGACATCAGTGAAATTAAACCGCATGCTATATCACAAAATACATCCCAATGGGTGCAGCTGATACGGTGGGAATCAGTCTCCTATTTTACTCAGATTTATTGCATTCAGTTGGCATTTCAATATCAAATGCTGTGTTCTCTGAGCAAGTTTTCTCTCTCAGTGTTTATACCATATTAGCTACGCAGTATCCTGAGACTTTGCAATCCATGTTATTGCCTGGAGGCAGGAAGGTGCCACTGTTCCCCTCTGCATGTGGGGAGAATCCACAGCGGATCAATGCAGGCAAACGTGAGTTCGGGGAGAGAAGCTCTTTCCAGGCTTAAATGCTAAAGGAACTTTACTGGTTACTACACATTCAAGGTTGATATCAAACATCTTCCCACTCAAGTTCTGTACTGTGGAGTAATTGTAGCAGATCTGCTCTAAATAAATTGAAGAGGCTGAAGTGCTCAGCTATTGCAGTAATGAAGGTCATGTGTGTACCTACCTGATCATTGAAACAAACATTCTGACTGAGACAAATTTGGAGAAATCATCATTTGCCATGCTAAAAGACAGACAAATGGGATTTCAAGAGTAAAGCCACTTAATCAGCAGAACAAGTGAGGTGGTAAGTTTTCCATCACTAGAATCTGCACAGTCAGGACATGCAGGTCCAAGTGAGGCAGGGATTAACTGTGTGTGAAGCAGGTTAACGTGGGGACATGCTACAATCTCTGTGGTACAGGAGGCTAGACTTGATGATGACTGTATTCTCTTCTGGCATTAGTCTATAGGTCTTTTGGGGATAAACTCAAGCCTCTCAAGTAGAAAGGCAGAGAAGTCTACATTGTGGGCAGAGGAATTAACAACCTGAATGTAACAAATAGTTCCAAGAAATCTAGTGAAATTAAATTTTCATGTGGGTGCAGGGAGCAATGCATCCATACTTTTTATCCCATCCCAGTTTGATAGCTGGTGCATCCTGGTCAGAAAGACACATTAAACGTAGCATATAAATCCTTGGCTAAGCTGCTTTTAGTTAGAAAGATCACATTTCCATATAATCTTTCTCAATGTTGCACTGGCCCTATATCACCAAGTATTTACATTAGATGAAAAATCTCAAATTTTTCAAATCCTGTCTTTTCCTGTCAGCAGAAGGTGCTAAATGTATACAGCAAAAACCATAAAAAGGTGTCCAGAAAGGTAGGTGGCGAGTGGGATGTCATAGGAGATTGTTAGCAATCTGCAGTTGGGTGTCACCGGAGAGTACGGCTGCAGGGGCAGAGACTTTTGGTATCCCTTGAGAGAGCCTGGAATTTCAGTTCTCTTCTTGTGTATTTTGGACGTCCTGCCCTGCTACCTAACTGAGCCCAGAGAGCTACCTTACCTTAGCCCCATGGCCACGGACCTCAGGCAATTGCTGTGGTTGCTTGGTGTAACCAGTCTCTCTGTACCCATAGAGAGAAGATTGAAGATTCATTGGCCTGTGCATAAAACGTGGCAGCTGCCAGGAGAGGTCAGTACGGAGGTGTCTGGGGCAGGGAGGCCTCTTACTCATATTAAAAGAAGAACGCAGGCGGTGATACGTAACAGCTATAATAATCCTCCACAGTAACAACGTGTATTTCTTGACAAGCTAAGAAACTTAATGAATAGGATACCTTTGTTGGGAGACTCCTCTGTTCTGCCGACCACAAATTTTTCCCCATTCCTGAAACTGTTGGAGCCCTGCTAACTCTATTGCTGCAGACTTCCAGGCACTGAGATGCCAATTCAGAGCTCTGTGGTATGGATTACAAGTACTGGGACAGAGAGAAAACTGCTGAAAGTCTAGCTGTGAGCTGCTGCAAATCTCCTTTATGAAAGAAAAAAATAATAATTAAAAGGGGTTTGAGAAAAGGTGGTGTTGGACCTTTAAGCACAAAAGGAGCATTTTCCCAAAACTAAACAAAGGCAGGATTTCAGTTTTAAATGCACAAGGTGGTGGGAAGGCTGGATGGTAGATGTTTAGAGCTTAGTAAAGGACAACGTTGCATCTAAGGTGGAACTAAAAGCAGAAGATCAAGCCGATGAGGTCAGGAATATGGAAGGATGGGACCAAATTACTGGAAGAATTGCCGAGTGCAAGGTCTAATGGCAAGGATTTTAACCAGACTTCTCAAACTGGATGTTTATGTAATAGTAGTGGGAGAGTACGTGAATACTTGCACTCAAGAAAGGGAGAAAACACATTTCAGCTAACTACAGACTGTAATAAGAATTCAGGATGTATTTTGAAGCACAGAGTTAAGAAATATGTGGAAGACAATGGAAAATGAGATAAAAAGGCATTTTATTAAATTTAAGTCATGCCAGACTAACCTGACACAACTCTGATAAAGAAGTATTTTTAGATAAGAAAAATGTAGCAGACTTATTAGGACATTTAGAAGAGCGCTACCTGGAAACCATTACTCAAGTGGGAGATGTTGGGGATTAACACAAGAGCCACAGGAAATGACAGGGGGAAGCGACTGACTTTGCTCACAAAGATTATAGAATATGACCGTCCCTTCAAAGGAAGGGAGAAAAAACCTTTGTATAGAGTAGCGTGGTCAATAAATCTAAATGGAGTCTGATGAGTACCTGGCTGGGATTATGTCCTGATTGCTGGAGACTGCAGGAAGATCTTAGAGGATATATCCAGAGTCAGCCCAAGTGGGACTCGGCCGCCGGCCAGAGTGCGGGAGTGTGTGTCAGGGGAATCTGAGCACCAAAGTAGTGCACTTTATAATAGCGTTCTGCAGTTAATGCAGTGAATCTGTGGTTCCGATCCACCTTCTCAGTCATTTTCAGCTCCCTTCAATCCTGTTCATGCCTTCTTGTCCCACACCTAAGGATGTATTTAGCATGTGCAGATCCCGTGGACTCGGCTGACGCTATACACAGTTCATTATGTTTATAATTCTTGGCATGATCAAGACCTTAGTGCCCTACTTCAGAGATAACATGTTTTTTTCCAAATGGTTGAAATAAAATGAAGGATTAACCTTTAAGAGACTTCTTCAGCTAGATGGAGGGAGGATATTTTTTACATTGACCTAATTTGGGAGCATCTGGTCACAAATGTACTGAGGAGAGTCTTTAGCAACCAGTTTCCGGTGGCGTCTCCCTTTTTTGTTTCCTGGCCAGGCGGATGTTCCCTGTTTTAAAGATCAGCGTGTCAGGCTTGGACCCGAACGCCATGTATTCCTTCCTTTTGGACTTTGCCCCAACTGATGGCCACCGCTGGAAGTACGTCAATGGAGAATGGGTGCCGGCTGGGAAACCAGAGCCACCAAACCACAGCTGCGTCTACATCCACCCAGACTCTCCAAACTTCGGAGCCCATTGGATGAAAGCTGCCATTTCCTTCAGCAAAGTCAAACTTACCAACAAGCTCAATGGGAGTGGGCAGGTATGGCCTGATGTTTCCCCATACACCTCTTGGCTTCAATTGCAAGCACCTACCAATCAAGAAATATCAAGGGTGCATTTATGTAATTATAGAGGCCCTTACAGGCCTCTTCACCCACAGATGCCAATTATTCTCTGGAGGCCAAATGTAAACAGGAATAAACAGGCCTTAATTGGCGCTTTCAGATTTTAATGGACTTCTTGATGTTAAGAGAGACAGAGTGCTGTGGTTTACTTAATCATCAGGGGGCTTTTCAGAGTTGGTCTTGTGTGCTGGGGATTTTTACATAGGACTTCAGAGAAGGGGGAAAAAATGGTCATGGGTATTAGGTTTTTGTTGTGTTCCCCCATGTTGTTTGGTGTAAGTGGAATGTTGGCAGGAGTCAGATAGCAGAATAAAAGGCTGCTCCTAAATGAAATAATTACTATGTCTGCTTCTGCATCATGATAATTATCAATATTCTATTGAATCAGCTTTGGCCTTTGGAAAGAAACCACATGTACCAGAAATAAGTGACTTTCTCTTTGAACCCCTTAAAAATGCAAACAGGAAAATTAGTTTTGTTTCGTATTTTATTTTTGATGATGCATCTAAAGGTAAAATGTTGCACAAGACCTTTTGCTTGCTTGTTTGTTTTGTACAAAACTCCTATGTTGGATGATACGTGTCAGCCCAGAATCAATTTCTTTCATGTAAATATTACACGTTCTCTATCTGTTATTTCCATTAGGTTTGTGAAGTAACTCCATAAGCCTAGTAGCCTAATGGGCGAGGAAATTACCTCAATTTTCACAGACTGGGGAACAGAAAGATGACCTGACTTTTCCTAAGTCACACATGGAATCAGCACACAAGATTTATTGTGTAGCATAGAACAGGATCTGAATTTGCAAATTCTTGTCCTGCATTCAGGACCTCAGAAAAGTCAAAGGCCTCAGAGAAGTATGCATGGGGGTAAAAAAGCTACAGGAAACCAACTTGGAGGGTCAAAGAGACCCTAGGGCATAAAACCAGAGGAACACGATATGTGTATATGGTGAAGTGGGGAGGAAAAGCCATAGAAGAAACAGAGCCCAAACAAAGTCCCTAAATAAAAGTCACTAAATAACAAATGACTGAAGCTCCCCTTGTTTTCTTTTGAAATCTTGACAACAGTGTTAAGGTAAACCATGTCCTCGCTCTGTGCTTCGGCTTCCCCTTCTGTTGTGTTATTAGAAAGTCATAGCTGACTAGTAGTGCTTTAGGCTAATGGCTGCGTTCTTCCATGTATATATATATATATATGTATGCACACAGCACTTTCCAAAGTACAGATTTTTCTTGCAGTAGATAGAATTAAGCAATGTAATAGACTTCCTGAGGAAGGTGTATTGTGGAATCAACGCTATTCACAGCTTTTAATGCCAGGTTAGAGACATCTGCCAAGGCTCATTTAGATACACTTCATCTCGCCTAGAAAGATGACTAGGTGACTGCTTCAGCTCCCTCCTGGCCCTGATTTCTCTGATGTTGATTCTGAGTCTTTCAGATAGTAGAAGCAGGACAGGGATTGCCCCTTAACTGTTTCAACAGCCCCCTAGTGCAGTGGAAGCCCAATGGTTTGAAGGCCATAGCTGCTAACATAAATATTCACTAACACTGCTGTATTGAAAGCTTTAAATCCAAGTCCAGTGAAGGCTCACTCTGTTCAGCCCTGTAGTTCATCAGAAGGGAGGAAGTCACCTGCCCTTCTGCTCTCGGTAATCACTGTCTGGGGAGGTTTAGCAGGGACATCTGGTCTATTAAAGAGCCAGAGCAAAGAGCAGCTGTGGGATATCAGAGTGGCATTGGGGTCTGTCCCACTGTTTTGTTTTCTGCAGATAATGCTGAACTCCCTGCATAAATATGAGCCCCAGGTACACATAGTTCGTGTAGGAGGCCCCCACCGGATGGTGATGAACTGCTCCTTCCCTGAGACGCAGTTCATAGCTGTGACTGCCTATCAAAATGAAGAGGTAGGTGAATGCCACACAGTGCTCTTGGTCACCGTTGATGAGATTCATTAAAAGCTTATTAAGTATAAGATCAGCATGGACAGACTGGTCCCTTTCTTGCTTCCCCACTGGTCCCATGCAGTGTAATGCTCCATTCAGTCTAATACTCTGTCTTGTCTCTGCAGTAGAACATTGTCTAATCTAGTGTCTGGCTGCAGTACTAAGCCAGGTTTAGCTTAATATCCTGCCACGGCTATTTCAGACTGGTCCATCTGTCCTGGCATCCCAATCCGTTACTGGAAAAAAAAAAACTATAGTCAAGTCCAATATCTTCCTCCAGCAGTGACTGATGGTTTTAATGATAACCCTAATTCTCCCCACTCCCTATAATACATACAATTGCAGAACAGTGCAGCATTCCATGGGAAAATTTCTTCCCAACCTCAAAATTGTAATTGAGGGATGCTTTGGATTGTGACAATTGCTAACTCGTGTACCAGATCCCTTAGCTAGTGTTGCTGCAGATTTGATTCATACTTGGTAGGAATTCAGTGTTTAAACTCTCTTTAAAGGGTCCACTAGCCCACAGGATTTGCCAGACTGGACCATGCCATTATGCTACCCTGACTAGTGTTCTGCCTGTGGCACTGATCAGTACACAGCACTCTGCAATAAGCAAAGCTCTCTCCTAACCAGCCTTGGAAAACATTGTGTGTGGGGATATATTTTGTTAGGCTAGCCAAGGCAGTTCCACTTAGATTACTCTGGAAGATGTTTTGTCAAGTTTCTATTCCAAATTGCCTTCACTAACATGCCTTGTTTTCTGTAAACTCAAGATAACAGCTCTCAAAATCAAGTATAATCCCTTTGCCAAAGCCTTCCTGGATGCAAAAGAAAGGTGAGTTCATCTTTTTTTGCTCCAGTAGCATTTTGCTGCTGATATGGTTAAAACTGTGGCATCACAATGTGAAAGATAAATTATATAACTTAAACTTGTTTCTGCTGTCTTAAATCCAAAGTCACTCCACTGATATTAGTGGGGAGACTCTCTATATAATCATTACAATAGGGTCTGAAGTGGGTGAATATCCTCTTGTGGATCCTAGGACTTAGCACTGTCCACACAGGAAGCCTGAAATGCAATGGTGTGAACTTCCCCAGTAATGTTATACACCATGTGTGTTCACTACATTGTACTTACACTCCAACGAATCCCATAATTTGATAGTTAACTGCAGATGTCAAAAAGTATAACTAAAGTGAAATTGCACTGCAACTGTAACATAACTACACTGCTACTATTTAATCTGTGTGATAATGTGCGATGTTTTTATTGAAAGTAACCTGTAGGTGCTAACTATATAAGATGTTAGAGGTGCTTCCATCAGAAACGAATTGTGGTTTATCTTTCAAAGTTTTACTTGCATCACCCATGCTAATGCAGTGGGGCATCCAAATGATACATTCCAGTCCATAATTGCTAACAAATTTTGTTTGGACCTGGTATGTCTTCTGACACGTGAAGTGTCCCATGTGGCTGCAGGAGAACCTGAATTTCTTTCCATTCCTCTCACCACTTATGAAGCTGCTGTGTCTCAGTGTCAGGGTTTCCAGCTGCATAGGGGGAATGCTGCCTTTCGCTTGCCGGGCTGAACAGGAGGCAGAACCCTGCCTTGGTCTGGGAGGGAGGCCAGGCTGAGGCTGTTGATGCTAGCAGGAACAGTGCCCACAGGTAGATTTAGAATTCCAGGTTCAGCCCCCAAATTTGGCACAAACTTAAGAACATTTTTATGTATGCCATGAAACCTAAGTTCCTGCTTCCTTTATGGCAGACTGCAGAAAAGTCCACTGCTGCCTAGCAAGTGGTTAAAGAAGATGGATTTCCCTTCTTTTTAACTTTTCCATTTTTTTAGTGAGTAGTTCTGTTTTTAACTTTCTTTTGTAATTTCTCAATCAGAAGTTTTACCACTAAGTATTTTGCTTTTCAGAAACCATCCCAAGGATGCTCCAGAAACAGTCTCTGAAGGTCAACATATGACATATTCTCACTGTAAGGTTTTTGTTCGTGTCAGCTGGAAGTTTGGTGTGGTATGATAGGTGTTGGGAATCTGGGACGTGCTTAACTGAATCATACAAGTCATTCACCGAGTCCTGAATTGTGTTTCTTTGAACGGGACCCTTTAAAAAAAAAGAAGACTGAAGAAACCTCACAGCAGGAAATAATACGACAGTTTCTGCAGAGGGATCATTTTCCCTATGATGCAGTTTTTCCAAATTAAAAGTAGTCTAGAATCAAGATGATGTATGACATTTTTAGGGCTTCTTCCCCCCCCCCCCCTCTTTTTTATTTGTAATTGTGAATATTTTTGTCATCTATAAAATTACCTTTCATTGGTGAACAGGTAGAAAAAATGGGGGGAGCAGAGGTTGTGGGTTTTTTAATGATATTTTTCCTTTCATTTTTTCTTTTAAGTTTGTGACATTTTCCATTAGTTGTTTTCAGGTCTCGTTTTCAGGGTTGGTGGTTGTGGGGTTTTTGGGGGTTGGGTTTTGGTTTTTTATTTTTTTGTTGTTGCTGTCAGTTGTTCCGTAAACCAGTATCTTGGAATCTGCTTGGTATTTCTGAGGCACAGCTGATTCTGCAAGAAGGCTGGTTACTTTCTTTGTTGTGTTGCAGTGTTTTAGCGCAATAATAGTTTTCGTCTCTCTTTCCCCTCAAAGTGGGTGGCTGGTTGATTTCCAACCCTGATACAATGTGTGCATCAGGAAGCTCTAATTATCAGTACACTGGACCTTTGCCTCTGCCAGCTCCACACACTCCCCACAGCTGCGAGCGATATTCAGCGCTGCGAGGGCATCGGGCTGCTCCGTACCCACCTTCCTACATGCAGAGAAATCATTCACCTACAGGTACAACTGTAATGCTGCTTTGCTTCTAGGGAACAGACACTCTCTGCCTGACCAACCCTTGCTTTAGGTTAGCATAAGCATTAAACAACCAAGAGCTGAAGCTAGGAAAGAGCGTGATGAGTCTCTGTAACAATCTGCACTGAACCCTGCACGCACAGAGCGTTTAAGGCAGGAAAACAAGAGGTACAAAGAGCTAGGTGCACTGTAACTATTAATTTTAAATGAGAGTGCATGATCTTGCTTTAAAGTACAGCTCCCAATTACACAAAAAGAGCATTGCAAACCTTCTTTCAATGTCATGCTATGAAACAGTTGCACTCTCAAGTCAAAGCAGCCCTTAGGGACATGGTAGGAGCTGACTTGAGATGAGGGCATTTGGTATTGCCAGAATGTCTTTTGAGTCCCTTTCACTCTCTAGATCTGGGTGCAGACTTCCAGAAATTCATTCTAGTTTCATTAGAGGAAATTAGCCAGAAACAAGAGTAAGAATAAAGTAATCTGCTCGCTAATTAGAATTTAGCAAGGCATGTTCTTTAACAGAAATATTTAAGCTCAACTTATAAGGAAATCTGTATCAAAACATTGCCAGTCATATGGCAAATATAATTAATGAAAAGACTACCAGTCAGACTTGCAAAAATGCGTATCCTATGTCTATCATGGTGTACCTTCTCATATATCACACCTGGAATTACAATGGCACCTTGCTACTCTCTTAATAAACATGTGAATTTTGTCCTTTTACCTATGGTTAGGAACCTCATGATCAGATTGCTTCCTCAGGCCTACCCACGTTCTGTTGCGTTTAGACAATGTCTCTGCAATAGTCACTGAGGGTTTGTTTGTTGCTTTTTTTTTTCCCCCCTAAAGTTAATTTGTTGGAGAGCTCCAGCAATAACCTTCAGGTATTCTCAGGACATGACAGCTGGACTTTGCCATCCTCTCCGCATGCTAATTTGCTCTCAGTGCCACACACAAAGGGAGCTGCCAGCCCTGGACCCAGGTAAGGTTGCAGGAAAACTGCTGGTATTAGAAGCAGTGAGGCGTGTAGGACTGCCCTCATGATTCACACTTTGTTCCAAGCTTTAATCGGCGTCCAGGATTTGAAACTTGTCTTAAGTGCCCAACTCGACATTCCTGGACAGATCTTTCCGACAAGCTAATTATCTCCTGCTCTGAAATCAATGGGAGCTTCATTTTTCCCCAGCACTGCTGAAAACCAGGATCTTGGAAGAGCCACAGAGAACTCTGGTATCTACAATTTGTGAGCGCTTTAAAGCCAAATTATTTTTCTCTTTATATTCCTCAGTATTCTTCTGCATGAAATGAGGATCCTACTTCCATGGAGGGATGGAACAATCTAATTCATGCTCTGTTACAAAAATATTGTTAATGGGGTACTAAACAGTTCTGGGAATGGCTGGAATTTAGACCTAGAGGGTCAATTAATTATCAAGTAATTCCCCTTCTTTTCACAAAACAAATGCACACGTTTCTTCTCTAATTGACGTGCCAGTAAAATCAGCTGCAATTCTTTAAAATTCGTAAGCATTCACAAAAAAGATCTTTAAATCTTGAAACCTGACGTGTATTTGTACACTTCTCTCCATGCCTCTCTCCAACATCACCAGGTCCGATGGTCACTGGTGGTTTTTCACTTAAGATCTGCAAAGCTGATCTAGTTTAGTAACTTGATTCATTTAGCAGATAATGCACTGCACTTGACTTTACTGTGGTAAGCCTTGTGCAGGGGAAAATGCTTTGAAATAAGTCATTCAATTTTTACTGCTTTTTTTCCAGCCACTACCCTTGCCTGTGGACAGTGAGCAACAGTTCTGTAAATGTTGCCAACCCAGGAAGCGAGGTGAACAGCAGCCCTTCAAGCATGTTTCTAAGGGGTAATGTCCCCTTACCCACTGCATCATCAGTCCAAGTTCCTCTGCAGGGAATGGTGTCTGGCAGCATGGAAACGCAAGGGGAAACTGCTCCAGCCAGACTAGCCGACTCTGCGTGGACATCCTCACACTCCTTTTAATGGACAGACAGCTCATGAGGGAAGCTCAGCCAAACAAGTCTTACACAAATGGCAAACGATCTCCTAGAGTTGCAGCTCAGAGCAGGGATGTGTATGCAAAAAACCACCTTCATCAAACATCACTTTCCACAACGTACCTCTTGTGTGCCAGAGAAGCCAAAATGCATAATGCAAAGGCAGAAAACGTTATGGGAACCGGCTTATTACTGTAACCTTTATGCGTCATTCAGCATGATGTCCAGAAAGAATCTTTATAGTTAGTTTTGCTTCTATATCACATAAAAAATGGTCAGACATGGGACTGAGTAAGGCAGACAGGGCAGCTGGATATTCATATGTCATTTTAAAAGTCCTTTCTGTCACTAACGGCCAAGTCCAGGGGAAATTGTGAGCAAGTTTGCGACTGGTAATTTGAAGGGACAGCGCTGCTTTAAAAACTTTCTGACTCTGTTACATGAAGGTTTTCATGATACCTGAAACTAAACCCTTCAGAGGATGAAATTAGTCTGACAACCTAATGCCACCTGCATACACCTGTATTTTCTGTCCCCTTCCCTTCTCTGGATCCTGTTTGCTGTTTGTGTGCTATAGGGATAATGGACACACCTAAGCCGAGAAAGCGGCTGCATTGTAGCAGCAGGGTGAAGGGCATCTAGTTAGCATTTACAGTCTGATGTGACAGTCTTTGAAATGAAAAGTTCCAATGTTTTCTATATGTGCTATTTTTGAAAGCGTGGAGGGAAAAGAATTATAGAAAAAAGATTCAGTTTGCATTTCCACTTTGCTTCAGGTGTAGAGTACAAATAAAATATGAATGAATGGTGTATTATCTCCTCAGTGCCTTTCCAAGATGTAAACACACATACAGTCTTTTTCACCTAACAGCCTCTGAGCAATTTAAAGCAGCTCTGCCAGAAGCAAGTTGACAGGACCGGAATTTTCTATTCCTTGGCCAGCGACTGGCTGTATGCTCTTGGGCATGGTAATTCATGTCTTTGTACCCCTTTCCCCTCTCACCTTTTGTCTGTTTCAGCTTCCTTTTTCAGGCTACAGCTTTTCCTATCCTGTGTGAGTGTACAACACCTGGAAGAGTGGAGGCCTGATCCTGTCTGGGATTTCTAAGCACTAGTGTGATGCAGATAGTAGCAGTCATCCCCCAATCTTCCTTGTCCTCTCATTCACCTCCTCAGGCAAGCCCTATCAGCTTCTCGGAGAAGAGTGCTGCCATTTGATCTCTTGTAGGGGTAAAGAAAAAACTGCAAGCTAACGCATGTAGATACGTCTCTGTAGAATGAAACACCCAGCAGCAATTCAGTTCTGTTTATAGTCATGAGCATTGATAGGGGCTGGATAGATAGCCCTCGAAGGGGAAATCCTCAGTGTAGGTATAGAAGAAGATTCTCCAAAGCTCCTGCGAGCTGGTGTCTCTACAGAGGTGTTTCTGCTTCTGCTAGATATGGCAACATTCCCTTTGTGAATACTCATTTACTACATACAGGCTCTGGGAGCAGCATTTTATTTTGGGTAGACATTAGGGGCAGCAGCAAGGAGAACATTTTCATTCAGGCCATCAAATGTGCATCTGTCTGGTGAACTCAGCAAGCTCCTGTTTCATATTCTATTACCTCAGCCCTGAACCATCCCTTCAAGGTGCTCTCAGCGTTATGCATTTTCATGACTTCCCCATCTGGCCTTTCAAATTTGCTGCAGGCAAGACAGTGTGCCAGGATGTACTCGGTAAGACTGTTAGTTTTACTGACTTGTGCTGCTATCCCCTAAAAGCAAAGTCATGAAGTTGCTTTGGATATGCATTTTTGTTAATGGTCAAACAGGAGCTAACAGAGTGCAAAAAGCTCTGTGGCCTGCTATCAGTCTAATCCTTGTCAGTTCTGACTGTAAATCTGCCTTTCCACATTCTCTCAAAAGCTTGGTGATGAGTTTCTCAATGTTACATTTCTCTGCCTTGCAGCCAGAAATACAACTAGGTGTTTCTCTCAAAACCAGCTCTGCTTTAGAGATGAGGTTTATTAACTAACTTATGCTACCCTCTTCTGGCTGTTCAGCTCCCCACGTACACACCACACGCTTGAGTCAATATATATAAAATGGCTATAGATGGTAAAAAATAGGCAAGTGCTGACTTTTCTATGTTCCAGACTTGCTATGCTTTCTTCACAGTTAACGAGTTGGGTAATTTCTTAGTTTTCCCATATACCGCATTACAGTAACAGAAGAAGGATTATCAGGTATTACACAAACTGTGTTTTTATTTCAGAAAGAAACAATCTAGGAGAAAATCTAATTAGCTTTCCTGATAGTCCCATAGGATTGAAAGGATCAAAATGAATAGGCAGAGTAATTTTTCTTTCTTATAACTGTAAAAGCAGCCATGACTCGTGTCACAGGAGGTAAAAAGTTCTGAGATCTCAGAAACAAGCTAAGTTTTTGTCATTGCAGACAACTTGATTTAGCCAAAGCCTGAGAAATGACATGGAGGCATAAATATGCCCCAGGCTTGCTCACTACCTTGACATTTTGCTACTTTGGTAAAGGCTTTGAGAATTGGTATCTGGCTTGGACAGATCACTTCTAAGGAGCAGTGGGAGCACCGGAGAAAGCTTTTGCCACTTGTTCACAAGAAAAGCTGCTGGTTTACCTTTGTGTATATCCTTTCCCAGTGCGGTGGAGTTCCCCACAGTGCAGTAACAGGCTGGGATGCACCAGGCTGGCTGCACCATTCTCCCATGGGAGGCAGATTCCCTTAAACTGTATGTAAACCGTTCCTGACCTGATAAGCCGTAATTGTGGATCTGTTTTTGCACCTATAGTGCCTTCATTCCCCAGTAGATTTCTGCTTGCCATTGAGAACCATATAATAATAATAATTTCTGACTATTTCATTGGTTGCTATAAGCAGTAACTGAAATGGCAGCAAGAGAAGAAAGCAAATGCCCCCCCCCCCCCCAGTTTTTATATATTTTGACAGTCACTTCTTGATTTTGTGGAAGATAAATATATTAAGAGACTGGAAGAGCTCTTTTGAGGTCTCCAGGTTAAATATACTACCTGGTATTAAGGACAGTTCATATTTTTTAACTCAACCAGATTACAGAGTGTCTTGGCCCATGAAAATACAGTAGGTTTTGTCCTGACGGAGAAGCAATGCTGTGCGCACGGGCTGCAAGGCAGCTGTGCTGTACTGGTAAGGCCTCTTACTTGGACAGCCAGAGGGCAGGGACTTGGGGGCACATGTCCATACAAATCTTCATGTAATTAGAAGGAGGAACCATTTGTTTTCAGTTTCTGCAGGGCTTTAGCTCTGTACCCAGCTACTAAATGTGAGGTTGCAAGGTGGTTTGTGTGACACCTCATTTAACTCCATCAAAAAAAAGGGGGGAAAAGAAGATCCAAAGGGTAAAAAATAAAAATTTCAGACAAGCTGTGTTGCCTCCGATGCTGCAGTTTGTGGTCAGTGGTCTGCAGCTGTAACAGGGCCCGTGGGGTGTTCCCTGCTCCCGGGAGCGGTGCCGGGCAGCCCTGCAGGTGAGCTGGCCGGGCGGGCAGGGACGCTGCCCTTGGCGGCAGCTGCCCTCTACTCCCTTCTGTGGGCTTCAGCGACCATTGAATGGGGGCTTCTCCTCAGCTTTCTCCTGCCAGGATGGCACCATTTTAGGTAGGCGATGTAGGCGATGTGGCAGTCCGGTGGGGACGGGTGGCAGCGGCCCCCTCGGCAGGTACCGTGCACACTGCCCGCCACTCGGGGCCGGCAGCCAGGTTGCCTCTGTGCAGTACGGAGCCATCAGCAGCCCTTCCCTGGGGCGGCAGCAGGCTCCCGCGGGAACACACGAGGCCGCAGCAGTCACTTCGAGCCCTAGGCCCGGTCTGAGGCAGGTGTCTTTTGTCTCCGGCTTTTCCCTCAGGGTTTATTTTCCTGGCACTGGGGCAGGTGTCCTCCCAGGGAGGCGAGGAGAAGCCTCTGGCTACGCCCGTGGAAGTGCGGAGAAATTTTTCCCTCAGAGGGCAGCCCACAGCTCGCCAGGTAGCTCCCATTTTAAGCTTGTGTTATGGGTTTGTGTGGCGCGGTTTTCTTTGGTAGTGGGGGATGGGGCTGCAGACGTGGCTCCTTTAAGAAGCTGCTAGAAGCT
>VYZV01028323.1:298981-353259 GCA_013401275.1 Pandion haliaetus | reverse complement strand
TTTTTTTTTTTTTTTTTCCCCTTTCTGCCCAGCAGTAAGCTGCTGCTATAATTTTTTTTTCTTCGCAATCCAGCAGATGGTGTTAGATGGCTATTTAATGACTTGCATGGGACAGAGAAGATCTCGTTGGTGATAGAGCTAAAAGGATGCAAGAAAAAAACCCAGTTTTGCAGGGACGTTCAGTGATTCTGAAAGCTGTGATGGGCTCCTGTTTCAAGCATCTGTGTGTATGCTTTCAGCTTACTACTAGTAGGGGGTGGGGAGCTTCATAGCTGTAGTACTTGATTTAAATTGAGACTTCTGTGACATCTATCATACTCTTTCCCCCAAGGGTTTAAGTGTGTTTGAGTCCAATAGAGCAGATTTAATATAACATCCACTGAACACTTTGGGGTTGGGAGGTGTATAAATTATTGTTGGTATTTACTTTTTAATTGCATTTCTTCCTTGCATGCACTTGAAGAGAGAGAATGAAGCGGTACAAAGTCTCTGCAGTGCACTGCTGTGACAGAGGTATTTCCTAAATAGCACTCTCCATACAAAGGAAGTAAGTGAGGTGGAATGAATAAAATGTGAGCTCAGGAGGTTGTACACTGTCCAGCCAGGCTAAAATATGACATCGGTTTCTGACTGCTTTCCATTAGCTGGTGTGATGAATACATGGGGTCTTGCTCAAGCTCTTAGAGACCAAGTGTCTGTCTACACTGCTGACCTGGGGATCTGTTACAGATGATAATATTGCCTGTAGAAACTGGTAAGTGTGAGGTGATAAGTACTTCTGGGTGGGGGGGAAAAAAAAAAAATCAGCCTGAACAGAGAGATATATATATATACACACCTGGGCTGTAATTTACTACCATTTAGGAAAGATCTTGGGGCCGTTGTAGGTATTTCATAGACTGTCTGGTTAATGCACAGCAGTTATAGAATCATAGAATGGTTTGGGCTGGAAGGGACCTTAAAGATCATCTAGTTCCAACCCCCCTGCCATGGGCAGGGACACCTTCCACTAGACCAGGTTGCTCAAAGGCCCGTCTAACCTGGCCTTGAACACTTCCAGGGAGGGGACATCCACAACCGCTCCGGGCAACCTGTTCCAGTGCCTCACCACCCTCGCAGTGAAGAACTTCTTCCTTCTATCTAATCTAAATCTACCCTCTTTCAGTTTAAAGCCATTACCCCTTGTCCTGTCACTACCTGCCCTTGTAAAAAGTCCCTCTCCGGCTTTCTTGTAGGCCCTCTTTAGGTGCTGGAAGGCTGCTATAAGGTGTCCCTGGAGGCTTCTCTTCTCCAGGCTGAACAACCCCAGCTCTCTCGGCCTGTCTTCACAGGAGAGGTGCTCCAGCCCTCTGATCATCTTCGTGGCCCTCCTCTGGACTTGCTCCAACAGGTCCATGTCCTGTTAGAAAGTTAGGAATTGTAGGGAAAGATACCGTCAAACATTCATTCTGTTACACGATTGACTTATATGTTAACTTGCCTCTTGAATATCATAGCCAGTTCTAGTTACTCTGCCTCAAAAAGTTTATAGAAGAGCTAGAAAAAATATGGAAATAGGTAACAAGAATAGTCAAAGGCATGGACTCTTTGCTGTGAATAGGACATAAGTGGTTTGACTCTTCACCCTGGAGGAGAAGGGACTGGGGTAGGATATCGGGGAGTGCTATAAATGATGTGGTAAAGATGAACAGGGAAAGACTTGCTATTTATTGAAATGCAATTGGGGGCAATGCCCTAAAATTTTGGACGGGTGTGGGGTTTAAGTCTGCTGGTTCCTATAGTGCATAATGAAATTGTGGAGCTTGTTGTAACCTGTTTTTTCTTTTACTTTTTTGTGGAAGTTGGAGAAACAAACGGATCCAAAATAAGTTGGAAAAATTCAGAAAATGCATTGCTACTGTATGAATGCAGGCTCTGGCAATATAACATGAGAAAGGTCAGCCTACATGTTCCCTTTTCAGTCTTTTGCCAGGCTTAGTCTTTGCTGGCAGTTCCTGGTAGGTCACCTGTAGGTCTGTTCGTGGTTATTCTAGGCGGCTACTGGAAATGGGATTATAGACCTGTGATGGCCTTCCTTTCCTATGAAATAGTGATGCATATTTAAGTAGTGGAGTTGTATAGGTATCCTATCATAGGTCTACAGGTAGGCTATTGTACCCTACCTGTAGGGTCAGTCATTCTCTCTGTCATTCAGAGAGCTGCTTATAAAACTCACTCTAAATCTGCTTCTGCTTTTTAAGCAGCCTTCAATCTGGACCCCAGGGCTGGGTTCACGTATGCTGGTAAGACTCGCCTTAACATCAAATGGTTAACAGACTGACGTGGAAAATCATCAGCAGAACACACTTGACATATATAATTTATACAATCCCAGGAAATTTGTTTTTATAAAGTGACAGCTTTTAGTGATGGAATAATGTATTCTATTTGGTAGACTTGTTCCTGAGCAGTCACTAAAAATAGCAAGCACTAGGGTGTACAAATGTCCTGGGTAGGGGCGCAGAAAATGAGAGAAAGGTAGAGCAGTGCGATTTGTCTGTTAATGGACTGCAGGACTGGTGTTATTGGGAAGTTTTTTTGTGGGGTGGGTTGTTTGGTTTTTTTTTTCAAGAGTTAGCCCTCTGACATGACAGGGGGCTGATTTCTGTCCTGTAGTCCATGAGAAGTAGTGCATAAATCCACGCCCAGTAATGAGAATAATTTATACTATGATATTTAATCTCGGAGCATCCCAAAGCAATTTACAGACTACTAACCACAAAGGGAACCTTATCAATATCTGGTCTGGGAAGCTGAGTCATCCCTAAGTGTGACCAGCCCTTTGATAGAATGCTAGCTGGAAATCATGTGTCCTTTCTGGCCTGTGGAGGGGGTGTCCCCCCCAAACCAAAATGAACACCACCCATCCCCCCCGGAAGCCCTACTTCCTATTTTCTGGTAATCCTGACCAGTTTGCAGCATCCTTTCGGGGAGGGAGGGCTTGTGATCTCGCCTCATGCCCTGAGTTTTCAGAGGGGATTTGCTTCCTGCCACATCTTTCCTCTTGTTGGATTGTTCAAGAAACAGTAAAGGAAAAAAGCATGTAAGGGAAGGCTTCTGGTTAGTGCACCTCAAAGCCCTTGCTGGTTTGAAGGGGGATGTCATGGCTAGTAGTACTGCTTTGATGTCTCATGTATGTGCAATTCTGCATTGCAGATCTGATGTAGATGAGCTGGCTGAGTATGTAATATGCTGTGCTTGGGCATTAAAGCTGTCTCCTTAAGCTTGCTTAGTTCTCAGTAACTTTTTAAAAATCTCTTTGCTGCTTTCATCCTTTCTGGTTCATGTCCAGAGTTGCAGTCCTTGGTAGCAATGGACTCATCCTCACATTTGCAGTACAATAATCCTCTAAAGGTACTGGGTTTTGGTCGTGTTTTTTCATTCTGCTAGTGTCAGTTTAGTTTATCAGCTTCTGAGGCAGCTGCATGTGTCCCCATCCTGCGTGGGCTGAAGGGGAGCAGAGGCTTTCAATGTGGTCCTTGGCAGCCAAGAAGGTGCAACTTCATAAATAACTGTTGCTGTGGTAACACTGTCCCTGGGCTGAGTTTTCACTGGTAGGTGCTAACATTTGAAATTACTAACCTGGACTGGGAGCTGTGCTGGTGGCAGAGAACCACAAAATGGGATTAACCACTTTGAAGTGTGTTAAGCAAAGACATTCAGTACTTCCTCAGATGGCTCTGAAGGTTGGTGAAAGGATAATACAGCATTTAGGGGGTTTTGGCTCTTCAGTGGTCCAGACAGAAAGTGTGCGTGTGTGAGTGCAATAGTGGATGAAGTTCACAGGCTGTCCTTCACCTTCTTATTGACAGTCTTAGCAAAAAGTCCGAGGACTGATATAAGAAATTGGCACACTTCAGAGATGTTCAAAATCCTCCTTTTCTTGCCAGTGACCCCTAACCAGTGTTGGGAACCTACACTGGTACTGTCCATACTGAGGCCAAATCATGAAAATCTTCTTCAAGGTGATTTTAGTGCAAGTTCAATGTTAGTGAAAGATTGCAAATGGAAACAGTGCTCAGAAATCTAAGTATCTTCCTCTCTTCTCCAGTTATGCTTCTTAAAAACAATATGGTCTATATTTAGAGGCCAGCTAGTAAGATTAAAAGTATTATTTCATGTATAAATAGTGTCTCTGGACTGGAAGAACAGCATGCTTTACTCAACTGGCCTGCATGCTGTACGTTTGTGTTTTGGTATTTGTTCTCAAATAAAACTGAGTTAGATTAACTTCATTGTGTTTACATTCAGTTTTACTTTCTGGTGTGCATGCACTAACTCCCTGCCCTTATGGCATCTTCCTGCAATGAAGAAAGNCCCCCCCCCTTGTATTATGTGTTGGTTGTTTGGTTTTTGGTTTTTTGGTTTTTTTTTCTTTTAGTATGAAAAGATGTTTGTTACTTCTATTCATATAGCAGCTCTGGAGCCTGAGAGGTCTATTTTTTTCTAAAAGATTTCCTATTTTCAGAATGAATTAAATCATATATCCTTCTGTTTCTATATGAAGTATCTTTTTTTCTTTTTTTTTTTTTCTGGTGATAGCTTTGGATTTCATGGGTTATAAGCTTGGGTTTTAAAAAAAGTCTTTCTTTTAATAACCATCTTCTCACTGCTACTCCATCCTTTCTTGCACAAAGTATGTCTTGTTAATATAAAAATGATGATTTCTTCTGGACTTCTTGATGTTGTCTTAAGATATTTACTCCTCTTGTACTATGCATGCAGTATCACATTAATGCACCTTAAATGGCCAGACCTTGCCTGATGACTTGGTACAGGGCTTTCAGAAGTTCTAGATATGGCAATTGCTATATGACATTGGATCCTGTTCTATTTTTATGAACTGTTGATCGTCTGTGAACTTCTAGCACCAGCAGCTTTTGCTTGAAGAATTTTACTCACTTATTTTCCCCCTGTATCTCCTTTTGATACATGTCTCAAACTTAACTTAACCTAACCTCTTATTTTCCATAGTAAAGCAGCGTTCCTATCTGTTTTCAGTGATGCAGGAAACTGTCTGCCAAAGGTGTAAAATAACTGCAATACCTCAGTAGCTTCATAGTTATTTGGTGTCTGAGAACTGACTGCTGGTGGTAATTGTTTGTGAACATAGGCAGTATAAGCCTGCAGAGTTCCTGTATGACCACTACTGAAGAATACATATATTTTGGAGGTGCATTTGGGTCAGGTTGTTGTCTCACAACATAGTTGTTAAAATGTTTAGCTCCATATTTGAGACAAATGTTGATCTGGAAAGATTGGAGCAGGTGGGGATTACCTTTTCTGTGAGTCTGTGATGCAGCCTGACTGTTCTGTGAAACTTCTTGAACTTTGACCAGATCAGATAACCTGTGGTGATAACTTGCTCATGGCTACCTTCAAAGGTAAGCATCAGCTGATGGATCTTCTCCTTGTGCTGTTGAGGACCAAATGGAAAGAGCTAATCACTGTTTTTACCTATGGTACAGGAAGCTGAAGTATTTCTCCCCACTTCCCTCATCTGATGCAAAAGGATGCAGATTTTTCTAGAAATCGGTAAGGTACCGAACATGATAAGGAAACCTGCTCAACGCTGAAATCATGTCCCTGTTGCAAGGTTGTGTAAGGTTCAATCTTTGAGACTTGAGCTTTGCAGTCTTCCTTCAGTTCTGCCCTCAGGCCTGGAGTTATCTGGCAACATGTTAAGGGAATTTAAAGCATGAAATGAAATTTAGGTGAATGGCAAAATGCCTGATGTATTCAGGAAGGGAGCCAGCATTCACTTTGTCCTTCCCTGATCTCTTATCACAAATAAGAAAGTACTGTTGACAACTTGAGATTTTTCTGGTGTGAGTGTAAAGTCCCATACTCCTCCCTTTTCTCTATCCCCCCAACCCTGGAAGAGAATACTGTGGAACAAACTGAATTTACAGATAGCTAACTAGTTCCCTACTCTTAATTTTGTACCTGTTGGGAGGCCTGTGGTAAGGAGCCCACAGGACCATGAGAATTACTGTTCCTTGCAGGGAAAATTTCACCCAGGGACTTTGGTAAATACCTTTCATTTCATTTAGCTGCTGGGTTTTTTTTTTTTTCCTGCTCTGGTAGACTGAAACAAGGGAGATTCAGAGTGGATATAAGGAAGAACCTTTTTCCTGAGAGAACAGTTAGGCAGAGGAGCAGGTTGCCCAGCAGGGTTGTGGCGATTCCATCCTTGGAGGTTTTGATGACCTGACTGGATAAAGCCCTGAGCATCCTTGTTGGACCTCAAAGCAGATTGTGCCCTGAGCAGCAGATTTGACTAGGAACCTCCTGAAGTCTCTTTCAACCTGCATTATCCTATGAACACAAACCTCCCTTAAGGTCCAGGCAGTGCAGTCATGCTTGGTGCCAGCCTGTATGGACAAACAAGATCCCAGATTCGCAGCGTTGCTTACCCGTACAGGTTCAGTGAAGGTTTTAGATTGTCTCTTCCTAGGATGTATTCTTGTTATTGTAAAGTAAAGTATTGAAAGGTACTGCAGGATGGTTGGTTTTTTGGTTTTTTTAAATCACATGGGAATAGCTGGAGTGCATCAGCACGCACTTGGTCTAGAATGAGCTATTCTCAGTATGCTTTCCTGATCCTCATCAGTAGCTCGTTCTTGCCTCTGACAGACTTTCAGTTTTTGTCTACTTCCTAGCAGGACAGTAGCAGTCTAATGAGCATGTTAGAATTTGTCCACACAGGGAATTACATTAAAACTGGTACATTCAAAGCAACATAAATGACATCAGAAAAAGGTGCACGTACTGAAGACTAAGGTTGTGTGCCCAAGGAACTAACTTCAGTAATAAGATGAAAACCATACCAGTGTAGTTCTGCTGGAAAACTCTCCTTTGTAGGGGAGCCTGATGGCCATCATACTGCTGAGTTTGATCTGAAAGGGCCCATTAGGCTTAAGCTATCTATGGTCAGCAAAATAGTCCAGCACCTTCATATGAGATCTCAGAAGCTCACATCACCCCTTCAGCTGTTCGTGCCAAGGTGCTGGACATGAAAGACCAAATTGTTTCATGTTTTGCAAGGTCTTTCCCAGTCACTTCAGCTTTCTTTTTGCTATGACCCCCTTGCTGAAGGGTCTGCTGCCATCCCCACCCTCCAATGACTGCTCTAGCTCAGGGATACTCAGCCTTTCCCATACTACAGCCATCTTTTCACCTGTTCACACTCCCAGACCTGCAGGTACTATCTGCCCTTTGCTGACAGGACTTTCGGGGGTCCGTTTTTCACCTTCGTGGCTTTTCTGTTCCGTCTGTGGGACAGGCAGCTACCAAGAGGCTTAGGCCATGGCTCTTTACAAAAGTAGCTGCTTTCCTTGACTTCCAACAGTGTATTCCTTATGGTCTGCTGGTAGGAAACCTCAGAGCAGGTTGGTTGGTTTTTATTCTGAAAGCGTTACTGAGCTTGTGTGTAGGATGGGCTGGAATGCTTTGCTGAAAGCATTTTTATGGTGGGAATGCAGAAATTTTCATCCTTCCTGTTGCTGTTTCTTGTCTTGCTGTTCTGTGTGGCTTGTTTTCATAATTTGATTACTGCATAATGATGGACAAGAAAAGAAATAGAACGTTGCTCCTATTAGAGTTGCAACAGTTGGGAGATGGTCAGCAAGTCACAGTCTATGTGGTCAAAACTAAAAATTTTTTGAATGATGATAGCAAAGATTGTTTTCGAAGCTATGGCTTCTCTGCACAAAACCAATTTTAGATAAAATGAGTCATGGTCTCATTCTTACACAGTGGTATGATATCCACAGGTGAAGAACAGAAATGGAAAGAACATCCTATCGTTCCCAAAAACAAATGCATAGGAGAAAAGAACAGCTCACTCCCTTCACCCTTTCACAAATGCCTGAACACTGTGCCTGCACTGCTGCTTGAAGATCAAGGCTGGTCTGGGAGGTAAACTGTAAGGCAAACCGCCTCCTGCTGAAAAGGCAGGCATGTCTACTGGATTGCTTCAGACTTTTTTTTTTTTTTTTTTTAAAAAAAAGGTGGTGGTGGGGAGAAGCCTTTTATGTCTTAACTTCAAGTTGCCATCAGATTGCTGTTGTGCTCTAAGTTAGCCTGTTGTGCCAGTGCAGAAGTTCCTTGCACTTGGATGCAAGGTAATTGTCCTTGCTTCAGATGACAGATTTGGAAGAAAACCTGGTAGATAAGTGGTTTGTAAGTCATTCAGGCCTTTATATGCCTATGTGACCGCTTCTCTTCTTCCCCTCTAGGGAAACTGAGTCAAAAGAGGAGTTTCTAGACAGGGAGACCACTACATCAGGGTTCTCCATTCAGTCCCTGAATAGCCCCGAAGAGTAGCCCCTCAAGTGTCTTAAAGGCTTTGGCTAATGTAAGTGGCTAACAGAAATGAGAACTACGTGGGAGGTCTAAGGTCTAATGTTCTTGGTTCAAATGTGTCCACTATGTGACCACACAGCAGTTAGGGATCAACATTATAAATTAGCATGGCAAACGTTAGCCTTGTCTCCTTGCTTGCAGCGTGAATGCTGCCCTGGATGACTTTCCTTTTTTGTCTCGCTGGGAGCATTGCTTTCATCCGTAGCTTTCTGCATTCCTGTAGCTAATCTCAGACAAGTGGATGTCAGGGCCATTCATTCCATTGACCCAACAGCATCAGGCTCCTACCAGCAGCCATTTTAAGCTGGCTTCAGGGGAGAAGGAGAAGTGAAAACAAAGGATATCGGAGTAGCTTTATTGGAAGTATTGAGTGGGATCTATGATAGCCACATACAGAGCAGACAAAGACTTAGACTTCCTTGCCTCATCAAAGGTAATATAACATCCAGTGCATTTACCCCAGAAGGGCGGTGCAGGGTTAACTTTGGGTGTTGTTTCAGGACTTTAGTATTGCTTAGCAACAAGGTTTCAGCTCTCTTCAACCCTATCTCTGCACTTGAAGGGTGGTGAATAGGGTATTTCCAAGATGAAATTACTTGCCTTGGGGTCATTGTGTCAAGGTTGGAGGTCAGGGTAGGACCTAGAAGCCTTAAGTCTTTGGCCAGCTCTGGATCTGTCAAGCCCCTGCCTTAGAGCGTGCAGTTAAATTATGGAGCATCTGACATTGAGGTCGAACATCATAGGTTAATGTTTAGGACAGGATATTATGCTTTATTTATAGGCATTGCTTAGTGGAAATGGTAGTAGGGGTTTCTGTTCACCATGCCTGTCTGGAAGCGGTATGCAGGTTGAATAAAACCAAGTGTTTGCTGTCTCTGCCCTTCTGCCCCAACTGCTTTATTTCTCCTTCTTTAAGTCCCAAGACTAGCACATTCAAAATGCAAATGCTGTTTGACAGGAGTTTCTGTGACTTTGTTGCATTATGTGTGCAGGTCCTGGTTTCAGGGGACCTCAACGCAGGCAAAACTGAGCAGCAGCAGCAGGAGGAGGAGGAGGAAAATAACCGTTGCCACGGCAACCGGTGATGACTCATCCCGGGTAGCAGGCAGCAAAAGCTGTGAGGCTGCAGTAATTTTCCAGCTGCTTAATCCAGCTCTCGATTCTTTATTTCTCCTGCTGACAGGCAGAAATCCTCCTCTGCCCGCCTTTGCTCAGAGACCCACGCAGCCTGCAGCCGTACGTGATGCAGAGTAGGCCTTTGTGGTGCTTACCCAGAATGGCGTCACAGAGACGTTTCTGAGTAATGCGGACGAGCTACTCCATGGATTGAACCGTAGCCCCCAAAGGCAGTAAAAATAGAACTGTAAACTGCCCATCTGCAAAAATACCCCAGTGTGTCATTAGCTGCACTCGATTCCTATCTGCCAACTAGCATCATGTTTACTGTAACTCTAGCTATGATTTCTTAAATCAGTTCCTCTTGCTGCTTTTCAGTAATGAGGCTGTGCCTGTGCTGCGTACAGAATGTGCTAAAAAGAGAAAAGTGAACTGCATTCAGCACATGCATTTCCATGAATTAGCTTCTCTTTTATATGACCTACTAATTTTTGTGCATGAATTTCAGTCTGCATATGATGAAATAGAGCAGGTTAAGAGGCTTATCCAGGAAAAAGGCAGCAAAAGGAGCAACACCTTCCATGTCACTCAGGGGATGCCTATCCTGCAGTTTTTTCCTGCAATCACTGCATTGTAATACAGGCATCACCACATTTGGGGCACTGTTACAAATGTCCAAGTAGTTGTTTGGCTGCTCTGGTTGCCTTGTGGAGTTCTTTGTGATTGTAGTATGGTGGTGAAAAATCAAAGTGCAACTAGATTAAAGGTAGCTTCAGCTTATTTACATGAGGAAGGTACATGTTCCCCTCTTGAACGGTGGAGCAATTAGCACAGGGTGATAGTGGAATTTGGTTTCCCCATTCAAGTGAGTTCATCTAGCTGTAGGGGACGTGAACCTGCTGTGCATGGGGAGAAGGAAGAGCCTGTGGGGAAAAANGGGGGGCGGGAGTACTGATGCTTTCAGCTGTCTTGTGCAATCCCTGGAAAGCAGATGGCTTTCTGTTGGTGAATCAAGTGAGGCCATGGGCTCCTTCTCGCACAATGCAGCCTCTTGCTTGCAAGTCCTCATTAAAGTTTTGGCAGGGTATGCAGCTGAAGTGAGCTGTTGCATTGCTGACAGGCTCTGCAGTGTGTTGCTGGCTGAAGCCAAATCCATGTAAAGCCAGCAAGTGTGTGGGACATGAGGAAGCTGTATGTGATGTTTGTTTTCCACTTTTTGTCGTGGTCAAGTCATCTGCTAATAAATGCATGAACCATATTACATGAATATGTATTGCCTTGAATCTTTGTCTTTTGTCAGGAGGTGCGATGTGTAAGCATTTAATGAACGTGCTGTGGCTGCTCTTCAGGTGAAACCAGTTTTAAAGGGCAATAGTAGAGGCTCATCTTGTTACTGTGGGATCCTGAGCTCTTTCTTGGTGTGCAGCTGTTCCTAACTGTGGCCAGGTTTTGTATATCCATAGGGAGAAGTCTTCCATGATCAATGCCTGATTCTGCAACCTTGTTGATGGCTTAGAAAACTAACCCTATTTTGTTTAATATCCTTGCACGAGAACTAATGTTACTACGCAACAGGTTGATATATGCGGTGAATTTGCTAGAAAGTTGTCCTTTCCAGAAGCACACAGTTTTGGAAATGTAACCAAATGAAAGCCAAATACGAGGTTTTGATCCATGCATCTCACCCCCCAAGATAGGAATTGTTTGCCACCTGGGTAGTGTTGCATATGGGACAATAAAAATGCTGTCAGTTAGATCATCTGCAGTTTCAGCAGCAATTATTGCAGGCCTGCATAGTTGTGTTAGTTTTATTATAACATATATAGCTAAGTATAAAGCTTACACCAAAAATTCTGCAGTCCCAGCAAACCCCTTGTGTGAAACCATCAAATACCATCAGTTGCATTAAGCTCATATATATTTTGTGGGTCCTAGAAAAGATGCTGGCTTCTCTGCCTTTTTGGAAAAGAAGAAGAAAAAAAAAAAAATCCCTGTTTTAAACCCACCTGTTTAATGCTATAATATTTGCTATTAATAAGGATGTATTAACTTGCTAATGCATTTTGTGATCAGTTAGACTTAAGCAGGTTGCCTCAAACCTCATGGAAATGCGTCTGCTATGCTGACTGTAGATAACAGTATTTGTAACTGGTTGGACGCTAGTTTCTTGGTTAGTTTGCAGAAGGCATGTTCTAGAGAGAAGCTAGCTAAGGCCACTGTATCCAGTGAAGGTCCCCAAGGCCTCTTTGGCCTGTGGAATGATTTAAGGAGGGATAAAAGCCTGACTCCTTTTCAAGGTAATACTGTATTTCCAGATGCCTTTTTGCTTTTGGAAAACGTAATTACTAATGAATGGACTGGATAAAACCTTTAAGAATCAGGGCAGCCTTGGGACACTTGGAGTTGATGCACAAATCATACACTATTAGCCTTGCTGCTTCTCAAAACATGTAGAATTGCATATTTCAAGGGTTTTTTTTCCCCTCCTGGATATTTTCTTTCTGCAGTCCTTTTTATACGTGGGGTACACTCTTCCATGTCCGCTTGCTGGGCATCCTGTACTATGGGAGCCTTATAATGTAGAAAGAGTAGTTCCCATCTCCCTTTCAAAGCTGTTCAGTGCAGTGCCAGCATCAGCCAGAGAGGATCACTGCTGAAGCTGATGAAGACATCTCATCTCCCCTCTCTAACCCATGCTATGGGTGAGGTAAGCTAGCTAGCCTTGCATGCAAGCGAAGGATCCAGCCTGCATGTCAAAATCTGCCCCTGTCATGGACTCCCTCCTCATTAGTCACCAGCTGTGCAGTGCCTAGGCTTTCAGTGTACTGCAGAAGCAAATACGAATAGATTTGGAAATCAAAACCAGCTTTGCAGATTGCCAAAGTCTCTTTCTGGGGCTACAGTAAGAGACGTGTGAAGAAGGTGTATGTTCAGTGGAGGTGCACTGACTGGTGCAGTTTGGCATGTGTATAATTTCTGAGCCAGCTGGCCTCCTGCAGGCTGCCGGAGCAGGAGCACCATCCGTCATTGTTTAGTTAAGGTGACATCCCACAGAGCCAGTCAACTCTGCAGCTAGAAAAGGGGCTGGCGTTGCATCTTTGTGGGACTGGAGCAAAATCAGTAGCTGCCCCTGACTTCACAAAGCGCCGGGCTCACTTATCTCCTTGGAAATGCTGTACAAATAGGTTTTATTTTTGCTTATCTTAAACTAACATAAAGCAAAATGTCTTTTACAGGAAAGAAATATTCAAGCCGTAGGAACAGCTTGAACTAAATCCCAGGTTCTAAATGCTGAGCGTAGTTTTTCAGTTTGGATTTTGAAACTGCCTGTTCTCCTTATGACATGTTCTTTAAATCCCTGTGATCCAAGCTATTGTTTACAGAAAATAGGAATCTTACGTCTTTGGGATACGAGGCCCTGGGGAAGCTTAAAATCCAGGTATGTCATATTTCAGGCTCCCTTATACCAACAAGGGAGAGGAGAGCTTGGTTCTCATCTCGGTCAGTGCTTGGCACCTCCATATGGAAATTCCGAATCAGAAGCCGTTTGCTACTAATTTAATTTTGGCATTTGCCTGGCTGTCCTTGGAAAACAATATTGTAGGCTGTTGAAGAGAGAGCACAGTTATCCCACTAATGAGACTTATAAATTGACTTGTTCACCTTCTTTCTCCTCCATAATATTTCCTGGTGGTAAGATGTATTACTTTGGTAGTTTTGCAGGGGAAGCAGTAGAAACACTCCTTTCTGAAACCTTAAAAGCTATAGCAGCTGAGAGTTTTTGGGGAGAGGTGCTAGACTTCCTCAGGTAGGTGGTGCACAATGTCTGGCATAGCAAGGTCCTAGTGAATATGGCTGCTGCATTACCCCTGAATAGCACTGATACTCATCACAGTGCTATGAAGTTATGCTCTAATTGCACAGTATTTTCTAATACTAGGATGATGAGTGAGAAGGTGGATCCAGTGTTACTGGATGAAGGCAGAGAATATCAAAGTCCTGTTACATGCCTGGGCATCTTGTTCATGGGATTTTTTTTTTTTTTTTTTTCCTTTGTGATCTTTTAAAGATGCCTACCTGAATTTTCCATGTCTAGGGATGCATGGAGCTGTCTGTTAGTATATCTTCTGTATAGGAGACATAGAAGAAGCTGCTTGTAGTCAAGGTCCTGGGATACTAATTCCTGAAGTCATGAAGAAAGAATGATCCAATGCTTTGGATCATTTGTTAATGCGCTCTAAATTAGTCTTATTTTTTGTGGATGTGAAGCAGAGCATAATTCTTAAACTTCTGGCCTGCCTGCGTTTGACACAGGATAGAAGTCTCCTTTCTTTGCCTCATGAAGCACTTGCAGTTCAGTCTAGGAGAGCTCTGGCGCTTTTTCTTTCTGCTGTGTTACATAGCCAATTCCATTTATCTCTCCATGGTATGTCCCAAATATCTATGCCACTCCTGGGCACTGATTCAGAATTGAGTGCCATCTATCCCTGAGGTGTGGTGAGATTTCTCTGCAGAGCTGTCTCTGAAATTTGGGCCAAGTCTGCTCTGCGTAGATAAGAACTATTAGTGGTGAATGCAGTTGTCTTTAACAGTGAGCAAAGTTATCTTTAGCTTTCTTCCTGTGCTGGCTACTCACACGTTTTCACCCATGAGCACTGCAGAATTTCCTCTGCTTAGCAGCGGTGTGTGAGCTCTGAAGCTTAACTAGCACCGGTGTGGCTAGGTGGCTTGCTGCTGAGCACAGGTTTAAAGTCAGTGAAGAAACTCCATGGAGGTGTTGCTTGATTCTCTCTCTGATCCCCTTCCCCCCTCCCCCTTCATTATTATTGCATTTGTGTCAGCGACTGCTTTGGCTTTGCAGGTAGGAACCTGTAAGACCTCTCCTGTCCATCTCTTGCACAGCACAAGATGTGACTTGAATAACCTGTCACTGCAAAGAAGTTGGGTGAAGACCACTGTATTTTAATAACAGCCTTTTCTTTTAAATTCCCCTGAAACAGGTCACCTAGGTATATAATCACCTCTCTTGTGCATTGTGGTACACCACCATGTCACATACCTGTCGTTTGTTGGTCTGAGGCTTTTGTTGCCAAAGAGAGTATTCAGCACCTTTTGCTAGCACTATATTTTCCACAATACCATCTTTATCTTAAGCAGCACTTCCATTTCCCAGACTGACAACCATGATCTTGGGATTCCTGGGAGCATCAGTAGAGACAAAGAATTTTCTTCCCCCACAGAATCCAATTTCTGATTTTTTTTTTTCCTAACCTTTTTTTTTCCCCTATAATGTGCCATCTGAAGACACTGGATCTTTTTGGGGAAAAAAAAAAAAGGGTAGAAATGAGCTCTGAAAAGTAGGTTTGCACTTTGCAGCACTCATCTAATGAAAAGGATGAATATTTTTAAGGAAACTAGATTAATTAATTTCTACAATACTATGTTGTAGAAATACATCATGCTCCTCCTGCAAAATACTTCAGTGCCTCCATTTTACTTGGAAGTCAACTGAGGGCCAGAGAGCCTTTGCTGCCCTGAAGTAGGGTACTAACCCAGCCCTTGAAGTCTTTGTCTTCAGTTTAGAGGAGCCTAGCCTGAGGCTGTGTCCCCGTTTACTATGTGTTCTTCCAAGTTCTGCAGCCCCCTTAGCAAACTGGGAATGAATGGAGTCTGATCACACTGGAGCTTCTCTCTTGCCCAGTAACTGGGGTCAGTCTAAAATGTCCCTGTACATATAACAATTTTGCTATTATATGAAGGCCACTGCCCTTCAGCCTTCTGGGAGCATATGAGATTATTACACAGGCACTGGTATTATGAAGCATGAGCTCACTTTTTCATTTAGCTTTACTAGTACAGTTCTTCAGCTTTATTAAACATTCTTGAGATAGCTGTCTATGCCACTTGTAACTTGGTTTTTTAATAATGACTTTGGGGTGGCAGAGTCTTTTTTTAGTAAGAATTTATGCCTTTATCTGTGTTGCCTGTAAGTATAATAAAAAAAAAAAATTGAAGTTTAAAACAATAAAGTCAAATCACTCTTATTTGAAGAGCCACCATTGCATAGCTTCTAGAGCTTCTGCTCTTGCATGGAAGTTTTATAGGCATCTAGTAGAGCTGGCCAGGATTTAACAAATGCCTGTTACCACAAAGTTAGCATGAGGATTTCCTCCTTGAGCACAGAGCCTAACCCAGGGGGGTTTAGATCTAATTCTGCATGGTAAGGGATGGCAAAATGTTAGTTGTTATTTAAAAAACCCTCTTTATTCCTGCACATGTTGCAATTATGGCAAATCACGCTCAGAGAGTGCACTAGCCAGTGTTTCTTCACCTGCCGAGTAAAATTATGTGACCGTACCCAGGATGTGGGCATCAAGCCCTCTGCAGAGTAGGTAAGGAAAAGTAGAAGTCAGTACCTTAAGGAGTAGCACTCGGATGCAGAATGATCCATTCCCTGTACTTGGTAGTGGAGGAAAGCCCATACAGTTACCTCAAGAGGATCGCACCCAAGTCTGCTACAAGGGTTTTGATGGGGCAAGAAAAATAATTTTCCAACGTGGTGTCTTACTTTGAGGCTCCAGCTTTTCATGCAATGATGTGTCCTTGTACAGGGAAGGTCACAAACCTAGGTTTTGCTTTGGGCTTTCCCCACTGCTGCAGCAGTGTGTGTTTCCCCAGGTAGGATTCTGGCTGATGAGACCCAGGTACTCCTGCTTCCAAATGGGTGGGCACCTCCAGCCTCCCCTTACAGCTGCCTTTTGCTTGCACAAAGGTAATGATCTAAGCAAAAGCAAAAGGCTTAGAGGCTTGCTAATAGATGCTGAAGCATTTTAACCATTCAGTGTGTTGGTTCAGCCCACCTGTTTCACCTGTCAGGCTTTTCTGCTCTATTCTGAAAGAGTAAGCAAGGCCTTGATACCATTTTCATTCCCCTTCTGAAAGGTGCCTTTAATTAGAGCTCGTAAATCTGGCAGATGTCATCAAGGGCAGACAATTTCTGAACACAGGCCACCTAATCACATTCTCACTGCTAACAGAGCAGAGGGAACCATCAACTGCTATCTTTTTTGATGGTTAAAAACTAATTAGTGTCTCTTTCAAATGAAAACCAAATGAATTCACTCTGTTGGGAGCAAAGTGTTCAAGGATAATCCTTGATTAAAAAACTCCCAGGCTCTAGCTGGAAATGCAAATAGTAGTTAATTCCACTGCAGTTTCCTGGAGCCCACAAAAAAAATTGTGCCAGAAGCAGATGCAACTTAGGAACTTCAGTGAAAAGGCTATTCTTTGTATGTATTTTATTTGGTGTATTGTTACTTTGATCACGGATGCAGGGTTTGAATTACTCTGGGAGATTGGGTATAGATCTTCAGGAAAAATGTTCCCATATAAGGCAAAGCAATGTAAGGAAGTTATAGATTGTTTGATATTGGAGGTGCTTTAGAACTGATCATACGAACATGTTGGGGATTATCAGGGTAAACTTGATCTTGTTTCAGAGGAAACAGATGGACTAGATGACTCTTCTTCAGCTGCATTTCTGGAATAGATGGTCTCCCTTTCTTGACATAAATCTGACTGTGATGGTGTGCTACCGCTAGTACCTGATAAGCACAGAAATGGTTTTAAATAGCCAGGAAAAGGGACCTGGGAGACCTAGGTTCTATTCCTGCTCTGCTAAATGGCCGTGGAGAAATCCTTTTGCTTTCCAAGCAAGCTGTCCACGCCTTATCCCTGTCTTGTCTCCCCAGTTGTAGATTCATTGGTGCAGGGTGGATTCTCAGCATGTGTTTGCAGAGCACTGAGCACAGCACAGCTCTAGTCCTCCTTGGGGCTGCAAAATGATAATAATGTTGATTTTCTAATTTCATTTACAGATGAGGGAAGTGTAAAAGACAGAAGTGTGAACACTTGAAGTGTTCTTTCTTAATAAGCGAAGTCATTAATATTAGTAACTGGATGTTTTAAAACATTGGGAACTGCTGCTGAGAGCAGGTCATGCATGAAGAAGTGGAGCCAGCAAGAAAGGCAAATATTTGCCTTGTAAGGTGGATATATTTGCTAGTTGATTCATCTCTTGTGGGTGCTGATGGATGTTGTAGTGCTGGCAAATGGTGATTAAGTAATCGATCAAGATCTAGAGCCAAACATGTAAGTTTCTAAAGTTACTAGCTGGGACTCCGCCTGCAGGTTTGGGTCCTGAGTTGTGCTGGTTTTGTCTTTTTGTGCCTTTCCTCCAGCCTACTGACCGTATCTGGATTTTTGTTTTCAGTTAAGGGGGGAAATAATCACTTTAAACTTCACTTCTGATGTTTGTTTAGTGAGGAAGGTAGTCACATAGAGCTTCCTCCTCTCCCTCTGCTTTTGCGTGGTGTTCCTCATTTGCTCCTCAAAAGGAGCAGGTTGGGTAGTGTGGAGGGAGATGTGAACAGCATAGCCCTCTTCATTAAAACAGCTCCACTGTTTGTTCTTCTCATTTCTTGTGTCTTTGCTCCTCTGAGCGCACATGCATGAAGTGTGTTCCAGGTGCCATGAACATGGTGTACAATCGCACCACAAAAGAGGCATTTGAGTGGTTTTGGTTTTTTTTTTTTTTTCAGCAGCAATTTCTACTTTATAACATATGCCAGCAGAAAGCAGTTCAATGAGTATTTTGATTTTGTTGCCATAATGCCTGATATTCAATCCCTTGTTTGTTTTCTTTCTCTTGCTCAGATGCGTACTGCTGCATTGATACAGGCCTATATCTTGCTTCAGTCCTGAAACATAAGTGCTGTACAAAGGAGGGGGTAAATAAAAAAGGTTTCCCTGGTTCTCTCTGACACTGCACAGGCCAGAGCAAAATACTTCACATCTCCATAGGCCAACAACTGGGATTAATTAGCACTGTTTCCCAAGGAGGTAGCTTCAGCTTAATGGCACCAGGTGGTTGAATACAGCCCAGCAATGGGACACATTCTTTCTGGCAGCAGGGTGCAAACTGAAGGCCTGGCTGTGAGAGGGCATAAAGTACTCAAGCATTTGTGTGTCCTCCCTTGTAGGTGTTTGGTATGGCTTTGCCTCCCAGCTCTCTGCTTATGGCCACGTTGGGGTGTGAGTAGTCAGTGGGGGAGAGGGAGTTACATGCCAGGGGCAGGAGGAGATGCTGTTTGTTGCTCCGCTTAGAAACTTCTGCCTGGCTTTTTATTTGTATCGAATTGTGTATAAAGTCAAATACCCTAAATAAGCATAAATAAATTTAAGCATATACTAACATGCTTTTGCTGAAGTGCTTTCCTGAAAAGGTGGTACATGTCTGATCTAGAATCTTGCTGGTTTTTGTTGGTGCTAAAGTTAAATGAAATCTTTATTCGTAGTATGAATGTCACGGTTCCTTTTTAGAGAACATTTTCTTTTGAAACACTTTGTGCTATGGAGCCTCTGAAAACTGAGGCGCATCAATGAAGTATTCAGAGATCTATGAATGAATCTTTCTTTGAAGGTCACTTAAATCTCTTGGAATATTGATATGCCCCACCTGGCTTGGATGATCAAAATATTGAGTGTAGATACTTGTGGTTTGATTTAATGTTGACGTTTTCTTGTAAAACCACCTTTAACTGTAGCTTCTTTAGCAATGACATGGCTACCTTGGGATGCCAGAATGTGACAAAGAAATGGGATGGGACAAGAAGATGCCTTTTAAAGTCAGGGAAGTGCATGTAAGAAATGTATGACAGATCTTTATTATATGCAGTTGATGACATCGTTTATTTTATCAGTAAGCAACAGTACCTAGCTGATAACACTTTTGCTCTTAGCAGTAGTGGGGCTAGTAATTAATAAAGCCTCAGATGTGAGGCAGACCACAGGATGATCTCTGTAGAGGAAAAATCTACAGTAAGATTGACCAAAGCTATTTCTGGTTGTTCATTAAATATATAGGCATAAAATTAAATGCTCAGTGTGATTGCTAAAAGAGCACAGCCAGAGTGGGACCAGCCAACTTAGGTGTGACAAAGACACTGATTTTTGTGACGAAAATCCAGCAAAGGCAGGCAGCCATTAGAAAATGGCTTTTCATACTCATTCCTGCTATTTTTAATACTCTGAATATTTCTGGAAACTATCTTTCTCTACCTTGGAGGAAGCGAAGACATGTATGAGTTTGCCAACTATTATTATCCTGCAGTTGCCATCTGGCCACCAACTCCAAGTAACTATCTAAAATAATGGAATGGTTCCTGGGACATGTCATCTGTCAGGGAGATCTTGGCTGGAGAAGCGATGGGTTATTGCCACTGTTACTGGGTAACTGGGTGTTAGCTCTTTCCCTCTGTGACCCTGCAGCAGAATTCAGAAACTGTGAAAGACAGAGGGAACGACTCCTTGATTGGTACCCAGGATGGAAGCTACCAACCACTTCAGTGAAAAAGGCTTTCAGAAAAGTGTTATTGTTGATAAAGAGATGTGTTTAAAAATGGCAGGTTTTCTACTAAAAACCCCATAGCAACTTGATGCTTCCGCTTCTGTACCAAGCGTGTTCATTCTGTGAGTAGAAATCTGGGAGCTTTCTTGTAGTTACCTTCTCCACAAACTCAGGCTGTGGCCTTGTCTGGTCATGAGCCCCATGACAGAAAGGGTCAAGATTGTGCTCAGTCCACACAACAAGAAGTGCTGAACTGGTACAAACTCTGCCATTAAAAGTTTGGTTGGAAAATGTCAAATAGGCAGTTTTCATCTCATACCTTTTTATGCCAGAAGGTTTCATCTCTTCTTTTGCAGCTGGGCTAAAAGAATAAAGCTGGCTGACAGTATCATGTGTTCTGTATCACTTAAAACTGCAGCTGAGCAGCTGTGCCTAATCCTGATCAAATTTCTGATGACTGTCCAGTGGTGCACAGCTCCCCTTGTTGAGGGCCACAGAACCACAGTGTGCTATGGGTTTGAAAAGCCCTTCCTCTCAAAGAGACTTACAAGCAGGTTGCCTTTGCCAAGGACACAGATACATACATACTTCTGGTGGTGGTGCAACTTAACTTAAAAGTCCTGGGGTTTGGCTTCACCCCTTTAAACAACCATCACATTTGAGATCTGGCACAGCTTGGAAGACCTCTGAGCTAGAGATGGGAAATGGAGAGAAGAGAAGGAAAGAATGATGAAGGGCAGGGACAAGCAGGAATCTTTTAAATCAGCTTTGTCATCAGAGAAATAATGGAATCACAGCTTTGATCTGAGAGGGATTTATAGTCAAATCAAGACTGGGACTTGGTAAACAGATCTTCTGATGTGGAGCAGATCTATGTGTGCTTTTTCAGAGCTGGGTTGCCTCTGTATGGTCAATACAAATAGAAAACAAAGAACTAGGGACAGCCAACAAACACATGTAACAATTTTTTGCGTGTGTGAGAGGAGAAATAAAAAAAGGCTGTGTTATTTGTGTGTGGCCTTTTTTTTTTTTTTTTTAAACATTGCTGTTTCTAGTAAAGCTCTGACACTCCACAGTGCGCTTATAACATTGGCCGTTGAGCATGGGTGTGAATTCTGTCTTTGAGTTCTCATCCTTACTTGATGCTTGCTGTGAAATCCCCAATCCCAAAAACTTCCTTCCTGCCTTTGGGATATGTTGTACCTGGGGTCTGTATGCAGTGCAGACAGATTTCAGGTCCTCTCTGAGAAATGAAAGGGAGAGGGGAGGACACTCCAGGCAGGCTGGATGTTGCTGGTCTTCCCTGTGGAAACCTGTGCCTGACTCTACGTGGTAAGAGGATAATGTCAGTCTGGGCTTTCTTCTCTACTCCTAATGAATGGGTGTAAGCTTAACCAAAAGTACATGTTACTATAGTTGTATTCCTTCTAACACCAAACTGTCTATTTTACTTCTCAGCTTTCCCCTTCTGTTTACAGCACTTCAGTATCTGGATTTGTACTTGTGTTTTGACACTGTTGTAGAAGAAAAGTGCTATTTCCTGAATTCTTGGTCCTACCTCCTGACGGTACAAATGGGCAACACTGTGCTCAGTGAGATCAAGCCAAACATGGTATTGCTGCAGGCGTGAATAAATAGAGAGAGATGGGATCAGCAGTGTAGCTGTGCAACAGGCAAGGCAAGTGGGGGAGAAAAATAAAAAAGTAGGTTGGGGCAGAGAAATAAATATAGTCATTGCTGCAGGAAGATATTTGTGTCTGAAATAAAGTGTAAAGAAATGAAGTAAGTCTTTGTGGCCCTGTATTGTAAGTTCCCAATGCATCTGGCTGCGTGAGTATAAGTGTCAGTGCTCTGTGCCGAGAAGATGGGCTAGGTGTCTTAAAATAACTTTCCCCTGCCTTGTCTCCCTTCCCACACCTAGATCAAAGGTGTCAAAACCTACGCATACGTTTGAACCACCACAGTCAGGAAACAGAGGCAGTTAGCTTTTTTTTTTTTTTTTTTAGATTTCTATGAATTTTTCAAGAAAATGAACAGTTGTGTCCCATCATTTGGTCATTAAAGTCCTAATGTGCTCATGTAAGTAAGCACATTAAGACATTAAGCTGTACATCATTCACATACGAAGTGAAACCCATACTCCAGAAGCAATAGCTATTTACAGACTGGTTATGAAAGGAAAACGGATCATGGTGTTGTGAAAGCAGGACAGCTATGATTCTCTGACTTTAAGTTTCATTTCTTTTCATGTGCTTTTTCCATGCAACTTTTTTTTTTTTTTTTTTTTAGTACTTTCTAGTGTAGAGTCCTTAATTTTCTTCCCTGGGAAACAAACTTTATAGTGCTTGTTTAAGAAATCAGAGAAGTTGTTCTCTTTTAGTATTAGTGTGTGTACCTAAGTCTGATCACAAGTGTTTGTTGGGAAGCATTAGTGTTGGTCTCACAGACATAGTCTGTCCCACGTACTGTAGTAGGGATCTTTCTCAAAAATCTGGCAGGCTGGCAGAAGTGGCTTTAAATGGTTTAGTCCTTGCCTGTCTCCTTTCTGAGTAAAAATAGTCTCATGTTTGAAGTGAGGGAACTGAGTAGAAGAATATAGGTGTTTGGTAGGTGGCTTGGGTTGGGAAGAGAAGCTGAGCAGAGTCACTCATGTGTAGACTTTAGTTCTCTATTTCCTTGCTTATTTTTCTTTGTGATGGGATGTGCAGTCCAGATGCCTTCGCTGTTAGTGGCGGAGCATCTGAGTGAGGCTCATGCTTAAATAGATGATGGGCTGGATTTTCCAGGATAGTGTCTCTTCATTATTCAGACTGTGGTGTGCAACTATTTTGTGGCCTGGCTGATCTTGTTGTGCAGGCAATCTCCAGGCTAGTGGCCAGTGTTCATGCTGCCACTGCTGCTTGCTTGGCACCCAAGAGGCACAGAGGGACAGACTGATGGCAGCCTGGGTATGCGAGAAGGGGAATTGGTGGGGTGCCACAGGAACAGCCCTCAGCTGGCAAAAGGCCTGCTCCACTTACAGCTTATTCCCTGTCTCTCTGGCTGGGGCTGGGGTTGATTGAGTTGCAGCTCCCTGTTTGCTCTCAATAGGTCAGAGCCAAAATGTATCTGCCATAAAACAGTCTCCAAGCTGCTGCAGGTCCCTGGGTAAATCACTATGGTCTTAGCTACCTGCATGGCTGTAGACTGGCTCTTTCCTTATAAAAATAAGAGAACAGTATGCAGCTATCCTTCAGCCTATATGTGCCTTGCCGTTTGCGTCCCCGGAAAGGCATTGCTGGACTACGAGTATTCCTGACCTTCTAATTTCTTTATGTTCACCTAGAGTTTTCCGGTCAACTACAAGACTGGAAGTTTTCTAGGAGAAAGGCATGATTTCTTGTTACATTGAAATGATAGCAAGCACAATGGGATGGCAGTGTGTGTCAGGATGAACGATGACATGTGCTGGCTTCTGACACCAGGAGGGGTCTGAATGCAAGACATGGAGCAAGGGGAAGCTTTGTCTTTCCTGGTGTGGAGCGCATCTCGTGGTGGAGAGCCATAATGGAGGGCTGAGAGTATAATCTTTGAAGCTGCTGTTGAGATCAAATACCTGCTTTGTTTGCTCCTTCAGTAGCAGTAATGAACTAATGGGTGTGCCTGTGCAGTAAAATAACCAGGCCTTGTAGGAAGATTTGGTTTGCAATGACCTTGAGTGTCACTTGATATTTTGGCTTATCTGAGCTCCTGAAAGAATAGCCATGCTTCTCTGTGGGCAGCAGGAGCTGGATGTTATACATCCCTCTAATTGCACTAAGCAATGAAAACGCTGCTTGCGTGCATATCTTAATGGATGTAATTTCCTGCTTTTTATGCAGTTTGTCACACCTGGACAAATGGTTCTGAATAATGCTGTCTTGCTTATTAAGGTATGTTTTCACATGGAGCAGATTGACAGGCCATTGAAAGCCCAAAAGAATGATCTCATAGGGAATTTTTTAACCCAGCCTTTCTGGCTGGGCATTTGCTAGCCCAATTAGAGTGAATAGATGGTAATGGTGCTTTAATTGGCATGAGCAATAGCTCCATCCATCTGTGGAAGTGAGGGCTCTCTGTTGTAGGGATTGGTGACCTGGCAAGTTCCTTTCTGAAACATGGCTTATGTTCAGTCTCCTTCCTGTGGGCTGACACTGTCACTTAGGTGGGGCAAGCAGTGCCCCCTGAATGCTCCGTCTCTCCAACTGGCATGTTTTGGATGCATCGCAAGTATGCTGTGAATTCTTGTGGCATTGCTGCCTAGTCTGACATGGGCACAAAGTATGAATGGGGCTTCATGGACTCTTAGTATGGGGAAAAAAATCAGTTTCTGAGCAGCATCAGGCTTGGATCAGTTCCTGGAAAGCCACATGGACTCACATGCACTTATTTTCCCCAAACATCAAGGAATTTACAACATGTAAAGAAAAGATCCGAAGATATTAAAGGACTTCTTAGTATAATCACCTTGTTTACGTACAAGTGTCAGTCTTAAGATATTATGAAATATGCTAGCCAGATATCCAGGACTACCTATGGCTTTACTATTTGACAGACTGATAGCTGAGGGTCCCCACTGGTCAGTAGCTTCTGAATTATGTTTGCTGTTCCATTGGCATTTTTTCTGTCTCAGATGTTTGTGAAAGCAGTGGGAGCCTTTATGACTAGCAGTTAGTACACATTTTGCCTTTCCTAACTGAAGATAACCTTTGCAGATAAATATGGACTTAATTAGGCTCTGCTTTGTGGGAGAGAAGCTGATCAAAGGAGAACATTCAAGTGGTGGATTACTTTTTTTTTTCTTCTTGGAATGCTGAATCAAGGAATACTGTTATTTTGCAAGCTACAGCTACTTCTCTTGGTGTACAGTGATTGACCTGAGTACTCTACACTGCTACACTAACTAGGGTGTGCAGCGAAGCTGCGTACATCTCTCATGCTTAGTTCAAATAAGTGATTTAGGCTCTCCAGGGAATTCGACCTCTTTAATGATATCCCATTCCTGCCTTGCTTCCAGTTTGGCAGGAGGGAGGAGGGGAGGAATCTGTTCAAGATACTGCAAGGCACTGGGATCGTATGGCAGTACATTTTATTACACTCCTGACAGCTCTGTGAAGTACGAACGTGCTGTGACCCTTATTTTATGGATGGGAATCTGAAGCACGTAGACTTTCACACTTTCAGAGAGGTAGCTTATGATATTGTACATGCGTTTTGTTCTGTTCTCCAAATCCTTTCCTGCATTAAAATTACTGTAGTTGAAGACCTGGGCCTTTTGGAAATACTGCTGAAAACCTTTCTGTAATTCAGGTGCCTGAATACATTGCAGAAAAATCTCTTGGGAACAGACTTTCAAAGGTCATGCAGAGAGTTTGGGAATTGAACCTGATTATGGCAGAATGCAGAGCTGAACTTTTGTCACCTGATGATCTTCTTGCATTTTCATTTTCCAACCCAGGTGGTGTGGTAAGTGCAGAAGGAGGAGGAAGTAATAAGAAATTAAACTATGTTTCAGTGGTGTTTCTGCAGCCGCCAACCCCTCTTGCCTACAGCTTGACACGGTACCAGTTTTCTGAGGTAAAGTTACACCCTTCAGTGAGGCATGCTCTCGCAAAAAGGAGCCAGCAGCACAGAGCTGTGCTGCAGAGGATGCAGCTCTGCCTCTTCTGAACAAATCAGCCTAGGGTTTGCTGGAGCATGTTGCACCATACAGGTTCTCTTAGCAGTGGAGAAGTTGGTGTAAAGTCCCCAGGGAAGCTGCTGGCAATGAGGAGCCTCCTGAGCACCAGCAGTCCCTGCAGCACGCTGACAATAGGGCCGCGTATCTGGTAGCTTTTCTAAAATGCAGCATGTAGATGACGATGTGTGCATGGTAGCTCCCTCTGACAAAACTATTACATGGTTATAGTAGAGAGGGAGATTACCTGGCAGTTTCCAGTATGAAAACTGAGGAAATTACAGCCATCCCTTTTCTGGCTTATTTTAGTGATCATTTTATGGCTGACTGTGGACAACAGCATGATCTGGTAATGCAGTGTGGTGTAAGCTGGGATCTTGATGACAAGCACAGAGTACACGATACCAAGCTAGAGGTAGTTGCAGTTGCTGTAAATGCATCTCCTCCCTCCACTTAAGTGTGCACTTAAGGTTGTATTTAACAAGTGGATATTTACTGGGCAGCCCTGCTTAATATCCCAGGCTGTGATCCAAGCTGGATGGTAGTGTTGCTTCTTGTTTCACAGTTGATTGTTCGGCACGGTTGTTGCACAGTGCGTTAGATGCCTCAGCCCCTTGTGTTGCTCATGGCCTTCTCTTTGGCTCTGCAGCCTGCCTTGCACAGGCAGCTCTGTACCCTGGCACCCAAGCTGCCATGGCTGCTTTTACCAGAGCCTCTGGAGCAGTATGTCCTTTCCCCTTGTTGGTGGTGTTATTCTCATGGCCTTGCAGTTGCACACCCTGAGGCAATATTCATTGCTGTGATCATCTCCCACTGGGCTGTAGCTCTTGCATTACATTAGGGGACCCAATAATACATATGCACAGAATTGGCACGCAGCACCTGCCCCTGATCAGCACGTGCTGTGATCAGTGCTAACAGTGTCATATGCAGGGACAAGAAACAGGGGATTTGAGTGGATCTTGATGGAAACTGTACAGTTGCTATGGGAAAAGGATGGGAGGAATGACCTGCTGCACTGGAGGGGTGCCTGGCAAGGATGCTCGTTTGGGGGTCCTGTCACTTCTTGTACTGGATAGCCACTGGAGAGAACTTTTCCTTCTCCTTCTAATTCTGTCTATTGCCTCTTTGGGGTTGTTTTTTGTTGTTGTTGTTTTTTTTTTTTCCCCCAAAAGGAGCTTTCACCATTACAGTTGATGTAGGACACATCAGCTATGGATGCTGCTAATAAATCTTTGTGCATGTGCACGTTGCACCGTTCTTTGTGAGGATGTTCTAGTCCTGAGTAAGTCGGTCCTTTAATATGCCAGCAGAATAAATGCACCTAATATTCATGATGGAGGACATGAGAAATTACCTTTCTGTTTTCCAAGCACGGTTGTGCAATAATTAAATAAAATTTCTTCTGCTTTGAGTTGTGCTTGAGACTGATTGTGTCCAGACCCAAGGAACTACTGCAGCCTGCCATATGCTGAGAAGGACCTGGGCTCTGTATTAAATTAATATTATATGGCAGCTTGTTCAGATAGAGGCTTTGATGAGGGTTAAGGTGATCCGGACACTGCTTCCATGCTGTGCGCCTGAGAGCAGGGACAGAAAGCAGCTACAGAACTGTCATTTTGCTGAGGCAGTTTTACACCGACACAAACTGAAGTTGTAGCAACCTCAAAAGAGCTCATCTGTGTCAGGCAGAGCAGGCTGTCATTCTGCATCTGGATTACTAACTAACCTGAAGAAATGATAGGATTGTTGGTGCTGGAAATGATTGTGCTTCCCAATTTCTAACTGGCTGGGGACAATAGCTCAATTAGGCTTTGTACCTTGCTTGCAAACCCTTGGTTCCGATACATTTAATTAAGCTACAGCTCTTCTGCTTGTGAGGTAAAGAAGAGCTAACAGCGTATGTGGAGAGCCTGCGCATTGAAGGTAGGGCTCCAGGGTTTTTTTTTCCTGCTTCTGTTGCCTTCTTGAGGCCTCTGTGAGCCCTGGGTAAAGGCCACGCTGTGCCATGGTAGAACACTAGCTGTCTGTACCTCTGCTTGCAGCTTGGGCACCTGAGCTGTGGTGCAGTGTAACGTGTGACAGAGAAAACAGAGCTCTGTCTTATCTCAGGCTTCATTTCTCTCTGCTTTGGTTTCCTCTGATTTGACAGCAGGAAATGCTTTCGGACTTGCACCTGGTGTTGTGGGGTGAGGCTGTATGAATGTTTTTGAAGTGCTTCATGATCTATTGTTATACATGTAAAGCCTTTTTTAATTTCCTTTTTATTTTAACGTATACCTTCAGAGGCCCTAGGGAAAGGATTAGTTGGCAAACTTGGTTTGATAAGTCCAGCGTAGATTTATAGCAGGAGTTCTCCTTGTAAGTGGGGCTGGGGCGTGAAGAGGGCTCGAAGGAGGAAACTTCGCAAATAGGATTACTGTTGAAAATGCAGACAAGTATTACAAGCTCTAATGTGCAACCCTTGTAGATGCATTAAGTCTGGTGAGTTTGCACTGCCACTGTGAACTTGCTCTGGCTGGAGTTTGCTTTCAGAGTTAGAGCCTCAAAACTGCAAAGCAGGATGCTTAGCAGGTCTTGCTGAAGCAGCACCTGGATGGATTTCCCCACACTCTTGTTGTTCAGTGCTGCTTTAGCTTACAGCACACTAATTGCGTGAGAAAACCTGCAATTTGGGAATTGTCTGAATTCCACAAGAACCACTGGTCCGTCTAGTTGGATACCTTTGATTCCAGAACAAAGCAGTGGTTCTCCTTGTCTTGTACTACACATCCTAAAATCATGATAGGAAAGTGAGAATCCGGCTCAGTTATATATCATGCCAGTTATAATGACTAACTCTAAGTTGGTCAGAGGAAGGTGGCTGCTCACCATCCCCGTGTTTCTTTTGTGGCACCTGGACAGTTGAATTATGTTATGGGAAAGAGAGAGCTCTCCTTCTTCTTCTTCCTCCTCCAACTTCCAAAAGGAGTCGCTTCTTACCTGGAAAGTGCCCTGGATAACAATTATGCAGCTAATGTCATTCTGGTCATTTTCCTATCTGTACCATACTTGTATGGGCTTTTCTTTTTCCTTTTAGAGTATAGTCTGTTTGGCTCTCTAACTCTGGGAGCCAAGTGTAGAACCAGAATTTTTTTTTTTCAGATGCACTTTTTTCCTGTTTGGTTTGGTTTGATTAGGTATGTTATATGTTGTAAAACATACTGTTCAGGCAGCAGAATCACAGGCCTTGGAAGCAAAGAGGGAAGGGGCAAAGTGCTGCCAGTACAAAGATAGGATGGGTGCCATCCAGAATGGCATGCAGCAATATGGCAGAGCTTATGGACAAAGTGCACTTCGCTGACAGAAGTTGCTTCGGGAACTGGGAACACTTCTGTGCTGTGTGCTGGAGCATATAGTATTAATTTAGTCTCTTTCAAGTCCTATTACTTGGCAACATTGTTTGGAAAAAAATACAGGTTTATATGCTTTTACAAAAATATTCCTTAATATAAAAACATTGACAGTAGAAAATAAAACATTTAATATACACAGAGATCATGATTAGAGGAAAACTTTTTTTCTTCACCTAGGATCTGGCATTGAGGAATTCTGCTAGTCCCAAATTTTCAGTCTCTAGCTCTTCTTAAACAGATGTAGGATCAATTTAGGAAGAAGTTTTAGCTCTTATTCACAAGGCAATGAAATGACCATACATGTGTGTTTTAATAAGTCTCAGTGCCTGGAGGCAATCAATATTCTTCGTGAAAATTACTGAATGAAGAGGTCATTTTTGAAAAATTCTCATGTCATAAGCTGCGGAATGGTGCTGAATTATGCTAACAGAATGAGCCTGAAATATGAATGATTGCTCAGTCATACTGAACATGTGAACCAGCCGAGTCCAGAACTGACATCAGATACTGGCTGTTATATTGGGGATGTGGAAGTCTCTTTTGGATGCCAGAAAAATCTATAAAACTGGTTTAATATAAAATTACAAAACAAACACTTGCTTTTTTTAATTGGATTTTTTTTTTTTTTTAAGACCTGACCTTGTTATGTGTTGGTTAAGGGAGCTATTCTGAAAGACTATATAGAGCAACTGAAGGCAGTGCCAGATTTGCAGGGAGTGAATTGTGTAGTGTCGGGGCTGGGGATGAGGAGGACCAGGTAGTTACAAAATACCAACACCCTTGGGTACAGCGGGCTCTGACTTTATTCTTTTGTGTTGTAGTGTTAACACAGAACGGTCAATACTGTGAATTCACGCTATTAAGTGTGGCATGGAGCTTCATAGCTTTTCTTTCTGTCTTTCTCTAGTGTACAGGCTGCTCTTCTACGTATCAGATGAGCATATTTTAAGCCCAAATCTGACAGAATGCAGGAATAGCTGTACAGGGTTGAATGCCCGTCTAACCTAGTACCTGTTTCTGACAATTGACCAGAATTGAATGCTAGGGGAAGCACAGGGCAACAGTTCTAGCATGGGTGGCACTTTCCCCCCAGTACTGTCTCAGGCCTGGCAATGGATTATGGGTATTCCAGTAATCTTCATTTCTCTTTGAACTTGTGTAATCTTGTCTTGAACCCACATGAACTTGTACCATCCAGAGCACTCTGTGCAGTGGGGTTTGAGTTACATGCAGAACTAAGAGCCATCTCCTCCAGATTGTTTCCAGCCTGTCTCCTATGAGTTTCATTTGATGTCTCCAAATCTTTGTACTGGAAGACACAGTGTAGAGCTGAATCTCTTCCACACACAATCTCCACACAACTTGGGATTTTACAGACCTCTATCATATTCTCTTCTCGGACATCTCTTTCCTAGACTTAATTCCTGTCACAAATCTCTCTTCTGTCTTGCAGTGTGACATATTCCTGTTACTATACTGTAAAAACAGAAGCAAACCAGGTTGCTAGGGCTGAATCTGTCTTCAGATACTGTGGCAGTAGGAGCCATAAAAGCACTGATGATCTCTGAGTGGGGGAAGCATCGTTCCTGTTCTCTGGGAGGGGAGAAGGTGGTGCTACTGCCTCCTGTACTGTACAGGCAGGCTCTGTTTGTTCCACTCGTGCTCTGAGCTGCCTGGACAGACACTATCTCACATCCGAATGCTGGGTAGTGCTCAACCCAAGATAACATGCCCTGTCTCTGTGGGACTTCTAAGCTAAGACTCTGCACTGTGCTAATGTGACTATGCAGCTTCTGGAAATAAACTAGCTTATAGCTGGCTGGGTCAGAGCGCATGGATTGGATGTGGGACTGCCTGTCCCACACCAAACTGGCAGCATGTCTGAAGTGATCTGCTTATTGCTACAGCCTGCTAGGGGAGCAAAGTAAACTGTTTCCAGAGTAGTACTCTACCGGTAGTTAGCCTCCTATTTCATGCAGAATTGGCCTATCTAGCACACTGCTGAAACACTGCTACTCTCATCCCAACTTACCTATTGCAATGTAGACATGTGCTGCTGCTCTTATCTTTGCAAGCAAAGCCAAGAAAGTGGTAAAACTGACTCTTAATTTTGAGTGAATAAACATTGGTGGGTTAAAGTCTGGTTTTCGTTACAGGCGCAGCTCCTTGGGCAGTAGGTTGCCAGGGACAGCAAAATGGTCACAGCACTATTGCTTCAGCCAAAGCCCTGAAAACCTACATTTGTGGTGGCTGCTGCCTGAAGGGGAGACTGTGTGTGGGAGAGCAGCCACTGCTGAGTGGGCAGGAGGAGAAGTGGCATCTCTCAGCAGCAGCCCCTGCTTGCTTTATGTTTCTGATATACCTGAAAGCAATGGAAGCAGTAAGCTTATTCTCTGGAGCTGTGTGTTGTCTGGTTCGGTCCTCCCTCCTTCTTTTTTCTGCTTCTCCCCCTTCTGTGGTAGTAGGGGCCCAGCCCTTCATCTTGGGAGTAGCAAAAATCAGTTTTCCCTGTGCTGCTGTGAAGTACTAGAAAGTAGGACTTGTTCTAGCTTTTTGCTATACCGAAAGAAGATATCTTTCAAATGATAGATATTGCTGAGAAAAGGTAAGGGCCGTGTGAACAGGAGGTCTTTTCTGTCTTACGTGTAAATGGCATAATTGTAACCTAAAGAATGACTGTCTTCTACCTGCTATCGTATCCAGTCTTGTTCCTCCCTTCTTTACCTCAGAAATAAAGGTTGAGGGGCATTATGTATTCTTCAGCTACTTCTGACTTGAGCGCCATTCAGCAGAAGGGATGCTGGATACCCCGTAATACAAAGGTCTTACCAGTTGATTGATCTTTATTTTCAAACATTTTCCTTCCTCCTTCCATCCAGAGAAACGGCATGCTGAGTTATATGCTTGCCAGCCATTCTCCATGGCCTAAGATAATCACTGCTCAAGAAAAAGTAGGGAGGGACACCTGCAGGCTCCTGGTCAGCTAAGGAGAGACACGTAGCATTGCGGAGAAGTGGTGGCTACTCAAAGCTGGGCAGCTCTTTCTGCTGTTGCAGGAGAGTAGAGCAGGTGAAAGAAAGTCATGTACAGATGGCAGGGCAATACTTAGCTGTGACCAAGGTGCCCAAGGGCACTTTGCTACCAACCAGATGCTGGATGTGCTCCAGTCTTTTCAGAGCCTATAGGCAGTGCAGGCTTCAGATGCTGTTTGACAATTTCTGGGCTCCTAAGTCTTTCTGGCAACAGCACTGACTGGAACATGTTTGACTGCTGTGAAATTACGAGAGGAACCTCATTATATTTCAGTCTGATGGTATTTTTAAAAGGTGAACGTTACCAATGTTGTAAGTGGACAAGAAGCTATTGCAGACCTGTTGGCAGAGCGAGGCTGCTGTAGGAATGAGGATGAGCAGTAGTCTGTTCCTTGCTGGGGGTGCAGAGAGCTACTGGCAAGCTGGAAGGAATTCAGAGGGATGAAAGAAAAGTGATGAGGAGCCTGGAAGTTTTGATACATAGAGATGGTTACAGTGCTCAGTATGTCAGACTAGAATAAGTGATAGCTGAGAAGGGACAAAACAAACAGTTTTGTAGATGTACTAAGAAAGAAGAATTATTTAGGGCCCCTTCTGAGGGCAGAAAAAGGGGAGTAAAGTACTGAGGCAAGGAGAAGGAAAGTTACATTGGATACTAGGAAGAACTTATAAATAGGGCTGCATATTCCAATGAAAACCTCAATATTCACTTGAATGTGTGGTAGCAGTCTCATAGTTTGGAAACTGCAGTCTTGGACGGGCCCCATTGCTGGTAAATCCTAGGCTGCTATTCTGCAGCAGCTGTCAAGGAGCTGGCTTGGCTGAAGCTAACCTTTGTTGTAGGACTACATCAGAGCCTGCTTGTTCTGGACACTGTATAAACTCCCAGTAAGAATGCCCCTAGTTGAGAGCGTGGGTAAAATGGAAGGAAAGGCAGACACAGAGAGGGGCAGTGGTGTGTCCAGGCTCATATCACAAGTTACTGATGGTTTATGCAACAATTTAGGTCCCTGCTCCCAGATCTGGCACTTTGCCCTTTGGGTCACCTACTTTATTCAGCCTGGGATGACCCATCTCCGACTCTGAAATTACTACAGGAAGGTGTGCTACTAGCTTAGTGGGAGCCATTCCTTCTCTGGGCATCTTTGAGACTACTATCCTTGTCCTCAAGTATTAAAAATAATTTTACCAATTTCACTTCCCCACCAGGTTTTTGATTTGTTCCATTCCCTTCTCTTTTCTTTTCAGTGTTGTCTCTTGGTTATGAATTTACACTCCTGCAAGAAGAATTTACCGATATCCTTGTGTTAGACTCTTTTCTGCTTTGGCTTTCATGTAACCTCTTTTACTCTTTCAAGGTGAAAGCTGTCATGATGTCAGTGCATTATAAATATTGAGGTGAGATGTATGACCAGATCATCTAATCTACTTTTCTGGTATTGATAAATTGTCTCCTAGAAAGATGTCTGATTTAGTTTTGACATTCTCAAAGCAATGGACTTCTTGTTATTTCAGTGGTCAGCAAGGTTTTTTTTTCCCTCACAGTTGTGTGTGTGGTTTTCTTGTGTTTTGTTTGTTTCCTCCTATCACCTTGTTTTTCTTAATAATGGTCCCTTGTGTGACACTTGCCCATTTGCTTTCTTGCTTGGCTTTATACTTTCCAAAAATATGTTTGGGGTGTGGCACATCTCGATGCTTTACCAATGAGGTCAGTATTAGTATTTTCAGTTTAGAGGTGAAAAAACTGAAGCACAGAAACTAGATCACCAAAAAGCCAGGGGCTGAACTGCCAAAACCTGGTTGCTAATCTGATGCTGCCAATCTGGCCCTGGTTGTTCTGTCACAGTTGCTTATCTCTGCTAGGTAGGTTCATTGAGTCAGCCCCTTTGGCTTCACTGCCACTACTGCTGAATCCACCCGCTGTCTTTTCGAGCTGATGTGAACAATGGATGTGTTAAAGCCTCAGCTTTCTCAGGAGGCTAGGCCACATCTTCCTGATAGTGGAGACGGGGCATCCTGGCAGATCATATAACTATGCCATGACAAGCCAAGCTGAGTCCTGGTCAGGCCTATGCAGCACATTGTCATCTTCTATTTCCAAATTGTCCTTCTCTATGATAATGTCAACTAGCATTGCGTGATCTTATTGCTCTTTGTTTTACAGTAATACCTGGAAATCCATCTGAGCTGCCTCTTACACCTGGCAGGTCAGCGGTCCCATCCAATGTACCCTTCTCCGTGCGTAGGAAAGGCACACACAGTCATGGAGAGCCGAATTTCTTGCTGCAGACCTAGACCATGAGTTGCAGTATCAGGCTGGTCTTGTGTCATGGCCACTTGCCACCATTTCTGAATAGGAAAGTCAAAGCTGACTGGATATCGTGACAGCTACAGTGCTCCCTTGAGTGCCGTTGCTTCTAAAAGCAGGTATGAGTCGTCTGTTTTAACCTGAAGGAGGGATGCTTACAGTCTAGTTAATTATCTGCCTTCCAGTAGTATCTAAAAAATGCAGTCAAGGACTAATGTGCTGTTGTGTTGGTTGTTGTATGCAAGTGAGCACATCAGACTTTTCTGTGTTAAGTGACAAGTTTGTCTTTGGCACCAGTTCAAAGGTCTGCTCGTGCTGAGCTTGTCACTAGTGCTAATGATTCATTACTGCTGTCCTGCTAATGTGGAGTTTTCTTTTTGATTTGGGTTTTTCAAGTTACTTACCTAAAGTTGTCCAGTGGTCAGTGAAAGAGCTAGAATCAGAATTCTCACACAGCTGGATCTTTTCCTCCAGTGTAGTTTGTGCCTAGATCATTAGCTAAATTAAACTTCAGGCTGACTTTATGCTGGCACAATATTAGTATCCAACTTGGTCTTTGTCCAGAATGGCAGAGGTAATGCACTTTTCCAATGAACGGCTTAGTGTATTATCCTACTATGCTTGCCTGCTATTTCCTTCCTTTCCAGGTGGGAGTAACCTTGTAAGCAACTCTGATTAGCACAGATGGCTGTCTCTGTTGTTCCAGCCCTCCCAGCAGCCTGCTCTGATCTCAACAGATGGAGTGGGCTTGGTGCTTCAGTGTTAGGAGCTGCAGAGGACATGTGTATGCTTGGTGGAAGCAGCAGACTGAGTCACTCAAATATTTATGGTGTTCTTCCTGTTGAAAAGATTAATGTGGAGATGAAAAGTAAAGTGCAGAAAGAATTGCTACGCTGCAGAAGTAACTGTGGTTCCCAGTGTGGAACTATAAACAGCAAAACTGTAGAGACTGACATGAAGAACAAAAAAAGGAGGAATTCTGCAGAGCTCAGTTAAATGATGAGAACTGCTAGGCCATGAGGAAGGCAAGCTGCTATTTAAAGTGGGGCACAAAGGCACAGCCACATTGAAGGGAATGGAAACGAGTGTACAAAATGCTGGCTGAACTCTGCACAAATGTTCTGGGCAGTGAGACCTTTGTTCTCCTTCCTAAGGGGAGTGGGAGAGAGCCCCAGCTCTCTGGATAAATTGGTTTTGTAGTGAATAAAACAGGGCTACACTGTGTGTTTAGAACTTGATGGCTGTGCAGGAGTGTGTAGCAAGGGAGGAAATGTGGGAGGTTCAGACCTTAGATCTTGCTGTGCAAAGGCAAGTACTTCCTTCTCTGCTTTGGAGCAGGTGTGTGAAGAGAAGTAGGTAGACACTGCAATTCTTTGTCCTAAAGTATCTCCCTCTCTTTCTGCTTCTTTTGATGAAATTGGGGAATTACAGTAACTCCTCTGGCTCTTTTCTGAATCTCCTTTTTTCTTTCCTTATAACCTGAGCTGGTTCTGGCTTGTTTAACCTGCAGGTTCTTCCTCGTTCCTGGAAACTTCTGAGCAGATTAATGTTAAACTGGAGCCAGGTGCTCAGGCTTTCTTCATATGACAGATTAACTTGGAGATTTGGAAGGGAAGGCGTATGATACACACTTAGGGAACAAATTCTGGGGATCTGGAGTCAGGTTACCCCATGCGCACATGCCTATGTCTGAGATGGCAAAGAACATACTCCTTTGGCTCGCCCGCTGCTAGGAAACCTCTCAGTCCCCGTTTCCTTGGAAGAGCTTCAGCTCTGTTCCTTCCTACAAGATAATCAGTGCAGTCATATTATTTCACGGAGTGAAACAGACTTTGAATATCAGAGTTTACCACGCAGGTGGAAATCAGCAGTAATGCCTATTAAGTCAAAAGATTATCGAGGTTGAAAGCAGTAGGAAAGTGGAACGAGACACAGCCATTTAAAAATGAAGCATTTATGATTTTTGAAGTATTTTTTTGTTACTGGGAAGCATCCTAGAGCAATACACAATATGTCAAAAAGTAACAAAATGTCAGAAGATAAAGATTATATTTTGGAGAGTGATGTGCAATTCCCCTCAACATAGGGCATTCTTAGTCTTATTAAAATACTTCTTTCAAGTTTGGTTTTTTTTCCCCTTCCCTGTAGCCTATATCCTAGTTCTCATAATGTTGCCTTCTTGATAGTTTGGCTTCTTACTTTTGATTAAACAAATTAGCACACTAGACAAGCAACGCAGACACATTTCCAGATACTCTTTTTTGTTCTTTATTGATTCCTGCGTAGAAAGTGCACCATTCACATTCAGCGCCCATGCGGAGATCTGCAGTTAGGTACTACAGTGCTCTCTTACCTCTTTAAAACATGTTTTCTTGGGGAACAGCAAAGCTGATGAGCATTACTGAATTCTCATTGTGCAGGTACCAGAAGCAGACCATACATTCTGCGTGTGTCCTGTGTGCAAACACGGGAGCTGCTGCACTGATCCATTGTGAAGAGCAGAACAGCTGTCTCCTACAGGGGCTAATGCATGTTCCTTAGAAGTAGGTATAAAAATTGCTTCTCTATTTAATGACTCAGGTTGGATCAGTGAATAATATTTCTTTCATACCTTGTGTGGACAGCAGCTTTATTGTCTGAAGTAAGACAAGTGAGAACGAACTAGGATTTTATTGTTACTGGTGTAACAATGCATACTGTGCTTCATCACTTGGTGATCTCTAACCTTTTGTTGGCTTTTACAAAGTTACTGTACTGGACCGCAGTCACATCCCATACCAATCTGTTTTCTGTTTTTCATCTTCCCAGAATCTCTAATACATAAGGCTTCCTCCAGTTTCTGCCATTTAATCTGGACTTGGAGCCATGCAAAAATGCCACAATTTTAGCCTGTGGAGGACTTTGGATGTCATACTGGTGAATTGGGCTTTTTCTTCTGTTGTTCTGTAAAATGTTTCTGTAGGTTGCTTACTCTGTTTTCCAGAGGATGCTAGCACTTGATAAGGGAATCATACAGGTAACATGTCCTGGAACTGTCTACCCTCCAACTCTTGATAATGTTACAAAAATCTGCAACTGGCCTTTGCTGACTGAGGAGAGAGGCTAGGACACAAAATACAGGATTACAAGGGTAAATATTTATTCATGTGAATGAGGTTTCCCAGCCAAATTGGGGCACCCCAAACGTGGTTTTACACAGGGTTCTTACACCCTTCAAGCATTCAGGTACAACATGGTTTGACCAATCACTAACACCCACACTACTGATTACTAATCATAGTAAAACTTTGCAAAGCAACTATATTTCTGCAGCATTCTTGCTGCTTGTCTGTTGATCCACATGTCCCTGGAGTCGGTTTTGCTGTAGTTACTTATCTATGATACTAGACAATGCTGGGAGGGTTTCAAAGGTGTGTCAGAGGGGCTAGGATGCTGGCGTTATCTTGGTTGTCCAGGGGTATCTTTTATCTTTCGTGGACAGCTCTAAGCTTCCAAGAAGCAAAGCCCTTATTTCCAGGGCCAGGCTGTACTTTAGTTTGTTTTCCTCAAGCATGAACAGTACCAAAGCCTCCAGTAAATTCCACTACCTCATTACGTTGTAGTGTATAATGTGAACTAATACATAATAACAAAGTTAATACACTGTCATACTGTAAAGACTGGTTGATGTTATAGTTAAGGAAGGGAATTTTCATAACAACAAATGAGTTTAGAATTTTTTTTGAGAAACGTTTCTGATGGACTCTGAGGATGATTTAATTTTCCTGTCAATCACTGTGGCAGATTTTTGTGACTTTAATCCATGATGACAGTATCGAAAGTTCGTATTTTTGTACCAGCACTGGCCACGCTGCTTGTTTGTTGTGTTTTTCTATAATTGTCTTGATACCTAGCACCTAATATGGTCTTTCCTCTTACTACATGACAGGTAAAATTACTTACATCTTTACCTGTGTTCGATGGGTGCCTTTGGGACAATGCTATCTATGTATTTTGTCTTTCTGTTTATTGATAAATGAGCTCTTTTATGAGGTTTCATGTGCCAGCAGTAGTCACTCCTCCTATTCAACAATGTCTTGAACAGATCTTGGCAATATCAAGAAAACCAATATAATCTAGATAGGTTTTGCAATATTCCGCTATATTTCTTACTTGCCTGTAACTATCTCATCCTCTGTGGACTGTGACCCAGTCCATACAGAGAACACAGGAGTTGTTACATACTCTTGGTAAACTCCAGCTGTCTTTGAAGACCACTGGCTGATGTTGTCCCCATCCCCAGCTACCCATTCAGTGGCACACAGTCCTTTGGGGCTTGATTATTTTTGCTACTAAGCCATAACGTACTATAATCTCCCAGAGATTTGTCTCTTGTTACATGCTTTTAAAGAACTTGCAGGAACTTCCTAGCATTTTTGAAAGAGGTGCCGGCTGCTTTATGCTTTGTCAGTAGTCAGAAAGCAATGGTGTGGTTGGCACATAAGCTCCCTGTTCTGAAATTTGCCTCTTCCTTTCAGACCTGGTGATCCCTTTTTTTTTTTTTTTTTTAAATAGGGGAGTAATGTGTGCCTTGTCTCAGTACCACACTTGGGCAGGTCATCTATCTTTGGCAGCTTTACTATGAGGCTTCTTCCCCAGCGGCTTCTCTTTCTTGTTCTGTGTCTTGCTTCAAAGTGCAAGGAAGCTCTGGAGGATTTCTCTGCCACTTGCCTGAAGCACATCTCCAATAACAGTTTCCTCTCTAGCCACTTTCCTCTTTTTGTGTTTAATAATGGAGTTTCCTCTCAGTGTTACAAGTTAATTATACAGAAGCTCTGAGTATTTTGGTCTATGTTACTGCTTTGCTGTCCTCTCTTCTGAGCCCTCTCTTGAGCTTGCATCTGGGGAGAGAAGAGATAGATGGTTTCTCTCTATCCTTCTGTTTCAGATGTTTGTTTCATCTGTCACTCATTTGGAGAGTGGACTCATTTTAATTCCAAAGCTACATGATACAATCTTCAGTAGCGTTTGTAATCAGAAATAAAAACCTGATGGATATGAGGACGGAGCAAGTCTTCCACACTGAAGGTATGAAATTTATGACATAGGAATTTCCTGAAAGAATAACTTTTACTTAACTTTTTTTTTTTTTTTTTACTTTAACTTTAACTTATTTCGGATGTAAACCCCCTATTGCTTCCTACTTTTGGATATACAGTTGCTTGAAAATTTGCCCGTTGTTGAGTCTTTGTGAACTTAAAGATAGATTTGTACCGAACAATAAAGTAAGAGTGTTAAAACATTTTCCAGCTGAGATACAGGCCTGTACTCTGTGCTGCATGCCTTCAAACACAGATTGAGGCGATCACACTTGTTTGGAGTATGATTGCTGTTTGTTACCAGCTTACCACAGTCAATTCCTGTAGTAATACCTGTGGGTTGGCCAGAAATAAAGTTGTGAATAGTCTTTTTCTTGTGCTGCCCAGAGCACACGTCTGGTGCCTGGAGTGCCGTATACAGTTATGGAGAAACTGAAGCTTTTTAAGAAACTCTGTTTCCTCTCACTCCCAAGCCAAAGCAAAATACCAGGCAAAAATCTACTGGAGTATTTTGAACACTGCTGATAGAAGGAATTTCTGGCAGTCCAGTGAGACAGCTATTTTTCATGAGATGTCAAAGTCAGGGAAGTTTACTCAAGTGTTCAAGTCTGGCTGCTTTTCCAGACCCTTAAAGCTGACTCCATAGCTTCTAGCTGTGTCTTAGTACTTGTTTATAGCATCATTAGCAACTAGTAAGAGCTGAAAGTCAGACCAAATTTAAAGGCAGATCAAAGGCTCACAAGTCAAAAATAGCTGATACTTTTCCTGAATTGTTGCACCATAAGCTTAACTTGTTTTTCGTCTGTTATGTTACAGCCTATAATAAAGATTTGGCTGCTGGAACTTGGTTGATTTCTAGTTCAACTAATGATGAACAAACCAGAATGCAAGTGGCTTCTTTCTCTTTGCTGTTCTGTGTCTGCTTAAGGTTAGTTAGAGGATAACACAGCAGAGCTTTGCTCTCACATTGACTTCCCTGTGATTGCAGAGTAATTTTTCTTCCAGGTCTTTTTTCCCCTATGCTGGCTTTTCCAGCCTTTGCCACATTAAAACCATGGACCTTAAATAGCCACGTTTGTTAGCTATGTGCTGGTATTGCTACTCATCCCCTGTAGCAAGGCTGCTGCTGTTGCAAGGCTGTTGGACGCCACACAATCATGGAGGACTTTGCCCTCCCTTCACATCAAGGCAGCACGCACCCTTGTTCACGGCCTCTCCTCACGGCTCCTTTCCATGACAGCAGTGATGGTCAACAGTTGGGGTACTAAAGCAGTGATGGCCAAGGGTCGTGGTATTTGGAGGTCAGGGGACCGGTTGTTCACCTTCGTCTCTGACCACAGGCCTGTTTTCAGGCATCAGTGCAAAAGTCACTTCTACTACTACTCNACCCCCCCCCGGTAAATAAAAACAAGGCAGTTCTCGGATGTGCAGCCAGCAATCTGTTTCAGCAGGTGAACAAGGGAGGAGTGAGAGAGAAGAGCATGAAAACTCGGGAGACAGCCTTATCTAACAAAAGTGAGGATGGCACAATGCATGGCACAAGTAAATTGTTGTGGTGGCTTTTTCCGGGTGACTTGAGGAAACATGGGAAATGGGTGGGCCAGTAAGGCACAGCTGATATGCAGGAGCATGGTGCAGGACAGCCAAAACATGTTACAGGCTGGTGGGCCCCCACCAGAGGTATGGATGTGTTCAGTAAAGAGCTGCTGCTTTGCCAGCCAACCCCGTCTAGTTTCAGAGGGAAGTGAGCGCCCGGCATTCGGGCTCCTTCCCACCCATGGCAGGTAAGTCGTGCGGGATTTAGTCTCCTTCCCTGTTGAGCAATTCCCCCTTGGCAGCCTTGAGAAGGGCGTTTTTTCAGGCGGAGGCTGGGCACGGCAGACAAGTTAAGTGGGAGCTCCCTCTCCCGGCCGCGGGCTGTGCTCGGGGCCGGGGCTCGCCCGCCTGCCCCGGGGTGTCCGTCCCGGCGGCGGCGGGAGGGCAGCGCTGGGAAATACAACTGACTTTTCCCCTTGCGGTAACTCAACAGAGCAGGGCTGGCAGGGTCAGTGCTAGGAGTGTTGAAAAAGGGGGGTAGAAAACTCCGAGCACCAGGTTCTGCCTCTACCTCAGGTCGGTAAAATGCAAACGTGGTGGCTGTATTGGATTTTCTCTGTCTCGGTGATGCCCGCTCTTGCGGTTACCGTCCGACTTGACTTTATCTGTCTTCCGTTGGCCAGGGCCAGGCAGTGCCTTGCCTTGTTGAGCTGTGATGAGAAGCATCGCGATTTCTGCCTCGTATTCCTTCAAATTTAAGATAGGATGGAAGAAAACATCTCTGCCATCTCCCCTCTCCCACACCAGCTGTTCAGTTTTGCCTTTCTGGGTTCATTCTGTGCTTTGTACCTGTCATTCTGACAGAGGCTCAGTGTCTGTAGGACGTTCTGTGAAACAAAATGGCCTGGGAGCAGACTGGGTTACTGCATCTGTGCTGTTTAACTGGTACCTTCAAGCGATTTTTCATGCTTTTGATTCTTGCTGTGTATGACTGCAGTCTCCACATTATTTTAAATTATTTGGGAGGGCAAGAGACTTAAAGGAGCTAGCACTGCACTAATTTTGAATACCGACAAAGCAAGTAATTTCCCTATTGATTGTCCCCATTTTAAAATGGGGTGGGGAAAAAGTTGTTGACGTGAGGGTAGGGATGATAATTTCTGGCAGAGTAACAGAGTGGATCTGTTCCTTGGGTGTGCAAAATAAGGGGCACGTTGAGGGAAAAGAAGGAAAATTTGGAGGATGTTTGTCACTGAAGGGTGGAAAAGAACAATGAGCAGGGTGGCCCCGTGTGTATGCAAGCTGTCTGGTTTTAGGAAGACAAAATGTGTCTTTGGTCATGACAGGAAAAACAGTGGGAGGGTGATGATTTTGGAGGAATGTCACGGTAATGGGAATCCTGAATGACTAAGGACAGGAGGTGATGGTTTTGAATGGAAGCTTATGTCCAAAGGTTGAAAACAGTTTGACAAACAACCAAGTAGGGATAATCCTAGGGCGATCACACCGCATCAGCTTGTTGAGGTTTATTAACTTCACTTAACTGGCCTTCAGTGCTAGGAAATACCCTACTTCTCATTCACGTTTAACCATCCTGTAGCCCTGGGTGAGTGGCCTGTTTGTTGCAGGGCAGGGAGGAGTGAGCGTGTCCATCACCAGGACAGCATGCCTGAGCATGACCTGCAGCTTCCCACTTGCTCTGCACAACTGTTGTGCATCTTGTAGCCCACAGTGGCAGGGAATGATCACGTTGTTGCCCACTTAGGGTGGTCAAGGTAAGTCTGGCCTCGGCTGTTTGTGCTGGGCCTTATCCTGTCTGATAGGAAAACTGCAGGCTCTGTACAGATTTCTGGCTTGGGCATTGAGTGAGATGAGGACGCTTACTGAAAAGATGGGTACCAGCTGATGTCCTGGTGCTGAGAGCAATGACATCTCTGGCAAGCACGATGTGATAGGACCACAGTGCTAGACAGTTTTTCTACATGGATAGGCTTCTGAAATACTTATGAAGTGTCGTGGGGTAATGTAGGATGGGGTAGCCACAAGAGCGACAAAAACAAGCCACTCTATGGCTTGACTGTTTATTCAGGAAAAGCACTCTGTGGAACTCTGGAGCTTTATCTTGCTGAAGTTGCTCATGATAGATGGATGGGCTGAAGAAACAACAAGGTATCCTTCAACATAGTAAAACAACAGAGATCTTGGATCAGATGAGGGGCAGTGCTAAAATAACACTAGCTGCTGTGTCCCACGTGATGATGGGGCTGTGACAAATATAACCTGCTAATCAGATCTAGGAAGGGGCTGATTTGAAGGCTTTGTTTCCTGGTGACAAGTACTGACTGGTTAGGGCTTCCTGAGCTTGGGGACTTCTCAGAGATAAGCTTCACATGAGAAGAGTGGTGATATAGCTGTTTTCACAGCCTCTGAAGAATTCCTTTTTCAAACATGTGACCCACAGCCCAGGCACCATTCACCTGGGAAACATGAACTGGAAAGCTGAGGCACGCTGAGTAACAAAGTTGACTCCTGTTCCTGGGTGTGTGTATGGGGTCCATGTAGAGTGGATCATCTTTATACAAGGATATGGGGTCACCCAGGGGAGATTAAAGTAATCTTTAATGGAAATGGCTTGTGGAAACTGAGGAGAAGAGTGTGGTCACCTTCTCTCCATTGTCAAGAGTGAGGCTTTCACTATTTCAAGGAAGTGGCTGTTTTCTTTCTTTCACTGCAGTGCACTTTGCCTCAGTGCTGAGGTCTCAGCCGTAAATTTGCAAGGTGCTGTGAGCTGTAGGGTGCACAGTGGATTGAGAAATCACAGCTGTGCTAAAGACACAGAGGAGTGCTTGTTGGACCACTGCCCTGAGACACTGAATTGAGAGAGAGAATGGGAAGAGGACAAAGGGCTTGGGAAAGAAAAGTGACTCCAAGCCACTTCTGTTGCTTTTGCTGGGTGGCTCATTTAATCCAACAAGTGTCCCGCAGATTGTCTGTCTTTTCTGTGTCTAAATAAGAACGTTTCTAGCTAAAGACCACTGTGTCGTTGAGCTTGCTCCCATCATGGCAAAAAAGTAGAATGATGCATGAAGAATAACTGAGGTTCTTCAGTTGTATGTCTAGGAAAATCATAGCTTCCTGTGGCACTTTCCATACATGTTTGTCTCAAGATGCTTATGTTCAGTTGTGATAGCTGGCAAGAAAAGCCTCATCCAGAAACATGACAGCTTTTCACTAACGTGGCGACTGTGTCTCTTTGAAAACGGATGAAGAAAGTGATCATAGGAATTGCAGAGAAATGACCATCTGATACAGGGGCAGATTGTTTGGATACCTGCAACCCCAAATGCATTAATGTCTTCATGGATATCAATTCCTCTTGACTTCTTTCTATCCAGTTAATCTAATTAGTCATCCATTGGTCTTGCAGCTCTCTGCAGCAAAGCCAGCAGGATACAAAACAGGGACATGCTTCTAATCTTTCTTTATTTTCAGTTTTGCATCCTTCTGCATTACGCTACATGCTTGCGGCTAGCTACTTGAATACTCTTCAACATGAAGCCAAATTCATTGTCTGCTGACTCTGGAGGGTCTGGTTGGTTAATTGTCTGCAGACTGATGTGGGTTTGGTCAGTGGTACTCTGTATCCTCATTAGCAGCGTAGAGAAGGAAAGATAAAGTGAGCTAACGAGTTTAGCTGATCATGGTATTTTGTTTCAGTTGGTGAAAGCTGTTGAGGTTTGTTTTAATTCCTCCTGGAGTGTCTAACATCTTGGCGGTGCAGTGAGAACTGAAATTTGACATGGATAAGACTACAATAATGCCCATTGGCAAAAGTAATCCAAGTTTCTTTTCACCTGCCTGGGCTCTGAATTTGCCATCTGCTCTGAAGGCAGAACATTAGGATAGATGTTATCACAGAAAGCTTAATGAAGTGTATAGCTGCAGTTTTAAACAGCGAACTAAGCTGCTTTGTATGTTTGAAAAAAATAATATAACAACACAGAGCGAACTCCGATACGTGGGTGCTCTGGTAGAAAGTTAATGAAGAACACACCAAAAAATTAACACTGTGGTTGCTTCCTGCTGAGAACAAGAGCTCAGCAGGTCAAATAGAATTATCTACTTGCATGGATATTAAAAGTGGCTCAGATTAAATGATAGGAGAGAAATACTTAGCAGGCTGTTCCATCTGTGTTCTTCAGAGGCATAAGCTAACTCCTCTTTGTGGCACGGAAGAAAGCGTTATGGACATGGTTATTGTTTCTTAGAGGTCTTTTACATCTTTCCTTTGAAATGTTAGTACTGTCTGCTTTGAGTGGGACAGAATATCAGAATGGACTTCAGGTCTGATCCAACTAGGAAATAAATTATATTTCCATAGCAAAATTACAGTGATACATAATACAGTGCTTTGTTATGTCAGTAAGCTCTCAGATAGTATTTAGTTTTGGTCATTCCTCCTTTAAAAAAATGTACTGACATCATGTTAAATGCTAGATCTGTGAAATTTTGTGCTGAGTTGGACAATGTTTCATTCAACAGGAGATTAGCTTCAGAAAGTCTAAAAGTCAAATTCAAGTGGTGAGGTTTTAAGAGTCTGGAAAATTCTGCACCCCTGACAAGAGCAAGTTTTTGGCCACCAGATTGGTCTTGCCAGGAGCAAGGCATAGCAGAGTATGTGAAAAGCATTTTGACCTCTTAAGGTAAGGAGCATAAAGATGCTCCAGAAAATACAAGGAGGACCAAGGGCAAACACTACATTTACAGGTTGCACAATGCTCTTTGTCTTTATAGTGAGTGTTTTAAACCCATCGAAGCAGGAAATACAAACACTTTCAAAAAATAGTTCTCCCCTTATAAATGCACAGCGTAGACAATACTACCTTCTCATAAGGTGATCACGACACTGTGTTTCAAGCACCTTACTTCTTGATTTGCCCTTTCAGTGCCAGGTTACAACCCAAACACTTTTTCCTGGAGCTGTAGTCATTTGGGAGCCATTATCACACCAGATGGCACAACTTTGGTTTCTATCTTTTCCTCAATTTGCCATTCTGGATTTGGTTTTGTTTTGCAAGCATTATTGTGCTGGGAAATAGTGTTGTTCTGACAGTCTGAAGGCGAGATTCTCGTCCTTGCAGGCTATAGCAGCACAGGAAGAGCCAAGGTAAATTCCCAGTAAGCACACCTGGTGCCTGGGCATGGGAGGAGAATTCAGTCACCAGGGCCTAGCCAGTCCTTGTGCTGGTAAGTGCATTACAGGGACTGCTGACATGACCATTTTGCAGTATGGACTCAAAGGCATAAAACTGAAGCCAGTCATTTCACAAGGGCCCTTGGAGGCTCAAGGGTTTCCCATCACAGATCTGAGGTCTGTTCCTACAGAGTACCAAGACGAACGTGTCAGGTCTTTTTGCTTTCAGCCTGGAGCTACCAGTGTTGTGCAAGTTGGTGCTGGTTGGGAATTTGAAACGCCTTGTGTAATTTCTTCAAAGCTTTGCTTGCATTCAGTGGTCTGGCTGGGTGCTCAGATGGCTTTACCTCCAAGCTTGTGTAAAATTCTCTAGGGCCGGATTTTGCAAAAGAATCTCACGCTTGGCTGATCCCAAAGGGGACAGTGGGAGTTGTTGGCTTGTGAGCACTTTTGGTGAGGGGCACCACTAATGGCTGTGCTTGGTGGTACTGACCTTGTATCCATCCAATTCCTGAGATACTAGCCTGATACATTTAGTTGTTTTCTTTGAGGAGGGAAAATATGAAAAAAGTTGTTTTCCCAAAGTCTTGTTATATGCATTTATTGCTTTTTAGTTCACAAATTGCATGCCTTCTATAAAGCAGTTGCACAGTATGTTCTGTGAATTTAGGTCATCATTTGTTGAGGAAACAAATCGAGGACTGTGTCTAGATCCTCAGCTGATGAAAGATGGGATTTGGAGCCAGTCAGGTTTTGCTAGCTAAGGACTTGACTCCTGCTTTTTAAGAGCCTGCTTCTTTCTTTCTTTCTTTCTTTTTTAGCATTTCTTGTGATGGGAGACAATGATGAAGTAAAAAAAGACATCCAACTGTTCTCATGTGTGACTTCCAAAATACAATTGAAGGGTGCGAAGAAGGAGGCATAAATAGTGTTTGGATGGGGAAGCAATAAAGCTTTGTCACCAGGCTATTTGCTATTGTACTGTAATAGAGCAAGGACTTTGAAATCTGTTGCTGCCATAGAAGAGTTGTGCTCCTCTAGTCAGGAACAGCTATAGTCTCATCAACGTAGAGTGAGGTTCTGAGTATTTTGTCAAGTGTTCATAGGACTGCCACTGAGTACAGGATACTCATCGCTGCGTTCAAAGCTGTGCCTACAAGCAGTGTCTAGTCCTTAGTGACTTTTCCTCGATACAATTGAATTTTGAGTGGCTGCTGTTCTCTTTGAAAAGGACATTTAATTGTTTAAAAATATGATAGTATCAACCTTTATTGATTTGCAGTCTGTGCTCTGCACTTGCAGCAAACTGATGTTTACAGCTGCCTGTGTGGTTAACCCATGGGAGTGGAGGTGAAGGGCCACAACTGGGCCTCTGAGCATACAAAGGAATTAACCATGCATTTTCTGCTGAGGATCTTGGAAGTTACAGTAAAGATTAAAGGACTCCAGTCAGGTGGTACCTTGCAATTACACATCATTGCCCCTGAATCAGTAAGACCACGCGTGGCACTCCGTTTGCTAGCGCATGTTGATACAGCCCGGTACTACGCCATACTTCAGCACTAGAGTGATCAGATGCTGTAGTAACTCGGCTGGTCGGTGAAGTGTTACGTATCTTCCTAGCACTGCCATGGGTCACTGGCTTATCTAGTGATTTTCAAGATACTAATGTAATGATCTAGATTTCATTTTCTGCTTCTCATTGTGCAACTTGTGTAATTCAGCCCTGGTACCTGACAAGCTGCGCTAGTGTCCTATGACCGAATGAATGACTCTTTCCCCGCCTCCCACCTTTAAACAACAACAACCACCCCAGTAATTTCTCTTAGCTAGAATTGTATTTCTTTGTGTTAAGTATATGTTTTGGGGAAAGGAAGGCAGGTTCTTGAAACAGCTAGTCTTATTCCTGCTTTGCTGAAAACTGTATATGCTTCCACCAGAACTCCTGTAATTACTGTCCCATTGGCAGGCTCAGATGAAAGTCCTGCTAACCATATTCGAGAAGTGTTTTTCACTGGTGCTGTTACTATACAGATACAGAGGCAAACCCAGGAATTTTTACCATATATTTTTAGGCACTGCCTAAGTGTGTTTGCAGAACAGCATGCCCTATTATTCCTATAGGCTTGTTGGATCCATGGGTCCAAGTTTTCCTAGCATACAGTCTACAGAAGCTTCTTCCTCTCCTTCAGGGAGGATAAAACTCAGTAGCTACCAGTGGGGCAGCATTCAGCAGGCTTGTGTTGTTACAATAGGCAATGGGCTTATTTTGTGCAGGAGCTGAGGTCTTACTTCGTATGTATACAGTGTCTAGTAAAGATGATGTTCAGGTGCTGTTGAGTGATATTCATCCCCCGACAGAAAGCAAAAGCAAATATTAAGCCCAAGATTTTTTTTTTCGGGCAAGTACCACAAATGAGAGGAAAGACTTAAGCTGTGTACATAGATCAACCTGCTGAAGTTCTGCTGAGCTATGCACAGAAACAAATTCTGGAGTCGTGGACTGTCTTTCAACTGTACCAGATAATGCTTGGTATCTTTTAGCATCCAAATGCTTGTTTTATTAGTCAGGAGCCAGTATCTACTAGGACATGTAGATATGGCTTTGGCTACATCTGCTGCAGAAGACATAGTAAGTCCAAGGAGCATGTGGTTTACCTTAAAACCTCTAGTGCCCCCTTGCATTTTCAAAAAGTTTTATATTTAAATAGGAAATTAGAGTGATCTGAAATTTCCAAGATCTCGCACAAGAGGGCTGATGCCATCATGACCTCTCTGCCACTTGTCTCGGGGTTTTGAATGTAGCCAGGTTGGCTGTTGTGCACTGAAATTTTCCTAGCTCTGGGGCTGGCTGCCACAAACTCTGGTGAGAAGTCTGATTGTTCAGAGTTGTTTATTCTGAGGTGGTTAAGCAGAAACTTGCCAATGCCCACATCTTCTCTGTGTCTGAAATTTGATTGCAAGGGCTATTTAGACTGTCCCTTTACAAAGACGTGAAAGGTTAACATTGATTTCTCAGTCAATACCCATATATTTTACAGATCTGTGTGGTGTTTCCATCACCTTTTTAGCTGAAGAGCATCCTGAAGAGAAGAGACTTTATTTCTNAAGTATACTTGTAAATTTTTATTTATTTATTTATTTTTATTTTAAAGCCTACCAGTCAAGGATAAAACAACCGTTTAGGTAAACTCAAAAAGTTAGTGTGACACTTCAGATTTTCTGCGGTTCCAATGATTTATTTATTAATTTCTATTGAAACTTTATCTGCCATGGAATATGATTCACATCCAATACCTCAGCGATTTATGCACTCATACAATGATGTTGTGGGCAATAACGCATTTCATGTTGTTTTTTTTTGTTTTTTTTTTATGGCGTTGTTTGGATATCTGGATCAAGAGGATGTGTTAGAGGAGAGTGGTTGGCTTAGGAGTGGCAAACAAGCCCCTGCATTGCCTAGTCCTTGCTCTGAATTTCACACGTAGTGACAATACCTGATAGTCACAGATTGTTTTAGGGTGGCCGACGTGAAAAGAGTTGGTGTTGTCAGTCAGGTGCGAATAGACTGGTACATAGGCATCCATTGCGGGCCTTTGGGGTGAGCTGCTGTGACCAGTGTAAAGGTCCACCTCCATTACAGACCCTCAGCACAGAGCCACTCCTGTCTGTCTCATGCTTACCTTTCCCATCTGTAGAGTGTAAGGAGCCACCCTGCCACAGAAATAGCAGCCCTTGGCCCGGCCGTCGGGCACCACCAATAATGATGGTAGAAGAACCTTGTTTATTCCTGCCTTTTTGTGGGGCTCATCTTTCCATAGAGACTGGTTTTTCATTTAGGAAATCATTCCTCCAAGTCACGTTTCAGGCCTCTTTATGTTGCTGCTTATACCTTGCACCTTTTCTGCTGATCAGCGGAAGATTTTAGTTTCTGAAATATGTCATTGTCACTACAGTTCACTCAGAGTATCACCAGCTCTCTTGAAATCAGAGCTGGGACCCAAAGGCAGGAGCTCCATGTGGACTGGTCACTAATGCTCGCAGGACTTTGTTCCTGTAACAGAAATGGCAGTACAAGGAGGGCCTGGGTCTCACAAGTGAAAGCATGGCTTTCTAAAGAGCACAGCGGTCTTGTGGCCAGGAAATAGTGTTTCTTCGTGGTGTGAAATACGTGGTGAGGTGGGGGAAAATATATGTATGTGATGCTGAGTACTTGGAGGGGAAATGTTAGCTGCATGGACGGATGGGCTGTGTAGGGAAAGGTCTGTGTGAAGTACATGGGTAGGAAAGGGTTTGTGTGCAAGGAGGTTCATGACAGTGCTGTGAGTTAGTGAAGGAAAGAAGTGGGCTTTGCTGCTGACTGCTTTGTGTGCTTACTAATGCTTTGGCTTGCAGAGGAGGAAAAATGTGGAGAAAAGAGTGGTGTCGTAGGGTTTTGCTGAGTTAATAAGTAACCTGTGGTTTGAGGAGACTTATCTATAACCATGGGTGGCCATCTGAATGGTTGGAGTGGAGAATATGCACACCGGTTCAGTTTCCTTCCCTTTAACTAGTGTCTGTCATTTTTAAGGAGTGGCTTGGGGTAAGGCCTTTCTGGTGAAGGGTCATGGAGAGATCAGAAACACTGACCCCCAAAATTAACACACTCCTTCCTTAGCATTTGGGCTGTAGATGATACTCTCTGAAGCCTGGGGGTTTCCAGAGGTTACAATTCAACTTCTGAGAGGCTAGTCTCTCTTGTCTGGTGGTTTTGAGCATTAGAGAGGAAGTAATTCAGGCAGTGAGTTTTAATCGCATTTGAATGCTTAGCTAATCCCAGTTTCTCGCTCCTGTGACAATTCTTGGGTTCTCTGCAGTATTTTTGGCTAAAAAGCTTCTGATTCTTCCATCTTGCAGAGGTTCTTTTCGTGCTGTAGTTGTTAGGGCTGTGCTCTTCCTCTAGGACAGCGATACCTCATTGGGTTTAGACAGTGGTCTGTCAATGCAATTTGCCTTGTTTAGACACATCTGTTTTGCAGTTAATCGTGTAGTATCCAGAGTACAGTTCCAAAGCCAAGTCTGGTGCTCACAGTCTTGAAGTGCTACCCGAGGTCATCCTATCCCTGAAACTACAGGCTGAAGAGCAAATACCAAATTTAATTGCTGGTAACTGCAAAATCTACTGTTTCTTTCCATTTCTTTGACCTTCATAAAGGTCCAAGTATAAGTGAGGATGCCTGTGAGGTTTTAATTTTAATCAAAAAATAAGCAAATAATCCTTGCCTGTTCAGGTTAAAACCGGTTACTTGCCAAGGAATGCTGTGTTCTCACAAGGCTGTAGGCATACATGTTTACCTGGCAACATATTCACAGGCATCTGTGGCGGATCTGTGGTGCCTGGTGCTCGGTGATATTTACCATGTTTTGCAGATACTTTGGTGGTCCCTAAAATGCATCCTGTGAAAGCCAGCTTGTAAGCTGAAAGTCTTCTAACTTCAGGCTGATAGCTCAGCTAAAAGAAATGGCTTTGCACTGAAAGGGGCATTGAAAATCCATGGCGGGGAGGCAAATTCAGGTGTAGCATTTAAGGACAGTTTTATATGATCCTGCCAGCTTCAGTGTGGTGACTGCCATGGTGCCCCCTCTCTCTACCTGTGGCCTTTTTCCACTACCTTTTCAGCCTCCGATTCCAAGTAGGTCTGTGACAAGCCCCCTGGCTTTTACCTGTTGCTGCATGCAGATCTTTTCAAAACAGCAATAAACTTTCTCAGAGGATGAATACATGGAGGAATATGTGAGAGTTTTGTCTTACTGCCTCCCACTGGCTTAGAGGCATACAGAGGGAATGTGTGACGACTCAGCTGCCAACTGTAAATTGTGCGAAAGCAAGATTTCAGAGAGATATTGGTACAGGCACTTGTAAGTCCTTTTTTCCTACAGCACATTCCCAGATTTGGGCGATAAAGAACAGTGATTCACAGTGAAGGTGAAACAAAACTTGCCAGCTAATACAGTGCTTTCAGTTCCACTGATTGATTTATGCTGAGAATCTGGTACCTTCTGCTTCAGGTAGGCTTAGTTTTATTGTAACTGGATATTATTGTTGGCATTGGAGGCAAGGGAGCAGCTGCAGGTTTTGTTTGCTCTGATATTGAATTTAACTTTTGGCAAAGGCAATTTTGTACCCAGGATCAGTCGTTTCTTTTCCATCTATTTGTTATAAAACCAGATAAATAGAAGTCTGTCAGTACAGAAGTTGAAGGAATGGAGTCATACCATTGGATGAAAAGTCAGAGGATGAAATGAATTAGATACCGGCTTTAATAACCCCCCCCCATAAATTGTGATGTGACAGTATATTTCCTGCCCTGCCATAGAAATGGATTGTTTTTCTCTGTTGTATAAAGCATTGTAATCTTCTCTCACTTAAGGCTAAGGCTGGATAGAAAAATGTGATTTAATTCTTATGAGAAAAACCTTTCTCCTCTTAGTCCCCAGGTCCTGGTCAGGAAGCAGCAGAGCAGCGAAAGAGTATGCGAAGAGGAGAGCTAGAAAGCCCATGTCCAGGTTGGATCTGGAGCTGGTGAAAGAGGATAAATTTAGGACCAGTTGTGCTGTCACTTGTTTGCAAAGATCTTTTTTAGGTGAGGAACAGGAATGGGGAAAAAAGTTAGTGAATGTGCAATGGTTGTAGACTAGCAGCAAGCTTTTTACAGCGTTGCTGGAGAAGGCTTGAGTTGAATTTTGATCAGCTAAAATATTAAGCCAGTTGTCCATTCATCTGACTGCATCTTGGAAATACTTAACTATATGGTGTATTGGGACTTTACTGTTGGTGCATACCCACTGGGAAGGTAAGTGGTTATCTATGAGCATTTCAGTTTGCAGTAATATACCATGCACTGTGGGGAGATAAAGGAAAGGCGGGTAATTAAAAGTATCTTTTTGGTTCATAAAGACCCATTTAAACCCACAATGAATTGTCTGAATTCTGTGCTATCTTAAGATAGTCAGCCTTGTAACAGACTTGTCCACATTCAGCCTTGTCGTAGGCTTTTTGACATATTTCTTGTAGTCGGCATGAGATGTATTTTGTGTACCTGTTTGTGCTGTGTGAATTCTCAGCTGTGTGTCCTTGGTCTTTCAAGCGTATTTCAGTTCAAAACTAACGACTTCAGAGAACGTTACCTAGGTCCACGGAAGGTTTACTGTACTTGAATCAATTGACTTTAATAACTGGAAGGAAAATAAGTATGGAGCATAGATCCAGTATAAAAACTGGTATAGAAGGTAGGTACGTTCTCTTAGGAAATGCACACTGGGAACTTGTTCTACTTCTAGTAACAAAGCTATTGTTTTGAAAGCCCCAGTTTGAAAAATCCCTAAGAACATCTCCAAAATTAAACAGGATATACTGTCTTACATTGAACAGCTTGACAGTCTGTAATAAAACACAACTCAGACTTGTCCTTTAGGAACATGGTATAACTTTAACATGTATAGTAAGGATAAGGGCTAGCTTAGAAACATCTAGCCATCGTGCTCAGCTGAACATTGCTGATCCAGAGCTGGGTTATCGCTTCCAAAGTTGTTCAAGTCCAGAAATAAAACTTCTTTCATTTGCATTTGGTGAAAGAGTTAAAAGGCAAGTTGACCATGAAGTGGATGTGACCCATCAATGGCAGCTTCTGCGGATGAATAACAAAGCTCTTTGGGAGTGCTAAAAATAGTCATAAGCTGTAGTTGTGAAGAGGCAATCACTAGTACCCAGTCTATAAATAAAGAAATTAATGACTAGTATGGTAGGTTTATATCTTTCATATGTTTTAAGCACTTTTGAAAGCAGAGGTAGCATGATCCAGAGTTTGGAGCAAAGAACTAGGAAGGTGAGGACTGTTTCCTATCTCTGAGACCTGGTTTATGGGACTTGCAGTAATCACAGCCGTAGGTTTTTGGGATCTTGCAGAGCAGTTGGTACTATTTTCAACCTTCACCAGTTTCAAAATGCAGTCAGCTAAGATGGGTGGGACATTTTACAATGCAATCCCACCACTAGATGGGGGGAAATAGTTATCTTGACAGCACTTTACAGTCCCCCTTATTAAAAGGAAAACTGAAAAAGCTTTACAGT
>VYZV01028323.1:279015-298953 GCA_013401275.1 Pandion haliaetus | reverse complement strand
ACTGAAAAAGCTTTACAGTACATGCTGCTTCTTTACCCTATACACATTTTTAAGCACAGCTCATCTGACCCAGTGTGGATGCCTGCAGTCTGAGTGGGTCACTTGTTCACTTTTTAATATAAAGAGAGTCTAACAGCCACATCAGCAGTTCATTTTCTCTTTTCCTCAAGTAGATCTCTAACTATATAGGCAGCTGAATGACTTTGTAGAAGTGCTTGTTTCCCCTGTCCTGGACTCTAAAGGGGATCCTAAGTGGTGTCTCTCTCCATCTGAGATGAAGACATCTTCAAAAAAAAAAAGGGTGAAACAAGCCCCACACCTTTTCTTCACTATTGCAGGTGCTGCCTTTCACAATCTTCCTTTCTGGGGAATCACTGCTGTCTACCAGGCTGAAAGATTAGGGAGGACACTCATCTGCCTTGGAAATCTGACAGGTTTGGGAGAAGCCTATTTGTTTCTCTTTCACCATCTGTCTTACCTAAACCAGGGTAATCTCAGGGGAATACAGTTACTTTGCCTAGACCATGGGGCTCCCACTGTGGCCAGGGCTCCTGCATGCTGCAGGTTGCTTGTTCTGTCTCATCAGTGTCACATATGCTCCGGCTCTGTGGTTATAGCTGAAGGAGACCTAGAGTAATTTCCACACCTACTCCCTTCTCCAAACAGCTTTCGCTTTAACTCATGAAAATGTACAAATGTTTGGGGGGACTTAAAGATGGGTTTTTGGAGGCAGTGTTTAGTTTTGTAAGACTTATGTCTGTTATGGTACTAAACCAAGCTGATGATGGTCCCCTCAGGTATTTCTTCACCTTTAAACAGACATTTCTGAGAGCCATAGGACTTGATTCAGCCCACAGAGAAAACTAGTAGCAAAGTTCTTCCGAGTTTCATCGGCGATGGATGAGGCTCAGGATTCAATCAACAAATCCAGATGGGCTCCTGTGTTCAGGTTTTCCCGAAAAAGTGTTTGCAATTACAGTTTAGTTGGAAGCTGTTACATTGTAAAAAGTGTAAAAATGCTCCCAATCTGCATCTTGCAAGGCTGTCCAAATTGTCTACTTTCCTAATCTCTTTTGTTTGTGCTAAGTTAAAAGGGCACAAGTTATTGCGGCCTGGGTTGCTGATTGTTTATCTTCATCTCTCTTCCTACCTTCAGACAGTGTCTTACACGAGAATGGACACAATATACGTGCCAATAACTTCTGAATTTTGCAGAGGCTTTCTGCTTCCTTTCTAACATGTAAAAATGTGGTTTTACTTGCAAGCAGTTCCTGGTGAGAAAATTGTCAGAGATATACCTTTGTATTTAGATACTGCTGTGTTTTGGTTTTTTTTTTTTTTTCCTTAAGAAGAGATTGACAGGAAGTGCTTCTAGTGGTCCTGCAGGCTTTTGAAGGTTGATTTCATACCTATGTATGTGTGTACACACACATAAAATATATACAAAATTTTGGGTGGCTCTGACAAAAATATTCTGGTTTGCGATGAATAGATATACTTCAAAGTATAGCTCATTTGGAAGGAAATATAATTTTTTTTTTTAATTAAAGCAATGAATTGCTTTTGTTTAAAAGATATTTCTCTCAAACTGTGATTTTGAAATAAAAACCTGAAACCTTTAATTTTGCAAATTTTAAAACAATAGCTCTGTTTTTGGAGAACTAAAAAAAAATATATATTTTTTCATCTAAATGCATTGTGTGGTTTCACAAATATTATTGCTTGTCTTGAAGACTGCAATTCTGGGGAAAATAAGTACTGAAGAGAGGAAAAAAGGAAGAAAAAAAAAAAAAGAAACCAGCAGCTCTTGCCTCATGAGATTGTTCATTGCATTGTAAGTCAAGGACAGGTGTCATTGCAAAAGGTTAGGGTAGTTGCTTCAGATACAGCTAAAGCATGCTGACAAAGCGGGGAATATTTCAATTGCCAAGGCTGATAACCCTGACTTTTTCTTGCCATTATAACTGTGTTTTTTTTTTTTATAAGGTTCAGTTGAGAAGCTGGATGTTTTTTCTATGGTTTTCTATGATTAGAGCTCCAACTGAGAAGCTTGTAGGGTCCTTCCCGTCCTCTTGAGTCAGGAACTGTGGATACCATGCAGGAGTAGTTTTCCTCAGCTGTTAGTTTTCCATCGCTTTCCAATTCTATTAAAGCTGAAAAAAATCCCAAACCCTTTCACTGGGAAATACGGGTTCAAAAGGAACTGTGAAAGCAATATGCTGCAGTTTCATGGTAGGAAGGTTATTTTTCTACCTGAGCTATGATATCATAATACTTTTAAGCTTTCTAACGTCCATCTCCCAGCTAGGACAGGACTGCTCTTTGAGGCATAAATTCCTTTGTTCTGCCAGGAAGGCTCTGAATGAGGAGAGAAAGTGTGATTTAGGAGCTGAGCTGAGAGCCAGGAGAGCTGCACTCGGTCCCTTGGACTGTTAACTTCAGCAAGTTGCTCCTTGGCTTTGTGCCACCTATCAAATGGGATGAGAGACGCGTTCCCTTGCTGTTCGTCTCGCCTCTGTAGGTTGTGGAGCATATGGTGCACGAATTGCCTTTTCCTTGCTGCCAAGGACACCGGGGACCCAGATTGCGCTTGTGGCTTCTGATGCAAGCCATAAACAATAACAGGAAACTAGATTTTTGTCTTGCTGCTGTTTTTGAGATACCTTGTTAAGAATTTCTTCGTGTTCCTCCACTTAATCTGTAAAGATACCCAGTTAATTCCCAAATAGGGGCTAGCCACTGTAAAGGTGAAAGGCGTATCTCCAAAGTCTCCTCCTTGCCAGGAGAAAGCTCTTCCTCACTTAACCCTGCCTTCCCAACAAGGGACTGCTTGTTTTTCAGACCAAGACTGACCCTTGACTCGTGAACCAGCAAGGGGGGAGGTGCTTTATGGAGAAGAGAGGAGCCAGCAAGTGGGTGTGGCGAGAGTGAAGAAATGTGATGCATAATGTAGCATAACTATTAGTGCTGGGGAAGATGTTGAGCAACACGGGAACACAAGCAGGACAGACAGGAGTCTTATGCAGGGGAGGAAAAGGATTTGGAGGAAGCACGTGTGTGTAATAGGATAGTCCCATACAGGGTGAATTAAGACCTGTGGAGTCCTGTAGCTTGCTCTGCTATTGGCAATGTAGTAATTTTACTGAAAATTGCCATGGGGAAATGATGTCTTTGAATAAGAAACTGGGGCTTCCATTGAGGAAAAGCTACCTGATAAATTTCAGGTTAAATCAGCATTTTGAACATAAGTGATGATTTTCATTTTGCTTTGTCTTAAAATGCTTTTCTCTTTTCTTTGTTTACGAATAAAAAATATAAAACACAGTTCTGTTTTAAATTGAAATGGAACAAAAATCATTGGTTTACATCAAACCAAAAGTGTAAATGTGGAATGGGATTTTTTCTGTTCACAATTTCTTGCCTTAATAGTTGTGAATAAAGGCTTTTTTCACTTGAATTTAATCAGTGGAAAAAACATCTGGTTTTCCAGCTCATTTTTAACTATTGCCAAGTTCCACAGTACTGTTCAGGCACAGTTTTTTGACAGTTAAGAACATGAAGTGTTTTGTTGGGAATGAATGGCTGCAGTGCTGTGACCTTGTGACTCACTTCTTAGGTAACTGTGGCTTGCGTGGTCTCTCTCCTGCTGAATTTGAAGGCGTAAATGAGGTGCAGAAGGAGCACCATGCAAGCATCACTGATAGGACATGGGGAAATGGGTGGCCTCCAAGCCTTGCTGAAATCCTTCTGCTTTATGGTCATCTGTCCTTATCTGCAGGGCCAGTTGTAGGTATAAGAGAAGTAGGCAGCTGCCCAAGGTAAGTAGGCTGCTGTGGGCAGGAAGACGGCTGCCTGCCTGGCCCGTGCCAAAGCCCTGTAAGGCCAGGCTGCTGCCGGAGAGGTGTGAGCCCTGGGAGGCTGTGGCTGGCCCTTCCTGGGACCATGGCCTCCACCTAACCTGCCACTGGCCATGCAGCTGCTGGGGCTTCATGTCCCACAGCTCTTCATCCCAGGTTCTTCCCATCTTTTCCCGTGGCAGGAGCAGCTTGTCCCTGGTCTCTCATCTTTGGGCATTCAAAGGGACTCAGTGTATATGGATGACAAGCCTTGAGCTGGCTCTGCTTGGCTGCACAACAAACAGATTCTGAGTCTGCTTCTCACTGCATTAGGTAGTCCTGAGGCATTCATCACCTGCAGCTGCTGATCAAAGAGGAGGGAGACATTTCCCTGAAAACACCTCCTTGCAGATTAGACTGTGCACATTGCCTGAGTCAATCTGATTTTTAGCAGACTGCCATAAATCTATGCACGTCTTTCTCTTTTTAGAACAGTATCTGCAGCTTTCTTTTTAAGATAAAAAGCTAGAAGAAAGTCAAGCTGGCAGTAAAAATGATTCCTTATATGTATACACGGTTCGCATAAAACACATTCCAGCAATGTTTGCTCTGTCAGCTGGAGAATAGAACTATTTTTTTCATTTACACTTTGGTTTTTGGGCGCTGACATACCAGACACTCTGGAAGAGAGTCTTAGCCTATTGTCTCTGGGTTGAAGTAATACATAAATGGTTCCATTTTTGGTGCAGATCTAACACCAGAATGGGAGTCTTTGAGATGTCAGAAAGAAAACTAATTATGGTCATGAGTTTTGAACTGCTACCCTGTCTTGACAAATGGTGTGTGTAATTGGAAGCAGAAGAATAACGCATGCACTCTCTAATCTTGTTGGAAAAAAACGTCATCCATCATCACATAAATATCTCCTCTTGCCAAATGACTGTTGAAATGAGAGTTGTATGTTCTCTAGCATTTGCTGTGGACTGTATGGAAATAATAATCCAAAGCAAAAGGAGTTATTGTGTTAGCATTATACACATACAGGAGGCTGTAAACCAAGTATTGGGGAAAAGGAATTATAATTGAAAAAGTAGACTAGCATTTGGAACTCGGAGAAATATATATATATATCTATATATATATATATCCTCTTGGTCTTCTGACTGTTGGGAACAAAGGCCTTGTCTCTTAACCTTAAAAACTGTCTGGTGTATACTTGGATAGAAGCCTTTCCACTGGCATCCATACTTCCCTGGCAATGGTCGGTAGTGATTTATTTTCTCTCTCAACTAACCCCAGATTGATACAAAAGGGGGTTTTTAGACTTCATGCCACGGGGAAAAAAACATCCTTTAAGTGAGATCTAAAACTGGGGACTTGGCCTTATTTTTTTTATCATCACTTCATTTCACTCATTCCTTCACAGCTTTGAGTTTGCTATAATTTTGTTTCTTGCTCTGGTAAGGTCTGATTTGTCTGATATTTCTTGTTTCCTTTTTTAACGCTCTGTTTTGGATGCGAGTTAAGCTTGAATCCTTTTCACTTCAATCTTCTACCCCCAGTGCTCTTGTTAACTCGTTATCAAGCTGAAGCCTGTCCACTTAAAGAAGCCCCTTTCAGAATTGAATGTAACAAGCGCTTTGGATGTCACAGTCACTTTGTGTTTGAGACTGCTTTCTAGAAGATGGCTTAAGCTGGAGTGGAGTCCTGGTGAATTCAGCACATTTCTGTTATTGTTCATAGCTGTATAATAACAGTTGCAACACGGAGATCTGAGCCTTATTGCACCAGAAGGTGCATCTCCCGTGGAGAGACTCAATATTCGGGAGTAGCTGGGAGAGAGTCTGTGCTCCCTGAGACCTGCAAACAGTAATCTCCTCAATCTGATCTTGCTAATGTGAATTTAAAGGCTGTCTCGAGGTGGTATTTTTTTGTGATATATCATACTTTCTAGCCAAAAGCACTAGGAAGGAATTGACTTTTGATGATGTTCCACTGAAGAAGTCCAACAGGAAAATTTCTGACTCGGGATACTTTTTTTCAGTGAAAATACGGTATTCGTGACAGTTCATGTGTAATGGCCACTTCCCTCATAAATGTTTGCTTTTCATAGAATTTACATCCATGGTGCTGCTTCTATCTGTGCTTGCATTTGGAAAAATAGCCTTTAAAAAAACAGTGAGTATTGAGCCAAAAGTCAGGTCTAGAAGTGTGCCCAGGAATACAATTAACATTTTTTTTTTTTCTTTTTGACTCTATGCCTCATGGTTGTAACAAAGGGAGTTGGGGCAGCAGTTTCCCAACCTTGCTAATTTATTTCTGTCTCTCAGGGCTCTAGCAGATAAGCTCTGGTAAATCATACTGCAGCAATTTGAAATGTCATCTTTCCCTTGCTGTTCATCATGCTGTCAGCTTGCTGGATTTCATGGTCATGTAAGTACTGGCAGATAGGTATATGTGTCTTTGTGTCTTGGCTACTCCAGCTGGGTATATGAGTCTGGACTATGAATTTATGTTTCTAATGAAAATGGGCTTGCACTGCTTTGCTGGGCTGGGAACTGGAGTCCCAACCAGGCAGGTGCACCAGTCTAAGCTGGTATAAAGTTGGTGGAATTACAGCAAAAACAGAACAGGCCAACTCTGTTGCTCCTGACTTGGGCTTGGTGGACTTGAGCAGGCTGAAGGTGGGAACACTGTCAGGTGCTGGGCAGAGTTGGCTTGAATCTTTGTCTGTGCAGTTTCATGTCAAAGAGGAAAAATTTCTGCTCAAGGGTTTGTGTTCCAAAACTTTCACTTTTCATCTGAGTTGGGGGTAGAGATTTGAAAATGAATCTTGGAAAATATTCGTAAGAAAATGAAAAAAAAAAAAAAACCCAACCAACTAAACAACCCTTTAAAAAAAACCCCCAAAGTCCTATGGACTATACTTGCTATTTATTAAGCTTTCAGGCTGTAGTCAGTGTCACTCATGCATTTTCCTGGGGCTGTTATAAAGCAGAAGACAGTTTGAAAAATGGTCTCTCTCACTTGTATCATTGTCCATGTATCCCAGTTCTCCACAATACTTAAAACTAGTATTGCTTAAGACTAAACTTTGTTTCTCCTGTACTGCTCCCGGGTCCAAATTCTTTCTGACTTCGGGGGAACCAAGCTTTGATTTGTTACTTATACAGTACCCAGTCCTTCCCTACAAAAAAAAGATAAGTCTTCTTTTTCTGAGAAGATTGTAATTTCCTAGTCTTCAGTCATGTTCATACTTCCCTTGAAGTCACAGGAGCATCCCTGGTGATTGAGGCCCAGAGCTTTCAAAGTTGTTTCTGGGATCTGTTCTGTAACCACATCACTGGAGGCTCATATGTGCCTAGATATCCTTAAGTATATACCTAACTTTTGCACAGCCTCAAAAAAGATAGGGAGCTGGAGAACAGTGCTGAAGCAGATTTGCTCTGGGAGTCCTGAGGTAGCACTGCTTTTTGTAGTCTTGGCTCACATAAACCTAAAGCTACCATGAACCACTGAGTGGTTTTGGCAAGCATGAAGGGGAGCGAACATACCTAAATTTACAAATGGCTAGTTGTATCTTCACCCCTAGGCTTGTTTTTCACCAAGTGAAATGTGAAGAGCAGAACACAGTGCTATTGGTCGGCCCTGCTCTGCTAATTTTTCAAGCTGCTGCTTCCCTTCCCCCCCCCGCCTTAACAACTGTAGAAGGGGTCCTACCAGCTTCTCTGGCCAACTCAGAATGGTTTCCTTAGAGATGTTCCATTAATGAAATGACTGCTGTTTGCATCTGGAGAATGTTTTACTGGTTTTAATACTTAATATTTATTTTAATATTTTACTGATTTTTATCTGTTCTTTCTTCTCTCTGTAGGATTTCTCAAAGAAAGTAGCAAGCGTAGTGCTTATTTGGTGAAACTGAATCCAATGTCTGCTTCAGGGATGTGGCTACCTGCTCAGTCTTACTTCTGGCTCCACTGTGGTAGATGGGTTCACATTTCAGGTAGCTGACACCCACTGTGACTGCCCTTCCAATAACCTTGCCCAACCATCCCTTCTTACAGGTATTGTGTATGGGTCTGTAGTTTCATTAATAAATAACACTACTACAGGAAGTGGGCTGCTGCAGGGTTCACTGCTTTAATACAGGCAAACCAGTTTACGCATGGCTGAAATCTGGGACCAGGGGTGACCAGCTTTTAGCCATACTGTTTGGAGGGCTGGGTTTACCTTTGGCTCACACCTGCTGCTCCTTGGTAGTGTGGGTGTCCGTGCCTTTCCCAGCTCGCTGGGGGGCCATAATACCTTGTGGGGAGTTACGTTACCTAATGTAACCTTGCCTTTTAGGACAAGTATTCCTGCAGCACAAAGATCTCTGCCTGTTGCTGAGACAAGAGGTGCAACAGGTCTGTCCCCATCTCTCAGAGACCAGGGGGAAGGCTTGTTGTACAGGGGTACGTTGGCTGCTGGAGACAAACAGGACATTGGGGCTGCATCTAGCTACAGGGTGGCTTGGAGAGCATGAGGGGAGCTAAGAGCCCTTTCCTCCCCTGTGCTTTGAGCAGTGCTGGTGAGAAGGCTTGAGCTCCCACTGTACTACATCCTCCTCCTTCCTCCTGGTTTATCTGTTCTCTAACACCATGCTGCCTTGCACAGGAAAGCTGGACTGACCTGTGAAGGGCTGAGCAGCAAAGACTAGAATTATGGAATCATTTAGGTTGGAAAATACCTTTAAGATCATCGAGTCCAACTGTCAACCGTGCCCACTAAACCATGTCTTGAAGTGCCTTGTCTACATGCTTTTTTGAATACCTCCCGGGATGGTGACTCAACCACTTCCCTGGGCAGCCTGTTCCAATGCCTAACAGCCAACCCTTTCAGGAAAGAAATTTTTCCTAGTATCCAATCTAAACCTCCCCTGCCGCAACTTGAGGCCACTTTCTCTCGGCCTATCACTAGTTACTTGACAGAAGAGACCAGCATCCGCCTCACTACAAGCTCCTTTCAGGTAGCTGTAGAGAGCGAGAAGGTCTCCCCTCAGCCTCCTTTTCTCCAGGCTAAACAACCCCAGTTCCCTCAGCCGCTCCTCATCAGACTTGTGCTCCAGGCCCCTCACCAGCTTCGTTGCCCTTCTCTGGACACGCTCCAGCGCCTCAACGTCTTTCCTGTAGCGAGGGGCCCAAAACTGAACACGGTGCTCAAGGTGCGGCCTCACCGGTGCCTAGTCCAGGGGTACGATCACTTCCCTGCTCCTGCTGGCCATGCTCTTTTTGATACAGGCCAGGATGCCGTTGGCCTTCTTGGCCACCTGGGCACACTGCTGGCTCATATTTAGCTGGCTGTCAACCAGCACCCCCAGGTCTTTTTCTGCCGGGCAGCTTTCCAGCCACTCTTCTCCAAGCCTGTAGCGTTGCGTGGGGTTATTGTGACCGAAGTGCAGGACCCGGCACTTGGCCTTGTTGAACCTCACACAGCTGGCCTCAGCCCAACGATCCAGCCTGTCCAGATCCCTCTGTAGAGCCTTCCTACCCTTGAGCAGATCAACCCTCCCTCCCAACTTGGTGTCATAAGAAAGGAGCTCAGGGTTTGGCTGTGAGATTGGTTTATATGTTTGCTCTTGCCTTGGGCAAAGCACAGTGTGGGAAGAGATGGATCTAAAAATAAGAAATATGGGAGTTTATATGAAATAGGAATAACTAAAAAGAGGGTGACAGGGAAAGCAGCAGAAATAAATGGGACAGCAGCACCAGCTTGAAACAGAAGGTGTGGTAGGAAAACTAAGGTGACAGCAATCGCTAAAGTCCCCTCTTCCTACACCATCTTACACGTAGTTCTACACAAGGTTCACCTTGTGTTCACAGAAAACCCAGCCTGTTTTCCTGTGGGGTTTTGTGTAGGTGTGGAGATCCATCCTGAGAGCTGCTTGCCACTTAGCCAGCTCTGCTTGAGGAAAGGGACAGTTGCCAGGAGAGAACTAGGGACAGATAAAAAACTGATATTGGGCTGTAGCCATACTTGCAGTATCTCAGCACCAGCAGAGGACAAACTCAGCTCCTGTAAGAGAAAATGAGATTGTGTCTCAGGAGATTGAAGAGCTATGCTGGCCTCCAGTATAAGACAGAGGTTTGGCAAAGGGAAAGTACTAAGTTAGCACTGTGACCTGGTGCTATTTTTTTGATCCCATTAAAAGCTCTAAAACCTGTTTTAATAGTGGGAAGAAAAAAATCTGCATTTTTTTACTAGGCTTTTATCATTATAAGATTATAAAAGCTTTCAGTGAACATCTGCTGCATCTGGGAAGGTTGGAGGGACTAACCTTCAGATTTCAGAGCCTGAGATGAGGAATCTGCTGACAGGGCTTCAAAATAAGTCACAGAAGTACAGACTGTCTTGTGAACCTGAAATAGACTGTCAAGGGAAAACACCCTTGCCTACTCACTGGAAAAGCTCGGGATAAAAAGCCTGATAATCACTGTGCAGCTGAGCAGCCCGTTCAACTCCTTTGTGGAAAGTTAAGCTGGAATGTCAGAAACGTGGGGTCTTGGCTAGCTAAATCTGTATTTAATGATAGACCTATTGTATAGGTATATAATGTGGGCTGGTTTGCAGTTACCAGGAGGCTGCTGTTCCCCTTTCAGGCAGTGCACAGTGGTAAGAATCTTACCCTGTATATATGAATGCGTGTAAAATGTATCTGTAGCTATTTATATAAAACGAGGAGGAGGTTGAGACAGTGCTGGTTATTTCTGAAAGCTCTTCTGAAGCAAATCATCTATGCTTCTGCCTAGATAGTGTGTATCTGTCTTGTCTAATACACAATTTATTTCAAATTGTTTTTCAGAAATAGCTGTCATTCTAAAAACATTGNTTTTTTTTTTTTTTTTTTTGGAGCCACCATTTATCGGTGGTTTTAGTTTAGTTGCAATTTGGTTATGCCATCTGAGATACAACGTTCAGTTTCTGAAAGTACATATATAAGGACAGAGAAGGAGAGGTACTTCAGTGGTGTAAGGAATTTTGTTATATACTTGGCAATATTTCTATGTAAACAATGTAGTAGGACTGGCTGTAATGCTTTACAACTTCTGAAAGCTTCCTTTAAGTCATGGATTTCCATTAGGCTTGCCACCTTAGAAACAAAAATAAGAGGAAAAGTGGTTAGTCGCCCTGGCTGGCAGTGATCTGCACGTTTAGTGAGTTCATCACTGACCTAATGAAAAAAGACAATTTATTACATTTTAGTGACTTTTTTCCATCTGAGTTTTGAAGCTAAAAGACATACAGGGCTAAAAACCATTAGTGAACAGCTTTGAAAAAATTTCCCTTGCTTGAAGTTGTGGCGTCCCCCTCAAGTCAGTTCTTGTTCAAATTGAGTGTTAGATACTGCTGAATCAGGGCAGTTTTATGACTGATTTACATGGAACCCCAATTCTACCTACAGCATTCACTCTTTTCAGGAGCGTAATGAACCAAAGCACAGAACAATGGAGAATCAACTCCATTGTCAGTCTCATGCAGTCAAACTAACTTTCTGCTTTCTTCCTAATGTTACACATTCGTTTGTTCATTATCTGGTTTGGGTTTTTTTTTTTTTTCCAGCGTAGAAAATATTTCTGTCCTCTGATGTGGATGCACTTACAAAATTGTATGAACAATACATAAAACAGATGTATGGATGGACTGCAGTAACAAAGTTCTTTCATTACAGACAGATTAGAGGCCTCTCCTCAGCAGATCTTTTCTGGAGATGACTGAGATTTTACCTATGTTTAGAGAATCCACTAAACAGTAGGTAAGCAACTGATGATTTATACTAGAAATTCTTGTGTAGTACTTAAGATATTTTTAATTAGATGGACTGTTATATAAAGCAATAGCAAAGACAAGAGCCTGGCAGACTGGGGCATTTTTGAAGACTCAGGAATGACTTGGAATGAAGACTTTTGCTCTGTTCTTAGGTCTAACACCTACTAGTAGCGTAACAACAGATGCGCCGCTCAACTTCTGTGTCATTTTACTCGGACATAGTGATAGGTAAGATTTATCAATGCCTAATTGCTGGAGTTGTCATAAAGTCTTAATAGATGTTCATTATGCAGCAAGACACTCTCAGGTAGGAAAGGCTATTGAGATATTAAGTTTTTACAGCTAGAGATAGTGAAAACTCAAGATTATTTACCCTTGCAAAATTAGGAAATTCAAGGGAAAAGGGAGGGTTTTTTTCCACTTGGAAACAGAAAAAAACCCTAGAACTTTCTGTACAACTGAAAACATTTTTTGCATTTTGAGGAAAAGTTGAGGCATTTTATTTGTTTATTTGAAACACATACCAGCTTCTCTGGGACTTCAGTTCTAGGGATTCTCCAGACTACTGCCAAGAATTTAAGGATAGTTGTTACCCCTTGGTATAGAGAGTGGAATTGGTAAACCGTTATCATGCCGCCTTGAGCAAGGGTTCTTTGGGCTTTCAGGCTCCTAACAAAGTCTGTGTATCCAGCATGTGCTTGCTTGAGGGCAATGCTATGATATCTGCTTCCCTGATGTCAGGGACCCCAAAGCTTTCATGATCTGAAACTGTGGGTTTTCAAAGTGCGCTGCTCCAAGAGAATGACAGAACACATGGACTGTCCTGGGGCCAGGCCACATGCGATTCATGTATAATCTGCTGAGCCAGAAACACAGATACTTTGAAGGCTCACTGTCTTCCCTGCTGGCCCCATGGCAGGGGCAACGGAAGCTCTGAGAAACCAGATTTAAGCCACGGTTGTCAACACTTCCCCTCTCCTTGCTGCAGCATGTCCCGCTGAGCTCCTAGTGCTGCGTGGTCTCCTGTTAAACTCTTGGGGAAGCCTGAGCTTGAGGGAGTCTTGTGGAAGCCTGTTGGACTCCTTGTGGAGTCTCCTGAGAGCCTGTTTGGCCAGTAGAAAGTAACCAGGCAGTGAATCAAGAAAAGCTCTTTGGAACTATGACATTTCTGTATTGAATTTTTATCTTAAGGGATCATATTGTTCTTTGTTAGGAAAGACGTGTCAAGCTGTAACTACAGTTCTGGAATAGCGCAGCTTCATGTCGGTGTGCTGATCTCTGTTAGAGTGACTTCAAGAGAGATCTACCAGCATTCCCCAGCTCAGCAGCAGGCCCTTAGCATTTATCTCTCCATCCCAAACTGTTGAAGAGTTCTAGAGAACAGTTTCACACAGCTACTGAATTTCAGTGCTCATTAATTCTTTGTGCATTTGTGTGGAAGAAGAATGCCACTGCGTTTACTTCATAAGCATTTGTAAGTCTTCATCTGCTTGGAGATGATTTGGGTGAAAGATACTGTAGGTGCAAAATAACAGTAATAGAGGTCTATTGTACCAGAACTTATAGCAAAGAAATATTGTTATAACAAAATTACTTGATTTATTGTGTTCTGCTAAACAATAGGTAACATAAAGATATGAAGAAAAACGTTGACTGAAAGTGAGAGAATAGCAAGATCGTCTTAGCACTGATTACGTAAACGTGGAGGAGAGGCTTATCTGCCTCTGGCAAATAGCTGAAATTAATATTTCAAAATATTTCTCAGCAGAAATGATTTCTCAGCAGAAAGCATCCTATTTACATTGTTTTCTTGGCCTCTCCCTGATGCTCATCTGGTTTAGAAGGGAGAGAGCATTATGTTTCCAGTCACCTGAGCTTAGCTGGGAAAGTGCATGACACTCACAAAGCAAGCACAGATCGAATTTCCAGCCTTGCGTATACCATCCCACCTTCTCAGCTGTAAAAAGGATAAGGATTGTGAAGATTGCTATAGAAACGCTATTGGCATCCTTACTGTTACAGCCCTTGGCTGCTTTACCTGTTAGTCACAAGCTGGTGACCACTGAGACTGTCCCCCATGTGAGAAGTAATTTGGTTTTATAAGTGAATACGGTTGTATTGAGATGATCTAGACTCAGAGGCCTAGAACCTGATGTCCTCTTTCCACAGAGTGGTTCCAGCCTGAACACCTTCAAAACTAGCCTTTTTTCTCAGCATTTACAGCAGTGTTTAATGGGTATCAGCAGAAAAAGCAAGAAGGAAGATTAGTCTATATAATCTAGATCTGTGTTACCCAAAGCGTGGGCTATGAAAGTGCTAAGAGGGGTTTATGAAGCATAGAAAAAGCTGAGTGATCAGCATCTCAGTTTGTCCAGAGGGTGATTGTGTAGGGAAGTCAGTTCTGGGCCTTGAGTTAGTTCTAGACCTTCCAGTGAGGTCCAAAACTATTGGCATGGATAGTTGTCCATCAGCTGGCCAAAAGCACTTCCTTCATGGTGAGCAGCCTGCCAGATGTTTTCACAACTCCCTGTTGCTACTCATCTACGAAAGGTATGATCATACCACTGATATGGGAGTAGTATGGTCTTTTTAGCCTATTGTCAGTCCCTCAGCCATCAAATCGTATTTATCATGGCTTGCTAAACAGAATTTTTCAGGATTTCAGATGTATGTTGTATAGTTTCAATTGTTAGGAAGGATTCTTTCTCATCACTAGCAGCAGTCCAAGATGTCTTAAAGTCTAAATCATTCATTATCGGCACGCAATGCACTCGCGTATATGCTGTGTTTTCCTCATCATGTCGCATATGGGATCTACTGTTGTTTCAGTGGAAAACTCCCCTGCTGAATAGTTAACAGAAAGCAAGAACATGCTTTTGATGATGCAAGGACTGTTTGTGGTTGTGTAAGGAGAATTTTGCTTACACTCAGCTAAGCAAGTAAAGTTAGCAGAGAATTGTCTCTGGCATAATGGTGGCTTTGTAGAGACCCTGATGAAAGGACTGTGTGACCCTGCATCCCAGAGGAAGCACAGGAGACCCAGATAGTCACTGTATCTTCCAAATGCACACCCCTTCTTCCCCTAGCAAGGCTGAGCTTCACTAGCTATTTCAAGTGATGGAGTATGCCTGCAGGCATCTATTTGGGTGCTGGGACTTTCTTCTTGAAACCTGCTAACTTACAATCAGTTCAAGTGTTTTCAGAACTAAGAACAGAAAGAGATTAAGCAGTTAAGGTTGTAATCTGAGAGTTTAAACTGCAAGAATATGTCTGTCAGCGAAGTTGAAAGTTGATAGGGCATCCGTCTTACACCAAAGAATCTGGCCTACAGTAAGGAGAGACGTTCCTTTGCATGTCTGGAATGGGTTTATAACTGGGTTACAGTTAGGTCTGTAATTCTAGCCGATTTGATCTGAGGCCAGGAAAGAGAGATGGAGCAGCTCACGTAAAAATGCAGTCTCATGCACTATTATTTCATTCTTGGCAGCTCTTTTGCTGCCTTGTCTTACCTAGCTGTATGCAGGGGATCACTGACTCCTCTCTGGCTGTACCAGCTTGCATTTGGAGACTTGGAAGGATGGCTTTGGCTGAAGGGCATATGAATCTTGTGTGATTGTGGTTGCCCATACCACCCAGGAGCAGAAGCAGAAAGGCAGTCTTTCATACAGTGCTGAATAAATCCAGAAGAGAACTTGGCAGAGAAAAGGAGCTAAAGGTTAATTGGTCTGAACAATCTCAAACTAACACATACCCCCCACCCCCCATCAGATCTGAATCAGTTCTTCTGAAGTGTGGAAGTGCTTTCCAGTAACCCACTTGATCAACAGTGAAAAGAATTCCCATGGAAATAATCAGCTAAAGCAACCATGATTTTGGCCAGTTAAAACTACTGGGTCAAATTGTGCAAGTCCTTCATCTGTATTCTGCTAAATTCCTGCTGGCATCAAAGGGAATAATTTTGCTTCAGTGACAGTATAGTGATTGCATGGTGTTGTTGGACTGAGCGAGTATTTCTGGATCTGTTTACCGCTTGACTGCAAGAGCACCAGCAACACTAGTCTGCCGCAGGAATGAGCAAGAAGCCATGACTGGTGCTTGCCAAGTGAAAAAATCACACCAAGTGAATACGCGGAAGGACTTTATTGTGCCTCAGAATCACAGCTGAACTGACAGACGAGAGTTAGAGAAATAAATAGGACTGCATGATTTGTCCATAAGATCTACATCTTAAAAAGAGGGTCTGGCAGTATTTTTAAGAATGTTAGACTTGGAAGATGTGTGGTTTTGCTCGTGTTCAATGTACTATAGAAAGCTTCCTCCAGCCACCCTCCTCCTCCAATGCTGCCTGCGAGGACTGCTCCGTTGATAGCAAGAGTAAGCCCAAGATGGTAGCAGATTGGTGGGTATAGCCAGACAGAAAAGGAGGCTTCGTGAAGCCCTGAGAACTAGCCTTACTTGCTCCAGCTGAAGTACAGGGTAGGGCTTTTCTTGTTTATCATGAAACGGTGAGGGTAGATAGCGCCTACATCCATGGGAAATTTAATCTGAAATAGAAAGGGAGAGGGGAAAAACTCATTACAGCGTAAGGCTGCACAAACTGTGGTAATGCTCTACTCCCAAGTGTCTTTATCTGGTGGTGGGCTTAGACTACAGTGGAACAGACATCCCCTCCTTCCTTTGACGCTCTTCTGTATGTGAAGGGAGTTCATATTCCCCGGAAGATCTTAGTTCATTTAGCAGCTTCTTTGAAGTTGTAAGGAAAAAATTGTAGGTTAGTTGATTTGTTAAATTTATTCTTTTAATTGACTCCTAGAATTGGTTTAAGGGTATCCTTTCTTCTTTGTTTGCTGAGTTCTCTAAGGGATGAGCTAATTATATTACAGCAAGTTCAAAGCAGGTGTGTGTATGCCCTGGGCAGCTCTTAAATGTTTGCTGAAAGGTATAACAGGTGGCTAGGTGGTAGGTGGTCATAAATAATCCTTCACTGTATTAAGTTAGGATTCAAACAAGCAGCTAAGTTGTGTCTTCTGTCTCCTCTCCCTGCTTTTGTATGGAGACAGTGTCTGTGTTTTTTATTGAGGGCAGTGCCTGGCAGGGATCTGGACACTGCACTGCATACTGAAGCAAGCAAGATCATTTCCACAGTTGTTATCTGAGTAAAAATGAGGTTTTACTGGATCTTCCCCCAACCACCCTCATGCAGTAATTGCTTTGTTCATTGTGGCTTTCCTATTTGATGTATTTTCCCCTCCATTAGCCCCCTTTTGCCAGCCCACCACTTTGTCATATGTGTAAATGTCAAGTGGCTTTAAAAATGAATCAGAGCATTATTTCTGTCACCCTCAGATATCTGATCACCTCCATCTCTGTACTTGCCCTCTAAAATGTTCTCTGTAATTACTTGGTATGGGCTAAGTTGGACTAATTTAGTAACAGATAAGCGTGAAGTTAATTACTGAACTTACTCGGTTCCTCAGCCAGATTTCAGACCTCTCGCATCTCTTTCCTTAGTTGTAACAACTAGCATGTTTAGTACCTCATCCCACACCATATTAGCATCAGTGCCAGGATTTGGGAGGGTTTGCAAGAGTACTCATTCCTCACTTGGTCTCAAAATAGGCCAAAATGCAAACTTTATAAAACCAAAATCAATTCATTTTCCAGGAAACTAATCTTTGTGATTTATTTCATTTTCTAGTTTCTAAAGATATTTTAAAATGAAACATTTGTTATAATTTAATGTATTTTATATAATATATATAATTTTAAAAATTTAAATGTAAATATTTTTAAATTTAAATGTGAAATACAAATATAGACAGTTGAAACAGTTAAACCTTTCAGGATTTTTGTGGGATTTACTATTTGTATTCTCAACCCAATAGTTTGCCAAGGTTAATGTGAATTTGCAAAATATTTTGGTCTACCTGAGACTTCTTTTTTTAATTTCAGCAAAGTCTCAACCACCAAATGTCATCTTCAGCTGCACGAGCAGGATTCTTTACTGGAGCAAAATAATGTAATGCTGTGGCTTCAAGGAGCTGTTTTGGCTTATTGAGTGAGCATGGATTTACTTGAAGGGCTCTGGAGGCTCAGAGACCTCGAAGTCCATCTTTCCATCTAACTAGCAATGGCCAGTATGATATATACATTCCCCTATCACATGATGTAGTTACAGCTGGATGGCTATTAACCTCATATAGCAGTTAATTCCCAGAAAATACAAGCAGAGATGTAGGGTTGAATGGAGCTCGTGTTTGTTCAGAGGCTTTCTTGCTGCTTAGTGAGTAGCAGTTTCAAGTAGTTCAAGGTGCAGGTGGTGAGTTTGCTGGTTCTTGCTATATTCGGTGCCATGTTTATCGTCACCTGCCATAGGTCTGCACTGTCACTTATGAGTGGGTTTAAGAGCGACTGTGGCGCTGAGAGTGCATTTGGGAGACACTATGTGGTTAGGAGTGGATATAACTTTAGGAATGGCCTTGGGAATGGACGTGGCCTTGGGAGTTGGTTTGGGAGAGACCATGGCCCTGAGGATACATTTGAGGAAGCATCTGGGGCTTGGAGAGAGAGTGGGATTGGGAGTGAATGGAGCTTTATGAATGCATTTGGAAGATGATGTGGTCTTGGGAGGAGTATCAGGAGTGGGCACGATCTTTGGAAAAAATGCAGTCCTTGGTGTGCTCTTGGAGGTAGTCTTTGGACTGACTTTGCCTCAGGGTTTGGGAATCTGTCCTGCCTTTTGTGTGTGTCAGGACTGGTGCTTATGGCTCTGCTGGAAGGTTTTGGGGTTTTTTTGACCTGTCTTTCATCTGGTATTTCCATGGCATCTTGTACCCACTGGAGGTCAGTCCTCACATAGATCTTGTGGTTTGCTGTAGTAAGGAACCTGCAGAAGAGAAGCAAAGCCCGGCAGCCATTACACTTCTTATTTCTGACCCAAGATTCACTGTGAATGTTACAATGAGACCTTTTAAATTCATTTGTCATCACATATTCCACACAAAACCAGACAGCAATACTAACTGTTCATACGCTGCACAAGTATAATTGTATATAGTACGAGTTGATATGAGTATATATAATTATACTCATGTGCAATGTATGAACAGTTGGTGTTGCTGCCTGCAACTGTGAACTGCTCTGGGGAGTTTCATATACAGCAAATAGCTGGTAAACAGCTGATGAAAGAGTTTACTAAAGGATAAAAGTACCTGGCAAAAAGCATCATCTATGCTTAAAACACAGGTATGTTTGTGGAGCAGCACTAAGTACCACTAGCGGGAACATCTCAAAATGTTCTCCAAGGATGGAGCAATGGTTACCTAGGATGAAAACCGCTCTGTTTTTCTCCAAGTGTATAAACTGCCGTGGTTTTATTTTGAGTGCCAACTTCCAATACTGCACAGCACCTATGAATTCTGTGTGCACAGCAGCTCCAAAAATGAAGGTTAATACATCTTACGGTAGGCATCCAAGAATAGAAGCCACCCCCTCCTCCCTGTGGTGTGTGGCTTTGAAAAGAATGAAGTGTGTCAAAAGGCCAACAACTCTGTAGTGACTGCTAGCGAGGTAATGGTGACCCCAGTCATCATTCCTCTCATTCCCACACAAATGTGTTCTGCAGAGAGAATGCACTGAGGATTTACTATGATGGAGATGATGGCCTAAAAGTCTGGGCAGCTCTTACTGAGAAGCTTGTAGTGTCTATGAGCATGTTCTCAATTCATGCTGCAGGAACCAGCCTTCTAAGAGAAATCGGGAAATGCCATCAGCACCAAGGTCCACTTCTATAATTCCATTTATCTCCTTTTTTACCTCCTGTCATTTACTTTTCTGATCCTTTTTTGCCTTTTCTCCCTCTATCTGCCTCTCACGCTTCTTTGCCACTGCTATTCTCTTGCCTGTTGTTCCCTCTCCATTTCTACTTCTCATGACAGGACCAATACATCTCCCTTCTTCTTTTTTTTTTTTCTTCTCCTTGCAATTCTTTTCTCTCATAAAAGGTATGGCTGCCTGCTGTGCCTTAAACACTGGCTTTTTAGAAAAAAACAAACTCACCTTGGAACCAACAGCAAATTCCTTGAAAAGTGTCCTTACCACATGGTCTCCAAGCCATGGTTTTTGTCTCTTTCGCTTTGTTTTTGGCAAAATGTCTCTTCCTTAGCATGTCAGTCAACAAATCTATTAGCTACCTTGGTGTCGTGGTTTCAGGTCAGCTCAGCCGGTAACAAAGCACCACGAAGCCGCTCACTCACCCCCCACCCCCTCGCCTGGCTACGTTGGGATGAGGAGAAAA
>VYZV01028323.1:157668-278382 GCA_013401275.1 Pandion haliaetus | reverse complement strand
AGGCGGGTCCGACATTTTGGCGCGCGGGTCCGACATTTTGGGGCAGCGAATTCTTCCAGCAACTTCTTAAAGGGGCCGCCTCTGTAGCCCCCCTCCCCTGCCACCAAGGGAAAACCGCGCCACACAAACCCATAACACTTGGTTACTCCTCTAAACCTTGTCATGTCTGCATATCCCTTATACTTAACAACAAAAAAAATCCCAGGGTATTTTTCCGCAGACTTTCTCCTGCATGTCTCTCTCCCCGCATGAAAATGTTTTATAGCAAATTATCCCTCCCAAGAAAGTACTCCCTCCCAAGAAGTGCTTGGCTCTGAAAAGCTACTAATAATGCTGCAAACAGGGAAGATCAGATATAGAAATTGCTGAGAATAAGCAGCAGGAAAAACAGTGGCAGTAACCTCAGGGTGTGCATGGGTCACTTCATGAAAAAGTTAGAGGTGTCCTTGGTTTTGGCTTTCCCTTGTATTGTGAATGTGTATTTTTTTTTGTGCTTTAATTTTTGCATTTTGATGAGTTTGCATGAGGCTACAGGTGATCAGTTTGTGCCTGTGATTTTTGCACTCTCAAGTCTATGCAAAAGTTTTTCTTCCATTTGTGATTATGGATACGACGTGAGAGCTTCAGCAACAGGCGTGGTCTATGGATTTGAGGCTATATCACATCACCACTGTAAATAATGGGCAATAGTGGTCTTAAGGTCTTAACTGTACAAAGTTAGGAATAAGACTTCAGTATATAAATCACTTGTACCCCTTTGTCTGGAATACTGTTTTTTGTTTCTACTATCCTTGCATCTTTAACGTATTTATCAGCAAGATAAGAACCCAACAGAAAGGTAAGATACATTGTCAGAGGGCTGATGGACTGATAAGTGAGGATGCTGGAAGATAAGGTCTATATAGATTGAAGGGCAACTAAGAGGTGAAGTATAAGTATGCACAGCAAAAAGGGAAAGACTGTGTCTGAAACTGACTCAGGAATCTTCATAAAATATCATTAACCTATTCAGCTCATTGCTATAAGGCATCAGTGACATTAAAAGACATTCTCTATATGTATATTGCTTTAAGATTTCACATTTACAGGAGAGCAACTAAGAGATTTTTAAGGCACAGAAACACTCCTTGCATTAAGGTGGAAGCCCACCACTAAGATGAATCTCCCGTGTAGGCAAGTTATGCTGTGACTGCCTTCAACAAGATTTCCTGCTGGTTTGATCGTATGAATCGACTCTGGCTGAGAGTGAATCCTGAACTCATCAGACTGCAGGTGCAATGTGGTTGGGAATTCCTGTCTTCCTGTTGGCTTGCAAATTGGCGTCTCGCTTTGTGCACAGTGAGGATATCAAGCAGAAAGATTGCTAGAACAGCTGTGGTGTAGAGTTTCATTGCTGGTGGCTTCTGTGTCAAGGCAGAGAAGAAAGTGGTCAACATGAGCTTCCTTTCATGGCGTTTATGTACCATTGTTCAGTTGTCAGGTCCTGGTTTTGCCAAAAAAGGTAGTGGAATAGTGGGAAAGGGGTACATATGTAGAAAATTATAATTCTGGTGACAGAGAACCATGTCTTTCCTGTCCATTATCTGTTACTAGCACCCCGGTGAAGGCCTTTCCTGCTCAAACCCCGTTGAGGCTGAAGTTCTCTGAATTAAGTTTTATTTTAGCCTGTTTTAATTTAGCTACTTTTCTGCTGTACTGTGCTGTCCATGTTTTGAATGCTGTATGTAAAGAGCCCCACAGAAGCAGAGAATGATGCTCTCTGACCACCAGACCACTGACAAAGAGAACGTGTGTCAAAGGAAAGCTAGTTTTGTTAATGGAAATGGGAATGAAGTGCCCCAATCATAGTGGCTGTGTAAACCTGGGTTTACGCTCAATGGTATCTTTCGAAGCAGCTCTGGAAGGGGTACCACATGTCCCTTCTGTGGGGTGGAACTTGTCAAAAGTTTAATGCTTTCTCCTGACCTCCAGGGAGCCCAGACTGCATACCACAAAGTGCTTGGGCTGGCTGAGGGAAAGCGCAGAAGGCATGCTCTCACCTGCAGAATGTGACCATTGCACAAGTCACCTTGTGAATCCCACTTTTGAGCAGGGGCTCTGTTAGGCAGCCACAGGGAAGTTTGTGGGGCTTCAAAAGCAAAACATACGTTGTACAGAGTTTGCAAATATGTTCATGTAATTCCAGACCATCACCTGAAGTCCAGAGATCTCTTAAATGATTTTTGAGACAGTAAAACCCACCCAGCTATAGTTCTACTAAAATGTTTATCTGTAACCATGAAGCTTATTCCAAGATTTTCTCCGAGTGATAACTGTTTCTTATGGTTGTAGTTGTAAAGAGTGAATTCAGACATTCTTGGAACTTTCGTTCACTACAAGTAGTGACAATAAGGAGGAATCAACCAGTTTGAGTTTAAAAAGTGACATTTACTCCAGCTGTTTTTCTCCAGTTGGATGATTTTTCAATAAAAAAAGTTAAATGTTAGCCCATAAAACATATGCCTTAGAGTAAGTTTTTTATAACCATATTACTAATTTTATCCATTAAGTAATTACCACTACACTTCTTTCTAGCATGACAAAAATCTGAAAATGGAGATCTGCAATATTTTGCTGATTCAGTTGCTTGACTCGAGTGGTATCATTACAGCAGGCCCTTCTGAGCAGACAAGGTCTCCCTCATGAGAGATGCTGATGCTAGAAGGCCTTAAATCAAATGTGTCCTGGCCAGCACCTCATGAAAAGCACCCCAAGGATAGTAGCAGGCTGACAGGAATCGGCAACTCATAGCATGGCAATTCCTATTCACGGTTTGTTTATAGGCAGGGTTAGGATGGCCCTGGAGGTAGGTTGGAGCCCTAACAGAGTCGTTTTCTTCTCACACTGCACAGAGAGGCACTAGGCAATTATCACGAGTTTTTTTTGTGAGTCAGTGTTGTCCCACTGGGGAATACCAGGGTAACTCTCTAACGGTCTCAGACCAGCGGGCATGTTGGAGCTGGCAACACGGTGGACCTTAGGCAGCAGAAGGTAGGAAACAAGCAGGTATTTTCCCCACTGAGAAGCCTACCGAAGCCTCGTCTTGCACGTGTATTCACATGTGTCCACAAACACACGAATGCACATGGATATACATGCACCCTCACTGTTACTCTCTACAACACCAATCTTTCAGGGAGACTCCAAGTCCTAGTGCTTACACTTACAACAAACGCTTCTTCACCTAATGGGTCTTGAGGAAACAGTAACATCACTGTGGAACTAAAAGGCTCGGAAACCCAGAGGGAATGAAAAAGTTATCAGATTAGTTTCAGGTGTTACAATTTCTAAATAGCTTTTGAGGTATTGTTTTTTCTTCAGTTTTTAAGGACTTAATGCAAGAAATACTCAATATGATACATAATAATCAGCTAAAATCAAGTGGCAGCCACTGCACAAAAATGAACAATTAAGTCATTAGTAGAGCAGGACATGAGCTTGTATTTTTGGAGTCCTTTTCTTGTGTCTTGTGACAGGAGCAGGCTCTTTCCGTAACAAATATGTAGCAATGTGGTCTAGACTCTTTTATTCTAAGCCACAGCCAGACAGGAAGGAAAAATAAACCTGCTGCAGGAGAGGGCCTGTTGTGTAACCCCATGTTCTGTGATCTGTTTAAAGGAACAGAGCAGAGCCAATAAACAGGCCTTGAACCAGCACATGCTCTGGAAAAGTCTCAAATGAGCCTCACAAAGTTAGAAGGTTCATTTAAAGGGCAATCTCATACTTGGTTTTGGGATAGTTAGTTATTTACTGTTTCATACTGTAGGCTTCTCGAACTCCCTGGAGGTCAGGTGCTGGAAAGTGTGTCCATGATTTGCTCTGGTCATTTTCTAGATGGGGCTGATGTGCTTAGATGGTGCACCTGGAGGTCAGGTGCTGGAAAGTGTGTCCATGATTTGCTCTGGTCATTTTCTAGATGGGGCTTATGGGCTGATGTATCTTTTTTCTAATGATGATGAAATAAGAGCAAAGGGGGGTTGTTTTTTTTTTTTTCAGTACCTCCTTTCCTGTTGGGAATGTAGAAACACACAGGCAGATTGTGCAAATACGGAAACACTGTTTTTTGTCAGTCTGAACCTGCTGGTTCAGTTGTTCTAATGTTTTCTAGTCTAGAGGGTGAGAAGGATCAGGTGAAATAGGTTTTTTTCTCTGCTTTGGTATTAGCTCTTTGTTGCACAGTTTCCCCTCTCTCTGCTGCCTTTAGCTGTCAGGTGAAATGGGGGGAAGGTAAACCATGATGTGACACCAGAATATTTTTTAAATCTTCTGAGCAGCCTCTGGAGTTGTCCTGGCAGGTCTGTTCCCTTCTTCTCAGATCTCCTAACCAAATTACAAGTTGCGGGTGGATAGCATGGGGTGGGAAACAGCAGACAGAAATAGCTCTCAGTGTTAGTAAGTGCACAGGCATCATGGTAGGCAGTAAGGGGAGTCAGAAGGGTGCCCTCAGAACGGGTCAGGTATTGCTGCAGGAAGAGCCTTAGATGTACCTAGAGAGTGGATGGAATCACTGGGGCATGCAGCAGTGGTGGTGCCGATCTTAGGGCGTGTAATATAGAGTTTTATCGTGCTGTCCAAATCGAATGCCTAGCTAATGCTCATATGCTGAATTACACTGGCAACCACTTGCAGTGTAGTAATTTCAGATGTTTTCAGTTTGTTGATTCCTAAAAATTTGCTAGTGGAAGAGCATAGCTTGGGGCTTCCAGGTTTATGGCACATCTTTTAAGCTTCTGTTTCCTAGTGCACCTGCCACAGAGCAGAGATGATAAATCAAGGGAGCAAGTGAGCTGCTAGAAGACTGTGACTTAATAAGGACTTAATGGCAGCTACCTCATACCCTTTTCTCCTGAAATAACTCCCTGTCACTCCTTTCCTATTTGTTACCCCCCTATCTTTCCCCTCACCTTCTCCTGTACTGGCTTGCCATAAAATTTGAATTGGCATCTTTGGTAGTGAACACCAGTAGTTTGGGTTAAGTAATCAATTAATTTACAATTTAAAACATAAGGTTTAGCTTTCCAAAATCTATGCGGTGCATTGTTCCACAGGGATGAGAGAAGAAAATATCCGTATTTGCTGAATTAACATGCCTTACTTGTCATGTCTCGTACCGATATTTGGCAAAATAGCATCACCGATGCATTAGTATTTGTTCACAGGTACCCAGTCCTCCTCCCTTTTCTTCTTCCTGCGTAGGGTCTTCAGCAATCTGTTAAAATAGGTGATCAGCTGGTGAAAACCTTCAGTGTAAAGCAAAGCACAAATGATAGTCAGAAGACACGTAAAAAAACCGTCAAGGGATATCCCAGCTCACCACTGGGGGATAGGGATTGAATGTTGTAGTAATAGTTTCCAGGAAAGCTGATTGTCATTGTAAACCTTTAACTTTCTAGTTCCTTAATTATAAATAAGCAGTGAAAAGAATACAGCTGCAGCTGTGTAAAGTCATTGCCCAGGAAGTATACTTTTTTTAACGCCAAAAGCCAGCATGCCCAAAGGTGTGGGTAGTTGTCCTGTCTGCCTCTGTCTGCCTCTGTTAGTGAAGCTGTGAATACGCAGATTGAGCGTTTGTCCACTGTGTTCTCTGCCGTCTTTCCCGTGTGCTAAAGATCTGAACACAGTGGATCTCTTCAGTCCCTTTGGAAACTGTGCGAATGGTGTGCGACAGAAGAGAAATGGTTGACTTGTTTCAAATATTGCTGCTCCCTGGTCTGCCATGTGTATTTGGAGGGTCCTTTCTGGCAAAGTGGTGCACAGGTCTTACAAAAGGAGTCAAAGGAAATTAATGTTCATATTACAGGCTGCAATCTAGCAGAGGATGCGCAGGAAGGGAAGCAATCACTGTGAGCCCTCTGCTCCCTGCCTCACTTGGAGACAAAATGGTGGGCAGCCAGGTGCAGAGAGGACATCAGTGCAACCACAGCCTCTGATCTTCAAATGTACCTTGGAGCCTAACTTCTTGTTTTTCTAAGTGAGATGTTTCCTAAGGATGTTGGAGAGACCGAGACACTGGTTCTTACTTGCCTCCAACACAACAGCGGCACTCTAGTTTTTCATTTTGCACTTTCCTTTTGTGTGTGTGCGTGCGTGTGTGTGTGTGTGTGAGAGAGAGAGAGAAAAGGAGGTTTGGTCATATTTTCCATTCTTTCTAATGCATTTTGAGAGCCTCAGGGAAAAGTGCTAGGCAGGAGCAGTGCCATTACAGACAAGCTTCCACATTATACACAGCTAGAGATGACAAAAATAGCACACAACTGGGACCACAGCAAGGACTGGGGTAAGGAATGGTCAGGGAAAGATAGGGAAGTCCCTGGGGTTTAATGGCTGAGTAGGAAGAGATGTTGAGAGCACTGATCCCCCTGTAGTAATTAACTCCCAAGAAGTGCACAAGGATCATTACAGATCTTGCAAGGTATAACAAACAAGATGTAATTATTAAGTAGGGTGATTCACTCTTAAAAATCATTCTTAATCATGCTATGAACTGTGACGATGAGCAGCTATAAAGTATTAATTGCTATGTGATGGTTAATTAACATATCCTCAGGTTGTGATAGTCCTAATTAAAAAAAATTATATTCACTTCAGCAAGATTAATTCCAGGATAAGGTACTACTGAGTATGAGCAAAGGCATTAAAATTCTGCTTGCCAAAAGCATGTTACTTAGTACTGGTCTTGGATGAATTTGTTCAGTGGAAGCTGATGATATTCATCTGAGAGAGCTTACCATAAAAATGCTTTTATAGGTGATCTGATTTTGTCCCCTGCAGGTAGTCTGATGATGCTGACAGGAACAGAAGTGTTTCTGTTTTCTGTTACATAAGGGACTGGGACCTTGAGGTCGGCGATTCAAAATGAATGAGCACCAGTTTATATATTGCCGTACTCCAGAAACATCTTATCTCAACATTTCTTCTACTTGTAAAGCTCTTGCAAAGTTTGTAGGAACAACTGTTTTTTTCTAGCGTAGTTGATACTGAGAACTTCAGTAAGGAAGCGTCACCCCGTATAATGGAGGCTGAGCAGCCTGCCTTGGCTCTGCTCTGTAGTGTGACTCATACACTCATCCTTCTCTCCCTGCCTGAGCAGCAGCATTGCTTTAAAACCTGTCCTGGATAGTGAAAGCTAAATGCATTTCGCTACACAGGACTGAGCTACGACAAAATGTGAGCTACGGGAGACAACTTCTGTCTGCAGACTTGACCAGAGCAGGACACTGTAAAGACTGGCTTTTAGACTAACATGATCTTATTTCTGTAGTGTAGTTTGAAAGTGCCATAGTTTCATGTGTGTCACTAAGAGGTTATTTGTGATGAAAAGCCCATAGTTTAGCAGCAGCGCAAGCTGCATACATGCGGTGGTATGAGAGGAAGTTTATTCCTGGAGCCCCTCTGCGTATACCTCTCCTCCACCCCTCGAGCTCCTCAAACGCCAGTTTTTTTATCTCTCTGCCCAGAGCTCTTCCATGTCTGCTTCTGGTAACGTGGCGATCATCCTAGTTTTGTATGAAGTCTGACTTTTAAGTATCCAAGCTTTTGAATAGGTATTGTCTGAAAGATGGGCTTTACAGCTGAAATATGGTGTAGAAAGCTCAGAATCAGACTGCTTTTGAACAGTGTCATGAGTTGGCAGTCGTGTCAGCTCTAGCTAGCTTGCCCAAAAGTTCCCAGATTTGTGCTGTCATCTTGGTACCTGTTTCAACAATCTCCATCTGCATTACATACAAGCAGACAAACTTACCATTTGATTCCAGGTTTATAGTAACTTTATTAAAATTCAAAGCCTTCCATTAGTAACACTTATCAATTTTAAAAACATAAGACATTTACATATATGTAGTTCTCTAGGGCAGGGAGTTCCTATGAGTTTGTGAAATACAGAGTCCAGACAGGGTTTGTTCTCACTTACTTTTTCCTTTGCTTTTCTCTAAATAAAACAATTGTTTGGGGTTTGTCTCACATGAGGGTGAAATTGAAGTAACTTCACAGAAGTCAGTGGGCAGGATAAGTCTTCCCCAGTACAAGGCTGAATAGAGTGTCACTGAATTACTCCAGGTCATCCCTTGGTGAGAGTATCTTTACATCATTATGGACCGAGCTAACAGTGCACTACAGCATATAAAAATAGAAGGCCCAAGGATCATCTTCTGAATATTGCACTGATCGGGTGATAGTCTGAAGCGCGTGATTAGTTTACTTACAGATTATATACGTGTGAGTAACCATTAGATTATACAGCATCTTCTCAAACCCAGCACTCAATGCAGAACATTCTGACCTCCATCACGATGGAGGTCTACGCTCATCCAGCTCTGTGAGAGGTCATCTTCTTCCCTACAGTGTGTGAAACTATCTGCTATTTACCCTTAAATGCCATACTGGTCAGGACAGCAAGGATGAGAAGATATCTACATTCAGTTGTACATAAATATTAGCAAGCATTTCAGAAAATAAACAGTGTAACAGGGTCCAGCTATAAAACGAAGAAGTCGGCAGACGTTCAACTAGTGATGAACAGATTCTGATGAGTTTGTGTTTGTTCAGAGATTTTATTGCCAATTAGTAAGTAGGAATTAAAAGCAGATACTAGGGCTTTCTTCTTTGTTATGTGCAGCACTGATGATGATGATTCCATTTAGTTGCCCTGAGATGCTTGCCTAGGGCAGGTTTATCTACCTTTGGTGGGACGTTTTTGGTCTATCTTCTTTATAGCAGCCTGCACCCATTTCTGATCGGGGCTTACGCAGATCTTGATACCTTTTGTGGTGATAAACCTATAGGAAGAAAAAAAAAAAAACAGGGAGCCATTAATTTCCAGTCTCCAAACCCAGTTTTACTGTTCTTGGTTTTTATGCAGAAAATGAGGAACAATGTGGTAAAATCATATCACATGCCAGGGTCTGTAGTTGTTAGCTGGAATGACAGCAGTTAGCAACATTAGTTCCCTATTTATGGCATAGGTATGTAACATACATGGTCACGTGCATGTATACTGCTATTTAAAAAAAGGAGCATACCTGATATTCTGCAATTTTATATGAAATCATGATGCACACTTACCTCCCAGGAGCAGATCCCAGATTTGATAAATATGCATGCTCTTGAGATCAAAAGGCCAAACACAGCTCCTAGCAGGTGGCAGAGTTACCTGAAACTCTTCTATGTGATCTTTCCCCTGGGCTTTATTCAGTGCCTCTGGCCAGTTTTTGGCTTCTGACTGCTCCACCCTGACCCCTCACTGAGACTTTTTTCCCCCACTTTCTGGGCACAAAGGATCTGGCTGTGCAGTGAAATTTCTGCCAGCGTTTGTGAGCAGCATATATCTCGCAGCTCTCTGAGGCTTGCCCCTCTTCCCTCAGCTGCCAGGTGACTGCTTCACGGGCGAACTGGAAGGGTGACTTGACCTAGCCAGATTTCATGAATTGGGCCACGAAGGGTTTTCTGATGCTCTTTGCCTTTCGATGGTAGCATGTTTGCGTAGACAAGTCTGAAGGTGAACTGTGCACTGGATACTTACATGATGGCGTTTACTGGAACTTGTTGCTTTTCATAGCTGACAAGATTTCGGATGTTCAGTTGCTGTGTAGACAGACTTACACAACTGATTTTGCGCATGGCCTGACTTCCAATGCTCCCTAGAAGGGCAAAGATAGATAAATGACAAAGACACTCAATACTATGTACATATTTAGCCATAATTACTTAATTATGATTTCCAGCAGATTCTCAGTTGTGGTTAGAACATGAGTGTCTCATGATGTACAGCCACAATACCAGTTATACAAGAGAGCTTAAGGTATTTTTTGTGATGCACCCTACCATCTCTAAAGTGTTATTGCTATTTCAGTTAAGAGACTAATCTTCACCTGATCTCCTGAACAATTGTATTCTGTCCCTGGGGAGTCCCTGCTTCCATAGCGGAAAAGGTATTTGGCATCATTCATAATTCGGTCTGTATCATCTGCAAATAAGTGTCCATATGGAGTAGTACTTAGAACCAGCATCTTTACTGGGTAGATTTCCAAATGCCATCTGAATGTGGATCAGTAATTCCCCCTACTTTGCAACTGAAGGAAAGGAAAGCAAGGCTACTTGTCTCACACTGGACATCCAAAACTAGCATTAAAAAAAAATTGTTGAAAGAAAGGGAGATACATCTGCAAAAAGACTTAAGTACTTGTACACTCTTGCCGTTAAGTCTGGTTTCATAGGCGATGGAGTACTACGTAATCCTCTCCTTCCTCCAACATTTTCATACATTTCTGGGAAATGCACTGGTGATTAACAAAGAGGATTGCAGTATCAGTGTAAAATTCTCTAGGCAGTTATTACCTTACGTGACAATAACTAAAAATGGGAGCTCTTTTAAGTGAGGCAGAGTATATGTATACATTTCTGGAAGCCTCTGCCTGCTGGTCTCTGGTTTTCTCCCACCCATCAAAGGCAGGTTTGGGAAGGCACGATGGGGACAAACAGAATGCTGCTGTAATCTGAGGTTTCTTTTTAAAGAATTTATAGAGAAACTGGCTTGAGAAAAGTCTTAACAGCTGTTCAGGTACAACTTGCTAAATAGAAAACCTGCTTCACATAATCTCATTATCTGTCAGCTTTTCTTTGTTTGAAATAACTGGCATAGCTGAGGCAAAGACTCATCAGCCGTTGGAGATGGTGTAGCATAGCCAGTGCATGGGTACTGGCAGAGTTGCTAATTCTTGAGATTTTGTTTTCCTGAAGGAATATCTCTTCTGATCTTGCTTTAGTCACGAATAACACGATGTATTTTTTGATGATTCATTACAAATATGTATCTTACTGCCTCACTCAGACTGGTTTTCCAAATGTGGCATTGAAGAGCTCAAAGATAGTCAAGCAATCCTTACTCGTCCTGGAAATATTCCCTCTACTACTAAACTATCTCCAGGGAATGCATGCAGGGAATACCAATAGAGCTCCTCTAAGCCTGGGAATGAAACCAAACTGCTCTGCATCTGTAACTACCCTTTTTCCTGGTGTTTTTTTTTTTTTTTTTTTTCTTTATCATTCTTCTGTCTAATCCTTTTTCTATCCCTTGCACACCACCTCAGTGTGCTTTTTCGGACTCGGTGATATTTATGGCAAATTATACAACGTGGAGAATGACATTACGAACTGGCAGTCTGTGGTATGAAGCCAGATGTTGCTGAGATGAACAGCAGTAGCGTTAAGCAACGTATGAGAATGTAGTATGGTCTAGCTCTAGGGACACTAGGTCAACTGCTCAGTGTGTAGCTACATAATCTTTGCAGGTCTCAGTTTGGTTTTGGTGTGGTTTTGTGAAGGTGCCTTTTCGGTGTGTTTCTCTGCACGTTTTTGTGGGTTTGCATACAGCTTGCGTATGAGTGTTTTCTGTGATTATGTGCTTGTTTGCATGAATCTGATTGTGTATAAGATGGAGTGTGCTTATGTGTGTATGTTCATGGCTTCACATGATACACATAGCCCAATCCAAAAGTTACAGACCTAGACATCACTGTAGACAAACTTACTTAAAGCATGGCTAATAAACATGTCTCAGTGCTCATAAATGGTCTCAAACAAGAAGTTAAATTGTATGAAATCAGGAAGAGAGACATTGTATGAATCCATTGCTGCTCTTTGCAGTTTTTGTTCATAGGTTGCCTGTCTGTACCAAAATATTTGGCTAGAAACAAGCAAATAGGCAATATTTGATACAGAACTGGAAGAACTTTTTAAAATAGGGACATTAGAGGGATTGAGAATATATAGTTAGAGAAAGACAAATAAAAAATAATATCATAAAAATATACACAAAAGTAGTATATTTGGAAAAAGAAGAAAGTACATCTTATTGAAGAAGTATTATTCATGAAATGTTATTAACCTATAGAACTCATTGCTATATGGCATCAGTGAGATTAAAAGACATTGTGTCTTCCAAATTTCATGATTTTAAGAGAGAGAGAGAGAATAATGCACAAAAACCTTTTAAGTGTTCTAAGGCACAGAATCTCTCCTTGCGTTAAGGCAGAAGCCAACCACTAATTGACAGGACATCAGATGAAATCTCCCATAAAGCTGCCTTTCTTGCGGTTCTGATCTAGATTTCTTGCAAGTTTTATCTTATGAATCAGCTCTGGCTGAGAATGAATCCTGCTCATCAGACCTCTGGTGCAATGTGGAGCAATTTCTGTCTTCCTCTTGGGTTGTAAACTTACCTTTCACCATGTGCACAGTGAAGACGCCAAGCCAGAAGATGGTGAGGATAGCTGCAGCGTGGAGTTTCATTGCTGGTGGCTTCTTTGTCAAGGCAGAGAAGAAAGTGGCTGTCGAGAGCCCTCTTTCACAGAGTTTATATATTGTCATTCAGTGGTCAGTTCTTGTGTTCACTTTGGGGGCGTCATGGGGGGGCTGACTATAAGTGGAAAAAATTGAGTGGCAGTACTTTTTCTGGTGACAGAGAACCACCTCCTTTCCACCACCCATCCTTCACTAGCCCCCCTGTGAAGGCTTTTCCTGCTTAAACCCTGCTGTGGTTGCACTTGCTTCTGTGTTGCGAGTAGGGTTTACTTCAAGCTGCAAAAAGTGAGAGCTCTTTTTCTGTAGTGGAAACCTTTAATGAATGTTCCTGTCCTTTCACACCTCCATTTAGAGAGCTGTAGCTAAGCTGCACCGCAGAGGTAGCGAGTAACGTTCAGAGTCACCTCTTTGACCAATGGACCACTTAAAGGCGAAGTGTGAGCTAAAGGGTGATGGAAACAGGAACGCCTTGGCTTTTTCCATAGTGGCTGTAGATGGTCACTTTAATGCATAGGTTTGGAGGAGGATCACTTCTATTTCCTATGTGTGGTGGAGCTTGTCAAAACTCTTCTGTTTCCTCTGTGATTGATATGGCCAAAGCTGATATCACTATGTGCTGGGAGAAGGAAGAGTGAACGCACTTTTACATACAGAGCCAAATCCACTAGTCCTCCTGCCAGTCAAGCATAACTAAAATACAACGGTTTCAAAGAGGAATAAGAGTTTTTTCTTGGTTTGGGGGTTTTTTGGTGTGCTCTTTCTAGTATAAAGAACGGAGCCCAAGAAAGTAACCAGGCAATCAGAGAGGCACAATTTATAGGAGAGAAGAAAAAAGTTTGTTGCACTTCCATGTAAATATGATGTTGATAACAGGCCTGTCAACTTGTTCGAATTGTACCTCTACCAAGTGTCCTTTTCTGCAGTCTGTGCTTCCCATTTTACCCAGTTTTAGCTGTCTTTTCTATGTTGTGGTCCGAGTTACTGGACAGCATTGCTACATGCCAGTAGTTTTGCACCTGCAAATATTTTTCAAGTAAGCTGTGGATCTCCAGGCCACACACGAAGCAGCATCTGAGCTGGCATCATCGTCCAGAGCCTCTGAGCAGAAATCTTCTCTTGTGCTTTACACTCTGGAGCACTTTTGTGCCTGGTAGAAAAAGCCATGCTTTGCTAGGCCCATGGAGACCCAGCTGGGCCTGGCGTGAATAGGTGAGCACCAGGCTGCCTTATGCCTGAGATTGTAAGGCAGTGGCACGGAATACCTGTCAGTGCTGCAGGCCTGGAGCAAGTGTCCGTTCATGTGAATCTGGTTTCCCCAGCTCTTACCTCCAGGCCTCGCCTCAGCTGGTTACTTCCAGTTTTCCAAATTCTGGGTAACATCAATGTAAATTGCTTTGCATGGGGAAATGCAACATGTGGAAGTCAATTCCTCAAGATTCCTCTGGCAAATTAAGACTGAGCTAAGAACTGAGCTCAAATAAGGCTGTAAGGGCTGGTCTGTAACCTCAGGAACGGTCTGTAGGTCTTCTGGGTGGAGAACATGCTGCTTTGTTTACTTGTATATACACGCACATTCTTTGTTCCTTTTGGTTTGGTTCTTTCATCTTACGTATACCATACGACCCAGGGAAAAGCACTGGCAAAAGTAGACAGTAAGCAGGTGTAAGGTACTTGCTGCTTTACTTGAATGCCTGCTAAACCCACTTGCAACACTAATGAATTTGCCACAAAATGGAAGCCAAAGCTTCAACTGAAGCCCCTAAAGGACATGCCTGATGTCACACAGAGGAGTAACTGTACTGACCTCAGCAGCACTACTGGGAAATCTATGTTAAGTTTGTGTCCAAGCAGCATAGCAGCCTGGTGTTTTCCTGAACACTGCCTGAAATCACTCCTTAAATGAGATATTCCAACTTTTTGGTACTTCTCAGCTTTGAGATGCAAGATAGCAACCTTGTCATTGATGGTAGAGAGGTTTTCTCCCCGTTAAGAGAGGCAATGCTCCCCCACTTCTGCTCACTGATAGGTCTGTACATGTATGTGTATATGCACTGTCTACAGCTCTGAGAGGAAGGGTCACCAGCTGTATTGAGTATAAGCCAGCTCAGAAAAAGTCAATCCTTCCCATAAAAGCTTCGGCGGGTTGTAGATTCATCCCTGTGGTGTCGTTAGAAAGCCTGTTCCTTCTTCAGTTTTCCACTATTCTTAAGGTGGAATGGAAAAATTGCCCTGTGGCAAGTTTTTCCCCTCTTTTAGTTCTCATTTGCTGTGGCCTCCTGGGCTGTTTGTTCTGTGTAGCTGGCTTATGTCCAGTGAAGTCTTTGTTTTGGAGAAGAGTTTTGTGGGCTGGAGTCTCACAGCTCGCTCTGGACATTTGGTGATCTCCGATGTTCTTATGTTGTGTAAGGCTCATTTCGCATGTACTCTAACACCAGCATGTGCTGCCTCTGTGCTGTGGCAAAAGTTTAGTGCGAGATGGTCAGATGTATAGTCTTTCTGTTTTCTTGCTGGTAAGTCGTATTGAAAACACAGCTAACAAGTGCCCGAAGTACTTTTCCTATTACTGCTTCTCCGCTCTGGGTAAGTTGAATGCTAATGATGCTTGTCCTGGGGCTTGACTGCCTCTCGTATGGCTCACTCATCACAGACTGCTTTCAAAGCACTCTGGAGTAAAATGATCATTTGCAGCTTGTGATACATCCACAGACAAAACGGATGGTATGATTATGGAGTTCTCTAATAGTTTGTAAAGTCTGAATTGTGGATAAAGATGACTACTACAATGCTTTCAAAACCCTTGGCTACAGGTACGATGTTGTGTGCACCGTGAGAGCTGCCCCTTCTCCTCTTCTCCACATTTCATGGTAACACGTGCACTCTTTGCTGAGAGAAAGCAGGTGCAGACAGTGGATATTGCAGGTATGGATGTGTAGATGTATCAATATTTAACCTTTGGAGCCTGCTCAAATGCAGAAAACCACAAGCTTTGAGTTAGTCTCCTAGGCTTCCTATATGACATGGGGAGAGGCTGGGACACACAGCCCTGGGAGAGGACAGCAACAGCAACTCCTGCTTGAGGAGTTCAAGGGCTCTCCCTTCAGCCCCTGTCCATGCAGAGCAGCTTGCCTCCATTTTACCAATGCAGTGGCTGGGGGACAGGGTGGTGAAGGGACGCATGAGACTGCTCGCGCACAGCAGGAGGCAAAGTCAGGGCCTGCTCTAGCACAGCTCCTAAGCAACCGCTGAATGCAATAGTTTTATTAATTTTTAACAGGGCCAAGAAACTTGTACTCAAATAATTGTTGTATATACCCTGTTTCACGTCAGCAGCCCTGCTGAAGGGAAAGAAATATGCAGTGAGCAGAGCAGATCAGTGAGCAGAGCAGTGGGCGTAATATCTTCAGTTTACTTACCAGGGTAAAGAGTCTGAAGTATTGCATCTTCTCATACTGTAGTTAGCTTTCAAAAAAGAGAGGCCAAGATCTTCAGAAATAAGTAAATTCTTATGCAATCCTAGAAATGAGTGTCTTTAGTGAATGTTCAGCAGCCCCTTGAACTTGAAGATGTGCCAGCAGGTCACTATCACTTTTGAAGACTAAATCAGGGCATTCAGTGACTTTAAGAGGCAGCCTAAGAACCACAGCATAGACACATCTGTGTATCAGACAACTTTTTGGGGTGGGAGATGTCACCCTCAGGAGATACATGTGTGTCTCTATTATCTACAGAAGCAATATGCATGTATCTTATGCCAGGCACAGTAAGTGAGCAAAGTTAGGTGGGATAAATCTGACCCTAATGTGTTTTGGGTTTGTATTGTTTCTTAACAGTTGGAGTACTGGTTCAAAAATTACCAGCAAGTGAGATCCAGCTGTGATATTTACATGACTTTTCCCTCCCCCCTTCTTCCTTTGCTTTTCATCACTTTTGCTCTGTAGTTTTCATGCTGATTTCATAGGTACCTGAAATAGCAGTTTATGCTCAGTCTTTTTCATTCATGATGGAGTAGAAACAAACACATGCTTGGTTAAGTGTCTAAACCATGCTTGGTGCTCACATCTCAGCTGACAGGCAATGACTTTTAACCTAATTTGATCACTTAAATCACATTTTTAATAACTACCCTGTTTTGTGCTGGTTTTGGCAGAACTCCTCCTTTAGAAATGCAACCCTATTAACAATACTTTCTCTTAATCATAATAGAGTTTTTGCTTGTAGACCATCTGTTTCCACTACCGTACTGCCAGCTTTTCCCTGCCAGCTTTTCCCTGGTCCTGCTAACATGCTCCTCTCTTGATGTATCATGTGCTCTTGAGTGAGTTAGTTGTATCAAAATCAGTCGTCCAACCTGCAGCATTCAGGTATGTAAAATCAGACTGAGAATGATTTGGCTTGAAAGGGACCTTGAACCAAACATAATAAAGGCTACTCTACACTCCATAGTCAACTCTACAGTCAGCTGTATGCAGGCATGCACCTGTTTTGCTGATGTTTCAAGCTGACTCGACATGAGTATGGCATTCTCTGTACAGCAGAGGTCTTTGGTCTTTCTTTCATTCAGTATTGCTTTGTTTTGTTTTCTTTCAAAAAGCAGGTATACAGTCACCCAAGAGTTTATAAGAGGAAGACTGATATTCATCTCTATAATCTTAGTCTTGTGTGTTTTGGTTCTTTTGGAGATGCGTACCAGGAAGCTAACTAAACACTGTGCAATGCTGTTGCTGCAGAGAATCATAGAGGTGACTATAGCTCAATTCTGTGAAAGTATCTAAATATCGTACGTACTGAAACAGGAGCCAGATCCCTTTGGGAATTTGTGAAATATTCTCAGTCCACCCTATTGCTTTTCTCTTCCTTGGTTTTTTTTTTAAATTTTTTTGTTATTTCTTTTTCTGTTTGCTCTTCCTCAGCTGTCATGTAAAACAGAGTGTGCAGATTTTGTTTAGCACTTCTTCCTGTGCGTGCTGTATCTGTAGGATCAAGGATGTGGGAACCAAGTCTTATTCTGTTAGTCTTCAGGAGAAGAATCAAGCCTATTGTGTGAGAAATAAATATACTTCTTGCTTAACCATGGATAGTCAGTGTCTGTAGACAGTGGAGATGGATGTGAACCAGTAAGGTGCTCTGGGTAAACCTGAGCTTTCCTCAGAAAACTGAAGAAGCTCAGATGCTTATATTTTCTCCATGGGGAACAGTTTCCTGAAGTCTATCTCATGCCTTGGAGGGAGCCCCTTGACCATTCTGTATGTGTTTGGATTCCTTTGCTCCATGATAGTCATCACAGGGAATATGTTAAAGGGGTGAGATTGTTAGGGGAATGGGGGAGTTACAGGTGTTTAGAACACACATCTGTGATATTTGTATGCCTCTCTCTCATCTGTTGTGCATGTGCTATTATTTACAAGTACACAGACTTTTTCTTATCACTGCCATCAAATACTTTTGCAGTCATCTATTTTAATAAACATTTCGAGTGGGGGCTGTGTAAAACAGAATCACAAATAAAGCAGCAGGTTCCAGGCAGCAGAGCGATAAGCAGAACCAGTAAGCCTGGATTGAACTTTCAGTCCTTTATCTGCTAACTTCTCTTGCCTCCACCCAAGAATTATTCTAACGCTTCAGCATGTGTTTTCATGTGCCACAGAAAACTGTGCATGCTCTCCACATGCTTGTGGCTGTTTAGTTCACATGAGCTGACAGACCTGCTGCATCAAATGCCTCTATTCTGCTGGCTTTTTCCCACCAGTGGATTAAAAAAATAGAATAAAATTAAGGGAAGGCAGACAAATACTGCAAAATTCCTTTTTTGAAAACATCGCCTTCTTGAACTTACCAACAGGAATCCTTGGGATTTATTTCTTCGTTTTTTTTCCCACATAGATGATTTCTAATAAATGCATTTGTTTAAAACAATAATTATACTTGTAAGCATTTTTAATAACCAAACCTTCATGAGGTCCTATGACAGGGTTTAACAAATTGGACAAATTTTCATTTGCAGTTACGATGTTAACCCCTATGGCTTCCAGGAAAAAAAAAAAAATTAGAGAAGAAGGTAGGAAGAGATCATTCTAGAATCTCTGCAAGAGAAATCCATGGGGGTTTTTTTCAGTGATGATATTTTTTTCTTCCTTCAAACAGAGTTATAATAGCCTCTGGAATAGATACTTTTCTACTTCATCTCTCAGATGAAGCACTGTCACACTTTCTAACCATGCCACTGCTGAGGTACATTGCCTTGCTTCACACTGGTTACTATAATCTGACCATTTTGGGCCACATCCTGTTCCACAAAGTGTTCTAGAATTTCTTAAAACTGATCACAGCACTTGATCCTCATCTGCCCTGTGGAGTGAAATATGGTGCTCGTGCAGCCGTACCCTTAAAAAGATACAGACTGAGAAGAAGTATTTTTCCTTTCAGTTGGCTTTTGTATTTCCTTAGCCATTTGCCCAGTGAGCCCGTAACAGCAGGAGAGACACTCTGCAAATGAAGGCTTAAATGAGAGGGGCAAGGAAAAAAGAGCTCAGCTCACAGGGGCCTGCAGCAAACGCCCACTCTTGAAAACGTTCCACTCTGAACTTTCTAAAAGAGAGTCCTTGGGGTTTATTCGTTCTCTGGGTTTTCCCCCCTCATAAGGACCATGAAAGCATGTGTTAGACAAATGCATGTCTGTATTATTCACCTGAGCTCACTGCAGTGAGTGATGCAATGTGGGAGGCAAGAGGGGATGGGAAAATTTCCCCCCTCCCCCCTCGAGTTAGCATTCATTTTATTCTTTGCAGTTTCAGAGATCAGGCTGTGACTGTTAAATGCTGTTTCACTTTTCCTCTGCAAGCTACTTTTATGTCTCACTAGGTGGAGGTTTCTGCAGCCCTGTGTCAGCACGGAGAGACAGCAATAAATTAAGAGCTCCCTCCCATGGTTATCACTTGCACTTATTTCAGCTATCACATTCTTGCACTTAATTCAGCTGATTTCAGCAGGGTCATGGGCCACTCTATCCCTCCCAGATGGTTCAGCATGGCCCCATGTGCAGCACTCCACCTAGTCTAGCGAGGCATGCCAGACCTGATGAATGCCCTCACTGTCCTCTCATACACAAACCCAGCCCAAATTAGCCAGATGTCCCAGTGGCCAGTAAGGCTACCTATTTGTGCCAGGTCCAGTGTTTCAGATGATGTTTGCTCTTTGTGCACTAGCTTATTTACTGACATAGGACACTGGTTTCTACCATCCCCTATACTACCTTCTTTGAGATCAGCAATTATTTCCCCCATTTTCTACACAGAATGAAAAGGAGGCTACTGGTATCATACTATCAAAGGCATACATGGGAATAGGTGACCTAATCTCTGCTTGATGGGGCTTTGTACGTCAGAGCTAAACAGGTATTGATGCAGAGCTAAACAGGTATTGATGCAGCCCCAAATCAAATGGGACTATAGTCAGCTAATTGTTGCTAGTTAAAAAATTTGGGGACTGCCATGCCTATTTATCCCAGTCCTTACCTTTCTCCAGCTATTCTCTCTGTTGGTCCACCTGTGAGCTATTTTGTCTCCTCTCATCATATGTAACCAGCATATTAATTGTAATAATAATACTGCTCTTGCATAGTGCTTCTCTCCTAGGGTTTTTAAAAGGTTGTAAGAATATTGGAAAGTATAATTAGCTTTCCTATCACGAAAGAGAAAACAAGTCTGGCAAAACAGGTAAGCAGTGCTGTAGCAGTGCACTGTTCCTCAAATCAGTTGTGGAGAGGGCGTTGTAGCCCTCAGTCACCACTTGTGTTTGCTGGATTCCTGTGCTCTGTCAGGGGATAGAGCTCTGTTGATCAATTAGATGTAAAATAAACTGTACGGCCTAGGTCTCAAAGCCATTAGGAAATAGCTACTGTGAAATAAGTAGGAGCTGGACTCTTGCCTTGAGTTAGCAGTAGCATTTTTCAGTTGCAATTTGCTATAATTATTAATATTTAGGTAAGATTTGTATGCATGTTTTACCGTTTGGCAGTGAAGTCTACCAGAGGTGTGCAGATCTGGTGTTACTTGCAGAACTGCAGGAGTTCCCTCGCGGGGAACTGGAGCTGGGAAGTTTGCAAACACTTTGGCTCTTTCTCCAAATTCATGCCTCGATCCTTCCATCAGTGACTTGGCTGAGCCTCACAATCGCGATTTGTTCTTCAGCCTTGAAGCACACTCGCTCTCCCCCCGATCTCTCCTTTCTTCTGTGCCCTGGGACTCAATAAATCTCATTTATGTGTTTTTTCTTTGTGAGGGAGCACAGCTCTCATTGCAGATCAACTTGACAGCTCATCAGCTGGATCAGTGTCCAAAGCTCTGCTTAATTTCTGTGGGCTCTTGTGTATCCATTTGTTTCTTCTCTGAGTGAGGTGACGCAGGTGGGTCGTGGAGGCTGCTCCCCCTTCCTTCAGACCTTGGCTCGTAAGGTAGGTAGCTTGTGCAGGGAGTATGGGCCATGTTACAGTGTTACTGTGCCATTCTGCTGCAAGGTCTCACCACCTTGGTATAGGGCAGGTAAGTACAAAGAAAAGGGAGGGAACATAGAGCTTTCAGGGAATGTTGTAAAGGGGAAGTGCCTGAAGGTAGCTGTAATCTAGTCCAGGTAAGTCATAGTCTTTAATGGCTTATGTACACACTTATTACTATGCTCTGGTGATTTAAGCTTTACCTTAGGGGAAGGAAAGGTTGGAGAATGAGCTAGCCTGAAGAACCAGGGGAAAAAAAAGAGACTGCAAAGAGAAGAAACTCTCAGGCAAGTGTTAAGACTCCTCTCCCTGGGCAGAAGTGTTGGAGGGAGGAGAGAAGAAGGAATTTTCAAGGATTTAGAGGCTTGGTTGCCTTGGGGAAATGCAGCCTAATGCAGTGGATTTCAAGGGCAACCTGAGCTGGCTTATTTTGTTGTGAGGAAAGAAACCGTATGTTGTTGGCCATGTTATGAACACCCTTCATTCTTCTCAGTCAGGGACTGGAGAGACTGATACTGGAACTGCACTGGTGTGCCGGTACTTCACTGCCAGGTTAGAAGGAGGTGCCTTTTCCTGACAGCTATTCTCAGCAGCAGCCTTTGTCACGCAGGAAGTCAGGCTAGGTGGTCTGCTGGTTCTTCCTGGCCCAGAAAACTGTTGAAAACCATTTCCCCTCAGCAGAGCTTTCCTTGCAGCAATTCAGTTTCAGCTGACTTTGGGCATGACCTTACTTAGGCATCTTCACAGTAGGGGGAAGGAGGATTGAGGTCAAACAGGTGAGAATCAGATTTTGTGCCTTCATGATCCCAATGGCTGTCATGCCGTGGAGGCTTCCCGTGCTCTGGTTGCTCTGTCTGGGTAGCTCTAGCTGGAGCCCAGCAAGGCAGGAAGCTGGTGAGGCAGAACAGAGGTGGTTAAAAATCAACAGGGTGTACCAGCGAGACATAACGCGCCATGCTCTCAGAGAGATGTGACTATCAGGGCTGGTTTTTTAAGACCTTAATTTCAGATAACAGTGCCTGAATATGAAACTCCCTCTTTTTAGCAGCTGACTGTTGAGGAGCATCTACTCTTGAGTTTTATTTTCTAGGCTGTGTGCTAAGTCTGTTTACAGGCACAGTTGCACAGTACAGAGAAACCTGTTCTCCTTTGCTTCTTACAACAGCAGGGCAGAATTGCAAGACTTTCTACAAGCTTGGGCTTGATAAGCTGCCAATACCTACTGAAGCGTAATTCATTCCTGCTTGAAATCGGGCTGGACTGTACACCAGCACCAACACCAGCTTTGCCTGCCTACGCAGCCATCGGGCAGCCAAACTCGCTGCCGGCGGCTGAACTCCCTGGCGCAGGCAAGGTCTAAGTGACACACTGCTGAGCAGCAGGATCTGTCTGCACATCAGACCCTACAGCACTGGGAACGCTGAGCAGCAGAAGGTGGTTCTCTGGGCTGCTTCTAATGATTGTGCAAAACGGGACTAAAGAAAACCTGACGGTAGATTTGGTTTAATTGTGTGGAGTCTGTTTCCCAAAGGCAAGTTTTCTAGGGGTAAGCATGTTGAAAGGGTTACAAATTACTGTGCTTGAATGATTCTAATTTCCAGGCCAGAGCATGGGCAACTAATTTGATTTGGGCAGAATAATAATACAGTATTTTCCTTGATCAGCTACATCATGATCCTATTTCTGAATGAACTGGATGACCTACACTGTCTTTCTAGATACTTCTAAAGTCCCTTTCACCACAGACTTGACCTGCTCCAGAGGAATTTTTTTCACTCCCTTCAGTACGACAATAGGAGCTCAGGCCTGCTTGATGCAGTGTGGACAAGTGAACACATGAATAGCTCTTATACAACAGGCACAAAGTGTTGCATGAGTTTTGTCTCATCTTCTATGTGATGTGTGGTATTGTCTCTATTTTACCTGACCAATAAAGGAATTGGAAAGAAAAAAAGACACTCAGCTGAAGAAGAGCAGGGCAGAAAGATGTAATTCTCTGTATCTTTTACCTTCTTTGTTGTACTTGTTAAACAGTGACCCTTCTTCATGCCATCTGGGTTAAATGATTGGGTTCAAACTAACAACAACCGGTCTATCCAAAGTTATCCATTCTCATACATCTTGGCACCTCAGAATCCTGATTGGGATCAAGAGGACTTCCCCGCTGGTAATTTTTGCAGGTTCAGAAATAAGAAATATTGGCTTGTGAAAGTGTTCAAGCACGTCTAGACCCTGATTTGGATTAAGCTGAGGGAGCTTTCCAGATGTCTGCTATAGTTTATGTTATGAAAGAGTAAATTAATATTCCATACCAGAAGTATGAAATGGTGAGGTAAATGAACCTTCTGGCTTTGTGAAGATCATTTGGGATATTCTAAAGGCTGCCTGTCTTTGTTCCCTCTGTTTCATACCTGGGGATCATTCAGCTTGTGTGCAGAGATGACACCTCTCTGCTCTTCCAAACGGGGTTGCACAGCAGGTTCTTTCCAGGGCAGCTTTTGTTTTTTCTTCCTGTCTGGCAGTAGCTTCAATTAAGAGATTCCATGCCAAGTCATTGCAGTTGCTCTTTACGCAAAGGGAGAGGCTCATTTTTTCAGAAAGCCCTACAAAAGTATTCTGAAAATCTGGATTTGTATTGTGTACTACTGATTTCCTCTTGTAACCTTTTGCGTGCTGCTTATATTGGCTATTCCTGCCCAGTGAGGGTATCGTTACTTTCTTCCTCTTCTTTGTTTAAAATGTATGCTCTTAAGAGATTCGGGTATATGATAACCAACTTTTCCAATCCTGAACTCCTAGAAGCTGAAGGCCCCCCAAACATGAGGTTAGATTAAAAGTCATGGCACTTTTTTTATCAAAGCAGAGATTTGCTTTTCTCTGCTGAGAATTTGGAGTATTTAGGGATATGGTCAGGTAATACTGTTGAGATTTTTTTCAAGATCTTGAAGGAAAGNCTTCCATGAAGGAGTGTGTGCTCACCTTCCAAGTGAGGAGGGAAGCGAAGTTAGGAAATGTAACTGTTCTCATTGTACCAGGAATTCTGGCAATGTTGAATGTCAGGTGACAAGTCCCTTGGGCACTGCTCTAAAATAATGCTGGTTTTATGGTTTCCCTGTTTCTTCAGTTGGGCATATGGTTCCAAATAATGTTAAAAAAAAAAAAAAGAGATGAGTGTGAGCCCAGCATGTGAAACCAAACCTATACCTTCTCGTGCGGCTTGTGCCTCTGACTCACTTGGAAATGACATGCTGAGCATAGGTCTCATCCATAAGAACAACTGGGTGGCTTGAAATGCATAAAGGCACCCCAGAGCAGAAATGTGCTCACGTGATAAGAGCTGGACAGGCTTCACGGTTTTTGCTTTCATCTTAGAGTATTCTGTTTGAGCTCAGGCTTCTCTAGGGCCCTGGGCAAGTAAGCGCGTGCTCATATGCACCGCTAGCTTTAGCAGGGTGCTTTGGTGCTGGCTGGTTTTGCTTGCGCTTGCACTGTTGCAGAGTGGCAATGAGGCACAGAGAGCTTGTTGTGGTTTTTCTGCAGTTTTCTTTAAAAGCCAGGACTCCAGAGAGGCTTTGATCCAGGTGAGCTTTCTTTCCTGCCCCTGGCGGCATAGCTGTTTTCCACACAGTTTGGAGGGAGAGAGAGGGAGGTGCCACTCCAGGCCTGCCAGGTTGTAAGCTGACCCAGTGGGGGACATCAGAGTACCAAATGCTGTCAAAACTGCTCTGACCCCACCTGAAACTGGCTGTTCTGTTTTCCCTAATAACAAACTGCATGGTAGTTGGTGAATGTGGTCTTGAGGCCGTTTTTATCAGAGGGTGCAGACCTTGCCAGTGAATTTTGGGATCCTATTCTGAGAATGTGAAAGGCTGTCAGCTTATATAAAGTCTTATGCAAGAAATTATTCTAGGGAGAATTCAAAGCTGATTTTTCCTCCCACCTGTGGCTATCCATTACATTTTGCCTACGTGTTCTTTCCATGCCTTTTTTATTCTTTAGTGAACTTAATACCTAAGCTACTGAGCACATTAGTAATGCTTGATTGCAGCCCCTAGCCCCTGTGCTTCAGCACCGTATCTCTGTTGTTACAAAAGCAAGAATGTCCTTGGCCTCTTACTCAGCCGCTCTATGAGCAGGAAACAACACCTCATTAATTATTTTTACTGACCAGTGATTGCTAGGTGTTGCTTTGTGGAAGGAGAGAAGGAAAAGGCTCTTTTATGGTATTTGGCCTATCTCCTGGGTATTTATAGGTCTACTCTGCCTATAAATAAACTTGTAATGGGAATTGTCTCAGTACTAGTTATCGATGGACTTAGTGTTGTGCCAGCGTGGCCTCTGCCCTGAGCTGTTGCAGGCTTGATTGAATGAACATGGTCTGGGGGCCTGCTGCACTGCTGCTATGGGATGCCGGGTGCTTTGGGGGCATGGGGAGTGGGCAGCTTGGGAGGAGTGGTGCTTCCACCCCATGAAGCAGGGAAGCCCAATGGGAGCACACCGTCAGGGCCTTGGGTGCCCTAGGGAGCACCTTATAGCACATAGAGCAGCAAAAGAGACACCCATTACTGCTGACTTCTGAGCCTGCTTTCACTTCAGTCAGGAGCAGCTTGATACAGATATGAACTGGTAGGACCTGTGCTCTACAAGTTCTCGCCTGTCTCCTGTGCACTACATTAGATTAAATTGATCATGTACAGTGATGGAAATTTCACTTTCATGGTATGTTTTTATCTCTGTGGGGAATCTGAATGGTGCTGTACTGTAACAGTAAAGCATAGCAGTATAGATAACAGTTTTTGTGTATGGGGATAGCACATAGTCTAATTCACGTTTACTCTCCCGCATACTTCAAATCTCTGCAGGGTGGATTTCACTGAATGATGATTTTCTTTCACTGATTCATCTATTCAGAAGGACCTTCCTTCTGGGGTGATTAGCGACAGCACCGTATGCTGCTTCATCCTGCACTTTACCCTGAAAGAACTGCTGATGTTTCTATACTAATTGTGGACAAATACTGCACCGCTGCTAGGGAAAAGCAGCTGCGTCTGGATTCAGTGTGTCCTAATGGTCAGAAGTGATTTGCACATTAATTTTTCAATTTAGCATTAAAGCATTAGTCCAGCTATATTCTGAAAGAAAGGGACCTTCACTCAAGTTCCTACAATACTGTTTCTGCTTGCTTCTTAGAGATCTCGTGCGTGGCTATTTGCCGGGGGTCTGTGTAATAGGTATCTAAGCAAAGGTGGCTAATAGGCAGAGAATGCAAGTAGAAAAAAAAAAAAAATCACACACGCAAGCATTTCTGCTGGAAGACTAAACCTAAGAATGGTGCGTATCTGGTGTAGAAATGGAAGATTGCAGTATGACTTGCATAATGTTTACGGTTGAGGCTGAGAAAATTCAACGCAAAATTTCAATTCTCAGATTCTCAGACAACTGAAAATGATCTATGGATAAGGCATTGCTGACCCACAGTTATTTGATAAAAAATATGAATGATAATAATTATGCTTAATACAATAAATTAGAAGTAGTTAGCTTTTTCAGAAATGATTCTCAAGTTAGGATGAAAGAAACTTCATCAGATTAAATAATTTTCTACCAGTCACTCAACAGGATCTATGAGGGACTGATTTTAAGTCACTTCAATTTTAAATCAATAAGCTTAAAATTGTCTTTTAATTCAGTGACTTTAATTACTTTTTTTTAACTTATAGTTTCCCAAATCAAGAGTTGTGGCAGTAACTATAAAGTATTTTTATTTGATTGTTGTAATAAAATAAATATCTTTACACAAAATGTTTTTGTTTTGGTTTTTTTTTTTAGCTAATAAGGATATTCTGTAGCTGTGTATACTTAGGCAATTATATAAAAATATTTTTTCGCATTCTAATATTCCCATTGTAGTAGATTTAGGAAAAAGGTGAATGAAACATTTTGCGTTTATGGCATAATTAACCTTCTACTTACCAATTGTGTCAAGTTAATTTTGGAAGGAGACTGGAACACAGATTCGCACACTGAAAACCACCATTCCAAATTGTTTCTAATATGACTTAATAGGTTTTCCACACTGAAAAGTTTTGAAATCTTCAGTAAAAGTTTTACTTTGCAGAATTCTGGATAGCAGCAGTGAATATGCCAATATAGAAACTCTGTAGGTGCTGACATTTGAATGAATAGAAACTTTCTTAATTCAGGAAATGTTTTGTTGTACTTTCTTTGTAAAGTGGGATATGATAATTTACTTAAAGGTATTTCACCCCATTCTTTCTATAAAAAATTTTAACTTGTTTAACTACTTACAAAAGCTCACTGATTCAATAAATGATAATTTTCAATTGCTTAATTTATAATATTACTGTTAATTATTAACATTTGTTGTTTTAAGTTCATTTGAGATAGAAAATAGGTTCTTTTTTTAAAAGTAAAATAATATAATCAGAGAAAGATTTGACTAAAATGAAACCCTCTATTTTAATGCTTTGAATAATTGTTTTTTCTCTAACTTGTTTACTTGTAACAAATTGAAGTTTCAAAAAGGAAAAAGCTACCTTATTAAATATAAAGATTGCTGAAATCAAAGAAAGTAACAAGTAGTCAGCAGTGATTACAGCAAATTGCTGTGGGTGGTTTGGAGTAAGAGCTCAGGTTTCTAGTGTCAATAGAAAACCAGTTTTCCCTCATGTTGAAACTAATTTCAAAAGTTTATTTATTGCCTGCCTGTACTTTAAATTACCAGAATGTATTTAAACTCTGTGCAGGAGATGGGTGTTTAACTGGTGTTGGATGTGTGCCTGTTCTGGATGGCGACTTCACGTGGCAGCAGGTTCTTTCCCTCCTCACATGGCCTAGAGCATATTTGCAGCATGGGGCAGTACCAATGGGATGCGCGTTGCTGGTGGCAAATCCACCTCTGCTTACTTTCTTGCAAACAGTGGTCCTTTGAAGTTCAAAGTTATGCTTTGTGTATGTCAAGTCAGTTAGATATGTAAATAACTTAAAAAACTGGAGAGCTGTAACTCATAACTGATTTAAAAAATGTATTTAATAAGTTAGTCAATATTCTACATTTTTGGCACTGGGAGTTTGAACTGGCAGGAAGAAGTCTTGGGATATTGTTTTGTTTGTTTCATTTTATTCTTTCCCCTGCTGTTCCTAATGTTGTCACTCTTTGCAGCTTTGATCAAAGAAAGCTTTGAAAACTTTCTTCTTCAGCTCTTAGGAAACTAGAGCTTTAGATCAACTAACTTCATAAATGTAGAGCCCAACTCCCTCCTGTTTAAAGAAAGTCAGCCCTTCTCAGTGTGGAAACACGTACCTCTTCAGTGAGGAATCCAAACCAGAGAATTAGGAGGTTTGGTTCATCCAAAAGAATTTTTGCAAAGTGACCGTTGACTGAGCCCATCTCAGGCTGACTGAAGCACAGAAAGTAAGCGAACAGATTCACTAATGGATCCATTTTACTGTCTTAGCTCTAGTAATTTATCCTCAATCAGGCTCTGCTATTTTACCAGTTGCCTTCATTTTATCACTTGCAAGCAAAATAATGTGCATCTAACACCTATGACAGTGATACGATCCAAATGTATTTGTCCGTCTTTATGGTTTATTACAAGATGATAGCATTTGTACTTTCTTTGCTTTCTTCTTTCCTTCTCCAAATTATGGTCAATTCGTCTCAATCCCTACTGTTTTCTTCTACTGTTTTCTTCTACTGTTTTCTTCTACTGTTTTCTTCTACTGTTTTCTTCTACTGTTTTCTTCTACTGTTGATGCTTAAGGCTGGAATGATATGACGAACTGCACAAAACCACAAAGTTTCTACAGGATAAAAAGAAACCTCGAATATATGTGTGGAGTATTTGATTGTACATCTTTTGCCTTTATTATTCTAATTGTGAACTATTTTAATAGAATTGTCATTGCCTAGTATACATTGACATACTATAGGAATTCACCGTTTTATTTTAATCTTGGGCTCAGCAAGATCATTGGGTCAAGATGCTGTCAGATTAAGTAAATTTCCTTTAAAAGATTGAATACCTGCAGAAGTATTCAAGCCAGGTCATGTATTAAGTTCCTTCTTTTCCATGTTGTTCCTAACATGAAGAATTTATATGTGAAGATTGTTTACACTTTTTTGTCTAGCAATTAATCACCTCATGGACAAGGAGTTACAAGGCATTTTTGTAAGTCCTTCTAAATGTTTGATTTGTTGGCTGCTATCCAAGGTAGAGTCAACCGATCACTCCTGATTTCAAAGGAGATGGCATTAGCTGCGTAAGCTTGAAGATGGGTTGCGTCTTTTCTTCTATACAGCTTACATCAACGTAGGTGATCCTTTAACTGCGTTGCACATCTTATGTCTCTCTGTGGTTTCATCAATTATTCAGAGATATTGGCCTCGTGTAAGTGTAGCAATCACTTCAGCTGACAGCTTCAGGAAGGATATTTTTGGCCTAAGGAAGAATTTTCTGTGTAATCACAATAAGATCCAGGAATTCCAGTCTTGCACCAAGAACCATTGTGGCAGATAATAAATAAATATGTAACAGAAAAACACTCTGTGAAGGACAAGCCTACAACCTAAGTAAATAAGCTGAAAGGTCTATACCAAACAGGCACCCAAAACCACATTCGAAGGAAGAGCCCTCAGTATGACAATGTAGTTGTCGCTATGCCAAATGATTTCATGATATGCTGTAGGTCTACCTAACCGCATAAACATTTATTTATATATGTTACAGACATGATATATGTTTCATGTCAGATTTTTAGATGACAGTCCTCTGTATGTCTGTTTAGACATACAATATCAGTAGCTCATTGTAATAGCACCAATTAGATTGTTTACAGGCTGCAAGGCCTCCTGTCCCATTTCTCCTTCACTCTGCCTGTCAGATACATAGGCAGGTGGTGAAATGTTTTCTTTTCAGGGAATTTCTGTTACAGAAGCTTCTGTGGCCAATGCTGACCTGAGCAAGAGTTCACTGGACTTCCCCTGTGTTTCCTTCTGTGTGCCTTTACTGCTCGCACACGCAGAGAAGGGAATAGGGAAATAGGAAAGTTAACTCTGAATCTGGTAATACAGAACTGAAATTGAGAAGAATTCAAAGATGTTCTTCTTGGAGAAGGCAAGGCTCAGCTAAACAATCTGTTTTGCGCAACAAAAGAACTGGGGCTTCCCAGTTACATTCATAAAACTTCTCTTCCAGCTGACATTGATTTAAAGATTAAATTAGTACATTCATTTACATGACAGCTAAAAGAGAGTGCATACTCATGTTGATAAGGATGGGAAATGTTAAGCTAAAAAGGGGAAGTGTCATTATTAAGAATTAAATCCAATAAGATGAAAATTTAGACTAAGTACCAAGAGTGTGATTAATAATCAAAAGTCTAAAAATGCATAGTAGTATGGAGCGCAAGGGAAATTATATCCTTTTTTTACAGCTGAAATACCAACAGACACAACACACGGAAAGGCTGCATACTGAATGTCTTGCAGGGGCGGGGATGTCTTGTGGGTTAGCCCCAGCAGGCAGCTCACTACCCTCCCAGTGGGATGGGGGAGAGAATTGGAAGGGCAAAATTGAGTAAACTTGTGGGTTGATATAAAGACAGTGTAATGGGTAAAACAAAAGCTCCATGTGCAAGCAAAGCGAAATAAGGAATTCATTCGCTACTTCTCATTGGCAGGCAGGTACCGTTGCTTTTCATCTTTGGGAGAGCAGGGCTTCATCATGCATAACATTTCCTTGGGAAGGTGAATTCTGTAACACTAAACATTCCCCGTTCTTCCCTCAGCTTTTGTTGCTAAGCACGATGTCATATAGTATGGGATATCCCTTTGGTCAGCTGGGGTCAGCTGTCGCGGCTGTGTCCCCTCCCAGCTTCTTATGCACCCGCAGCCTGCTTGCTGGCAGAGCAGGGTGAGAACAAAAAAAGCCCTTAATGCTGCATAAGCACTGCTCAGCAACAGCAAAAACATCCCTATGCTATCAACACTGGTTTGGTCACGGATCCCAAACATAGCACCATACAAGCTATTACATAGAAAATCAACAGCCAAAACCAGTACAGGATAAAATATCCTTTGCCTTTTGAAAGTACAGAGGACTGAGAATTATGGCCCGCAGTGTTAGAAGTGGCTGGAATTGTTACACAAGACTAAAAAAATTCTTGATACGAGTCTATGAACAAGGGAACTCCTGGGGACGTGGCTCCATTTGCTTAATTTTACCTCTTTTTTTGTTTCTCTACATAATCATGTGCTTTGTTTGTTTGGCTTTTTTGTTTGTTTGTTTTGTTAATGTTAGTCTATGGTATAATGAGTCTATATTGCATGTTTCATTAGGCTTATTTCCAGCTGTGTTGTCACTGGCCATGTTATATAGCTGTGAATAATTAGTATCTGAAGTCTATTGCCACATGTGAGAAGCATGAGAAAAGGATCTCAAGCAGCAGGTGTGCAAGTGGGGTATCACCTGTAATGTTTTAGTCGTCGGGTTTGTGCTCGTGACCCCTCGGTATCAGAGAGGCCAGAGGTTTTGAAGGAAGCGGTAATGTCTTTTGTTAGACCAGTTGAAACATTCAGAATATGGAACGAATATCAGGGTCGTGAGGGGCTTAACTGAAGGAGTGGAGTTTACCTACCTTCAGCCTCTCAGGAACAGAAATGAAAAACACACAAATATTTAAATTAGAGGTGGTCCTCTGTGGAGCCCCTTCCTTTCCACATGCTTTCTAATTTTGTTGCAAGGAGTCTGTATTTGGAAATAGTTTCTGCTTTTCTATCTGTCAATAGCTACTTCATGAACATGCAGTGACAAGGCATTTTTGTAAGGCCTTCTGAAGGTCCAAGGCTGCCTGTGCATGAGTCCAAGGGAGCATGGTTTGCACACCAAGAAGCAAAAGAAAGTGTAAACTGATGGATAGGATAAATATCCTGAATTTTAAAATCCGGCTGATTGTTGCCTTTCTGAAAGGAGTCATCTACTGCAGCACCTCAGTGTGTCAGTTACACCATTGTCGGCTCCCAGGACCAAAACTTGAAGTGATAGGGTATGAGTTAATTGCTGGCAAGAGGGCTGGTAAATGTCTGTAGCCTGTGAGTCAGACCAAATAGTATTTAATTTAACATTATTTATTGGATGTATTGAGGGGAAAGACAGTTCTGGTTTTCTCAGTTTAAACTCAATGACTATATCTGTGCTAATAAATGAAACAGTCCCAGAGACTGTTCTCAGATGCTGAGTATGATTTTGTTTACAATGCTCAGCTATTGTCACTGACCTGTTTTGGCCCCAGCCAAATAACACTCTCCCAGACAATTTGCATGCACAGCTTGAAAGTTAGCAAGGACCAAAATGTTTTGGGCTATAAGGGAGTTGGGCTATAAGAGTAGGTGAAAAAGGGCCAGTCTGTACTAGAGAACAAGCGTTGGGCACATTCATCTTCCCAGTATGGACATTAGGTACCAGTGAGTAACATTTGTCAGCAGTCCACGATAAAACGGTTGTGAATCTAGTGTGGACTTGCAAAAGGGTATTTTTGGTCATTATGTTTGGTTCTGACAAGAACATTTGGTGGATCCCAATGTGGTTTTCTTTTTACAACAGGTCATCTTCTCCATCGTGTAGTTTGTGTATCATCACCATCTGTATGAGGATGAAATAACTATGTTAGTAGTGTTTTGATTTGGTTTCCTATTACATAATAGTCCCTCACCTGGAAGCTGCTCCGGCTCATTGCCCTGTTTTGTACTGGAGAACGCAGGAGATAAATGAGAATGGTAGTGGAGAAATGGGACCCTCTGCAAAATTTTGAAAAGAACCTAACGCTTACACTTCTGAAATGCCATCGTAACTCCTGAAAAGAGTTTTACACCAGCTGCTTCCACACCTCTAGTCAGCGGCTGAGTGTGGGGCCATCTCCGTGAACTACATCTCCCATGATGCGCTCGCAGCCATGGCCATCCCCTCCCAGGGGCCTCTGGGCAGCCTGCTGCCTGCGCTGATTCATGTGTGATGATACCCGCTAGGAAACCTGTTTTCAGACAGTTAGACATTTTTTCTGCATAGTATTTTGGTCAAAATCCTGTCTTTCCAATTTTCCCAGGCCTTTGTGGTTTCTAAAGAGAAGCCAGCCAGCCTAAGTTAATGGCTTTAACTCTTCATTTGACTCTGAAAATGCTCTGCAGCACAGGAGAAATTCTGCTACCCGCAGCTGATAGGTAGGGGAACCGAGGCATGTTGTCTAATCTGCGGTGAATAGCACAGCTTGGGAGCAGAGTCCAGGTCGTGTGCGCCCCTGCCAAGTATGCTAGAATAGGTGACTTAGAGGTGAAAGGCTGTGGCTGTGAGAAGGCCAGTCCTCCTTGTTTAGCAGCGATTAACATTCCTGAAAAGCCTGCCAGGCTTATGGCAGGTAGTCATGATTTACTGCATGAGGGCCTTTATACAAGGCTTTACATGCTAGCTGTAGCAAGCTCAGATGCCGCTAACCTGGAATTTTAATTTGTATTATTTTAAAGTCTCTCCTTGATTTAAATAAGGAATATTCCTAAATGTTTTTACAGGAATAACATGGAGACATGTCATTTCTTCTGGAGGAAGTGAATTACTGTAAAACCTCACTAGGGCATTGAACAGATTTGTTTAAAAAAAGAAAACCAAACCAGAACTGAACTTTTAAATTCAATTCCTTCCTGCACTGGCATAATAGAGCAGCGGCTGCTACTGCATCACCCAAGTGTCCCTGCCTGCAGTGGTTCTGCTTTCCTGTCTTCAGTAACGAGGTACCTCCCCTTCTAACGCAGCAAAGCTAAATTTAGCCCCTGCAGAGTGCACATTTCCTATATTTAGTGTTGTGAAAGTCGAACTTCAGCAAGGAATAGGCTAAACTATGAGCTGTTCTGCAGTCCAGGAGACAGAAATAGAAACATAGCAAAGTGCCTTCTTGGGTTTTCCCCCTCTGGCCAGGCAGCAGTGACAATGGAGGGGCCTGGGCAGGGCAGGCCTTTTTTTAAAAATATGTATCACGGCAGTTATCATGGGATTCCCGAACGTGAGCTGACAGAGAGCTGCGGAGCCCAGTGCCACTGGGAGGACACTGAGCATCGCTGCTGGCTTTGTGACGGAGGTAGGCTGCTAGCAGCTCACCCAGCCCTGGCAGCCCGGTGGGGACACAGCGGTGGTGGCTCTGGCAGGCTGATGCAGCATCCCCAGGTGCCAGGTGCACTGCAGGGGTGATTGAGGCTGCATTTCACTCTGCCCTACAGTTGTGTATCTGCTTATATATATGATATATGCAGAAATACACGTGTCCTTGTATATACTGAAAGGGCCCAGTTCTCATGTACCCAAAGCTTGCCTACTATCAGCTTGGTAAGATTTGTAAGGCAATATAATACTGTTTGTTAAGCTGGGTGATGTATTTGGGAGAGAAATGTGAAATCTGGGGGCACTCTCCTTTGGGTCTTGCATCAGAGCAGGTGATGCAGGCCACAGATAAGGCAGTGGGGGTGGAAATGTGTTGTGGCCTTTACTCACGTGGCACCTAACCAGATTGATGAGGGGGGTGGTCATGGCGGCACCCCCATGGCAGCGTGCACTCCCTCTGCGTGGCTCTGCAGTGGTCCCCGGGCCCCCAAGCGTGGTGGGCACCGCTAGAGGGATCACAGACTGGGACTTAGCATGTCTAAAAGCAAACTGTAATTAAAATTGTAAGATGCACTGGCGTGGAGCCCCTTTTGTGCTACGGGGGGAGGTTAACCGAGTTAATATAAATGGGTATTCAATGATCACTTCAGACAGCCTCTTGGGTACTGCAAGCCATGCAATTTAATTCCTGTGTGAATCAGAAAGCAGCTTTTGGACAAACATCAGATCGATTTGGTCAAGCAAATCACTGTTGTTTTTTTCATTCAAGTCTGCAGAGTCTGCACCTTAAACAAGTCTGGATTAAAATTTGATCAAAAAGGCTCATGCATTATAGAGACAAGCCTCCGTCAGGGTATTCTAAGAGGCCTGTGGGAGCCTGTTTTCACAAGAAATGTAAATGGTCTAGAAAGAGAAGTATATAGCGCTAGAAGATTCCTGAAATGATCCCCTGCTATTATAGCCTTCAGGCCATACAATGATAAAACTTTCCTAAACTGATTTTGTTACTTCCTAAAAATAGCCGTGTTTTTTTGCCCCCCTTGTACTCCTCCTGGGAGGCTCTTCCAGAACACCACAGGTAGAACTATTTCCTAATTTCCAGCTTAATTTTATTGTGGCTCATTTATTCCCATTTGTTCTTGTGCCATTTGTTCTTCATTAGCTCTCCTTCCTCCCCAGTGTCTCTCCCCTATAAATATACCTGGGATAATCGTATTTTGTGCCAGCCTTTGTTTGGTAGGGCTAAACAAGCAGAGCTCTTCAAATTGCAGTTCCAAAATAGGCTATCTAGCATCAGGACTGTTGGCACAAGGCATAAATTATTTCTTTTTTTCTTCTTTTACCCCTTTGTCCATTAGAGAACATTACACAAGTGGGGTTACTATGGCATGGGGAGAATTTGTCTTATTATGAAGTGTGGCATCAGAGTAGTCTTCTGAGAGCATTGCACTGAGAGAACCATTTTATGATGCAAATTGCCAGGTACTGGTCTAGGTGGGCCATTTTCCTTTAACACCTTGATTTCTAATTTTTTTTTGCAGAATAGCTTAGTTGCTATAGAGAAAATCATACTGTTACAAGCCAAGGAACATGACCTCAGAAAAGCATTGAAAACAAAGCACCAAGAGCAGAGAATAAAAGAGCAGAGCCTTCAAAACATCTCAAATTTTCCTAATTTTTCTGTGAGATGCAGGAGCATATTAAAAGCATTCAGGACAGCATTCGTGTATTAGTTGCTTCTCACATACAGGCTGGTCCTTGGAAAGGGGAAAATGTTTCTAGCCTTGTGACAGTGTCCCAGACTGGAGTGAACCCTCTGTTCCTTTGCCTCTGTCTCCTGGCTGAGTTTCCATGCATGTAATGAGTTGCCACTGATGGATTTTGACGACTCCTTTCAGCTGGGTGCCAGCAGCATGGAGCTGGCAGGCAGTGAAAACTCAATTTGTGTAGGAATGAGAGGAGGGAAGCATCTCTGAAGAGCAAGGCTGAGTCCACGCAGCGCTGAGTCCGTACAGCAAAGCAGAGCTTGTGGCTGAGAACAAACAGGTAGTCACTAACCACTGCTGTCTATGGAATCAGGAAACGCAAACCTTCCTGGGGTGGGAGGTGTTTGCTACACACTGCAGCTGTGAATGACAGGCACAAAGGCAATCCTCCGCTACTCAGGTTCCAGTTTAACTTGCCTGTTACCCATAAAGAGCGCTCTGACTTGAGCATTCATTCATTTACACAAGCATTAACCGTATCTGCATAAGAATATCTATCTTGACATCCTTTGGCCCCATGTTCAGGACAATGCTTTGATAAAAAAGGGGAGTGAAAGGGCATTATTTTAGCTGGAGGCTAAAAGCTGCTAGAAAGGAACGGAAAGGGAAGGGGATTCCATGCTGAAGGCAATTAGAGAAGATGAAGTACTTAAATGAAGTGAATGCTTCACTGCGCTTAGAGTTAATGCTGAATTTCACTGATCTGGGAAAAAAAGTTGAAATGTTGCTGCTCAGATTTGTGTTAATAATTTTTTTATGCGCTACTAAATGACCCAACTCACTTTTTTGTGGGAACAGAATAGTAATGAACTAACCAGTGTCCTGAAGACACCAGGAAAAGACCGGGTACAAAGAAAGCTAGCTCTGTGCTATGTGACAAGACAGCGTGTGAATTATTTAATATAATCTCACCGATAGATCCAAGCGCCAAAGGAGATGGAGGCCTTGTTGGGCAAACGGTGCCCAAGAGCTAGAGTCACAGCTCCGGTATCTTGTAGTCTGAACAAATATAACGGAGAAACAAGGGAGGATGTGGCATTGAACTAAATGGGAGGTGAGAAGTGATAGCGGCGTGGTGTGATGTGGGAGCACGTGCCGCTCCAGCAAGCATTAATGGCTCACGAGCAGCCTTCCCTCTCCTCCCAGTCAGTCTGCACTTGAAGAAAGGTGATGGAAATTAAGTGCTATACAGCTGCTTCTGTAGCAGAGAGTCTAGCAGCAGAGGGATTGCAGGCAGCTTCCTATGGCCTGGCTGTGTGGCAATTGCCAAGGTGATGTCTAAGCTCAGTTCTCAGAGCCTGTATAGCCCTGACAGCTCATTGCCCTGCCTCAGCTGCAGGGCGCAGGCACAGCCTGGGGTGCAGCCGCTCTGCCCAGCACTGGGTCACCTTCAGAGCGATGCCACCTGCCTGAGGCCAGCCAGGGGCTCCCTGTGGCACGGAGCAGAGGTGCTCAGGGAGATCTGGCTGGGGTGCGCCCCTGTAGACAGTAACGCAGCTCAGCCTTTGCCTGGGCCTCAAGCCTTTGCTGTTTCTCTGTATCACGTGGCACTAAAGCCGTGGTGAAAACCAGCTCTGCTCAGGTCTGTTGCCAAATTCCCAGTGACTCTAATGAGGCCAAGATTTCAGCCTGGCAAGCTATTCAGTAGTGTCATCCTCACAGCCATAGCCCAATTAGTCAAGAGATGGAAAACCCTTTGTGATTTTCCCCTTCATGTTCCTAGTTCACCTGCGAACTAGCTACAGAGTACCAGTTGCCCTTTTTCCATCTCTCAGGTACTTACTTCTGTTGCCAAAATGTCTCCCTTCCTGGCAGGCCACGTGAGGGAGGATGGCACCACTCTCTCCTTCCCCAGATGGTCACTGCTGTCTCCTCCTCAGCCACCAACTGCTGAACGTGAAAAGATTCATGACATGAGTGTTGACATAGTGAGAGGCTGAGAAATTCCCTGGCTTGTAGTACTGTCCTCAGCCCGACCTTCCTCTTCATCTATATTTTCGTTTGCTGCTCAGGGTGGAGGAGTGCGGCCGTGAGTCATCCGGGGGGCTGATGACTCATATTTTCAGTCAGAGCCGTCAGCATGCTGAGGGTTTCTTGAGGCTCTGCCCAAGCTTTCATGCCCGGAAGCTCAGCAGAGGGAGGGGACTATCTCCATTGGGGGTATGCGCACGGGTTTTCCTCGCTGTGATTTCCAGCCCCCCGTTGTCTTTTCTCTCTCTTTCGTTGTTTCCTCCCTTGCAAGTCGCTTTTCCCTCCCCCGTGATCCACCTCTGTGCTTTCTGGTTCCAGACTGAATCCACCTCTTTTCCATATATGCTAACGTTTTCCTCTGACATCCCATACTCTTCTGCTGCTCTGCGAGAGCCCACTAGTATTTACTGTCTATATGAGATGCCACTCCGTCATGGCTTGAACAGCCTGTGTTGGTGTGCTTTAGGTTGTGCTAAGAAATACCTCATTCTTTTGAGCGCTCAGTTGCTAAAGTGTACATGCTGCTGTATGTCATCGCTCGCAGCTGGTATCACCATGGGTTAAACGGGCTACTTTCCAACTGTGCATCTGTGGTTCTTAAAATACCCATCCAGTCCCCAATTGAGGTTTGCATACCATCTGTGGTGACTGGCTGAAGCAGCTGCTAGGCCCAAGCATTACTTGTCATCTCCTCTTGTTTGAGGTTCACCTTCACATCAGACTGCAGCATCAAGAAGCAGCACACGTGGGAACTCAGGAAGCAATGGCAGCTAGGAGTTTGTCCACACCTGAGGGGGGTCTGCTCCAAAAGGAGATGATGAGAGACAATCTTGAGATGGTTGGTGAGAAGTTGCGGGAAGAATTCTGCTTGACGTATAAGCCAGTGGTGATATTGGAAGGAGACCTGAATGAGAAGGGCATATGAGAAGTGCAATATGCTGAGGGAACTGGAAAAGAGGACAGCATTGGAGGGTAGCAAAAAAGTAATTGAAGTAACCCTTCCCAGCTCCTATGAACTAAGGAATATTCTGACACTCAGAAGCACCAAAACATAAACACGCAAAAAAGGAACTTATCTTTATTGTACAGTGCATGACTGATATGTTGGCAATATTTCATTGTCCCTCTGCATGGCTTTTAATTGAGGTTACCTAGAAACAGTAAGGGACAAAAGTGTTTCACCATGACTGAGTTCTAACCATGGGAGAGCTTGTAGGAAAACCAAAAAGTATCATGGAGGAGAATGGAAAGCCAAATTATGTTTTCCTCAGTCTTTTCAGTTTCTCCTTTATTTTGTAGACTTTTTAAGTAAAAAACATAGAAGGAAGTGATGCAAACAAGTTATGGTTTAGTTCCATCATATTTTTTCTCTGATTTCCCTTCCCAAATTGAAAAGAAAGAGAGAGGGAAATGAAAAATAATTCAAATTGGGGCTCTTAATTGAAACAAAAGTTAAATTTTTAATCTCACTACAAATTTTGTTCGTAATTTTCATTTTTTAAGAAAGCTGAAATTTTTGTGTTTGTTGGAGAAGCAAACCAAACCAATATGAATTGTAACTTTAAACCACTCTGCTTGACAGAATGAACAAATGGCTCTTGCTCTCTGCCTATGTCTTTGCTTCAGTAGATTTAAAGATGCTGTATACATAAAGACATAATAACTATACCATTTACCAAACTGCGGTGCATCTCACATTTTGTGTGATAGGTTAAAAAATCTGTATTTCATCTGAGCCAGCTCATGCATGGATAATAAATAAATGAGCTGCTAACAGGCTATCAAGGATGTGAAGCCGTTCTGCACCCTTTGTCTAATTATGAATTCTAAAATTAGAGTATCAGGCTAGGAAGCGTATATACATAGAAGTTCTCAGATCAAAGTGTCCCCAGAAAAAAAAAAAGTTTTGCTGGAATAAAGTAGCTTCCAAAAAACTCTGGAGAGTTGCAGTGTTAGCGGAGCCAAGCGCCCTGGAAGCTGCCAGCCGTGTTGTGTGTCTTTTGGCACCTCTGCAACATACGTAAATAGCCGGAGACCTTTCTGCAGCCAGGAACAAGTGAGATGAGAAAACGCTCTGTTTCTAAATTTGAAAAGAAAGCTGTAAACAACAGGCATGCTGATTGTAAGTATGCCAGGGGGCTTCAGGAGTCTGCCCTTTGGTCCTCTCTGCAGGCAAGGTCAACTTCCCCTCTGTTCTTTTGTAAACACAGACAGTGCATGAATACAGTCTGGGACTGCTCTTTCCTGAGGATCAAATCCCAAACGGGGAAGAGGAAACTTATCCTGGTGTGATCAGAAGCCCCACACTCACGTCTTTGCTTTAATAAGGCGTTGCTTACCAATTGACCAGAGTGGCTGCCTTGACAATATGTGGTCCTGCTGTGCAGTTCCTCTACTTAATCTAGCCTTTGAAGAGGTCAGGCAGGATTATTTTTAGGGGAAATCAGAGCAATAAATAAAGATCTTAGGTCGTGGGACATGGTGCTAAGTTAAGTAAATGGCAATTCACTACAGTATGAGTGGTGAAAGAGTCCACATCCTACCCCTGTCTAGGACCACCATGTATTTGGCATCTGGCCACATGAATTTGTAACAGATATTAGACGTCTTTGCTGGTCCCTTGTCCTATTCAAATGCCAGCCATATTTCCAACCTCCATGAACTCCACACAGTGGGCCGCAGATTCTGTTGACGGTATAGTTTTAACCCCTTCTGATCCAGTCAGGAGAGAAGAACATGGTCTACTCAGAGAAGCAAAGCCATATATTAAGTTATCTTTTCCCAGATTTCCATTATTTAAAGAGACAGGGTCTCATTTTAAAGTGTTTTAGTTTGTTCTTAACTGAAAATTTTGCTACATTATTTTGCAGAGATGTTTGTATAATTTCATAGAATCATAGAATAATCTAGGTTGGAAAAGACCCTAAGTGCTACATCCACATGTTCATATGTCTGAAGAGAAACATAAGCCAACAAGATAACTGAGGACTTTTCTGGCCACAGTGTTATGTCAATGGCTTTTTAATTCCTTTAGAAAAAAGTACAACCCTTTTTTCTAGCACACGAGGAACACAGCTGAAGGCAGTGGCTACTTAGGTGGTGTTGTGTGTCAGTGAAAACTGGAGCAGAGTAGGCAGCTGCACGTGGTGCTTTTCACACCTCAGCAGCTCATAACTAGTAGAAAAACTTTTCAATTATTCCTTCCTGCAGATAAGGTTGTAAACTCCAGAGAAGACATAAACCAATGCTTAATCCCCCAGATTGCTCAAGGTACTTCCGTTTATTAAACCTTTTGGCTGCTTTTTGCATGCTTTTCTAGTTCACTGAAGTGACCCTTGAAGTTTTCAGCACTTTACAGGGGAGCTCTGGCTACAGGCACTTTCTTTTAGCCTTTTTTTGCTAATATGTTTCAAATACTATTCTTTAGGGTCATTGTTTAATCAATTTTCTACTTCCATCTTTGTAAAGCTAAGTAGCAGATGATCAGGTTTTATACCCCTTTTTTCTTCTTGGGTCTAGACTCGGAGTAGGAGAGAAGGGTTAGTTCTATGGGCCACCAAAATGTTCACAGTGGCACTTTCTGTTCTGCTATTTGAGGGCATGTTCCTCCATCTGGCCAGTCACATTTACCCAGCTGCTTTTTTCCAGAATCCATAGCCCATTTATCACAAATGGTCCAGGAGTATTCAACTGTTTGTGCAAAGCATGTTTTCCTCAGAGATCTCCAGTCTGTTACAGGTTTTGCTTTTTCTTATCTTTTCCACGGTGTTCTTGGAAATGTCATGATTCTGTTCATGGATTGCACCTGTCACCACAATAAAATCAACTTTATTAGTAGTATGCAATAATGTTGAATAACGTATATAGCAGAGTCTGGACACTACAAATGAGATCAGTTTCTCTGTTTCACAAGGGAGCACTGTTCTTCCTGTTTTATAGACAGAGAACAGGGCCTTGAAGAGACTGACAAGGAAACCATGGCAAAACCTGGCTTGTTTTCTGAATCGTTTTTTGTTATCCTAATCAGAGGACAATCCTGCCTTGCTGGCATTCCTCTAGTGCTGTGAATTACAACATGCTTAATTACCAAGTAGCAGTGTTCTTCCATGCAAGAATATTTTGTTCCCACATCTTCATCATTTCAAGACACAAGAAATAACTGGGCGGATGAAAGAGCTGTTACTTTAGAACAGCTGTTCAAATGCATATAAACACCCTGCTGAAATCGCTCTGGCTATTTTGCATATGATTTACAATAGTAAGAGGCCTTAATAACCATTTCTAGTACGAAATTTCAGCTCGTGCTTACAGCAAATGCTGGTACAAGTTGCAGTAGATTAGAGTGCTGCCAGAACGCTGTTCTGCTGAGTTACCTGCCGAGAGTGGAGGTGGCTGGGGGAAAGCTGCCTCAGGGACACATAATGGAGGATACTTCTCACCTGTTGCCTAATGATTTTTATCCATTTTATCTCCAAAGTTCCTACTTCTAATAGTTTCCTAATGTCCTCTGTGCTGGGCGTTAGGATGACTTCAGGTACATTCCTGGTGAAGAGTTTCTGTATTAGCATAGTAGATGGGGGTTTTTTTCATTATCATAACAAGGAAAGTATCAGGGCAGTGGGGAGACAAAGCTGTTCCCTGAGTGTGGAGCTAGGCTAAAAGCTCATTATGGTGTGATGGAAATGTATTTGAGGTGTGGAAAAAGAGAGGGCTGCCGTCTCCATGACACTGCTGCTCTTCTTAAAGGCAGATACTTAAATTTTTCTTCTCACATAATGAGTTGCTACGTGACTGACATGAAAATACAGAGACGTATCAAAATGAGATAGAGCTGCATTTTGGACATTCAGTACAACTGCAGGGAAAACTGTATGGGATGATACGTTAACGGTGGAAGCAGATATGTGCATACCCATGTTGATCAGATCTTGAGTAGGTATAAATTTACTCAGTGTGTTGGCCTTCGTGCAGGTACACCAGTTAGCAGTAGATGATGGTTTTGCCAGAGGTACTTTAGTTTCTGACATAAAATGCTCAATTAAGTATATATTTGATATCTGCTGTTCACTCCACGTTCTCTTTTGTTTCTAAAGCAATTTAATTTTCTGCATCTAGTAGTACAACACACATCATTTCTCTATCAGTAGAACTCTAAAAACCTCCTTAGTAGTGTTACTGTAGCAGCACAACTCTACAATTGTCAACCTGTGTCATAGGTACAGGGTGAAAATTTTAAAATTTCTCATTTGCTAATGGTAGTTTATTGGGGTTTTTTTTTCAGACTTGAATGTTTTGGTGATGATTTGTGAACAAATACTTCAGGTTGGAGACCGACCTCAACACCCAGGGACTGTGATGGCAACCAAAAGTGTAGTGATTTTGCACTGAACGTCCTGTAAGACCAGGGTCAAACCATCTCTTGCTTCGCTGAAACAGAGGATAATTGCCTTGCCTTGCCTTGTCCCTGAGAGGCATGAGTGGATGTACCTGTTTGGTGGTGATGAAGGCCAGCAGAGATGCAGCCATGTAAGTAAATATCAAGTGTTGTCACTACAGGTTGTTTCTATGTTTTCCTTATTAGTGTGCACATGCCTCCTGTCACATCCGTTATAACTATTGTGGCAGGTGGTTATTTTCCTTCCAGCTGGTGCTTTTCAGCTCTCAGTCATGGATGGACCAGTCCCCAGTGAAAAATAAATTATGATCTGTATTTGGTGCTGGTGTCAAGGTTTTGGCAGCAGGGGGCTGCAGGGTGGTTCCTGTGAGGAGAGGCCGGGGCTGCCCCGAGCTGGACACAGCTGGTTCCAGCCGGTTCCAGCCAACCCACCACAGGGCACAGCCGAGCCCCTCAGTCATGGGGGGTGCCTCAGGGAAAGCGTGTGTAAGGAGGCGCAAAATGCCGCCCTGCAGTGAGGAGTGAGGGAAAAAAGGGAGAAACAGCCCTGTGAGCCCTGAGGTGAGGGCAGGAGGAGGGGAAGGAGGCACCCCAGTGGTGTGCAGGCCTCAGCATTGCATCCAGGGGCAAGGGGTTTCCATCGTGAAGGTTTTCTCCCTGATCCTTAGAGGTTGCATTTTGAGATGAAATGTTACAGTCTAGGAGTGTAGACTGCTGCCAGGCTGTGTCTGGGGCTCATTTTTCCACCCTGAAACTGCTGTTAGCATCTGGATGTGAAGATTGTCCCAGTTTAGAAACTGGGAGTTTGTGAGGCTGAAGGGGGATATAGATGTAGGGGCTAATGAGTGGGTAACTGTATCTTTTGTGTTTGTCAGGTAGTGACATGGCTGTGTAAGTGAATACTCCTCTCTGATTGACCCAAAGTAATGAAATAATGGTCTTTGCCCATCTCTGTGGCTATAGTGCTTTATTCTACTTGCAGACAGATAGGTAAGACTGTCTCTTGCACAGAATGAGGAAGGTATATTTTCAGTTTATTTTCTGAACGTGTAAGTCAGCTTGGCAGCCAGGGTCCTCAGAGGAAAGACAGTCTAATGCCTTCTTGCATAAGCATAGTACACCCATCTAAACACATCCTATTCTGTGTTCTGGAGCTTGCAGCTGTTGCTATACCAGAGTTACCAAAGGGGTTTTTTTGTGATTTGAATGACACTTAATTTTTCCAGGCTCCTGGCTTTCTGGAGAGTTGCAGGCTTCTGAGCAATCTATATGGCTTCCTTCAAAAGCTGCCTTGGAGATTTAGTTACTTGCAAAACTGCACTTCTCGGGGCGCTGTCCTTTTCAAAGTGGTAACAGGATTTGTGATAATGAGAGAAGTGCAAGGAAGTGGAGAGTGAGGGGAATTAGATTGTCACCCTGCGGGGTCAGGCTGTCTAGCTGGGAATGTGTCCAACACAATAGACGACCAGCAAGACACTGCAGACCTCTTCCTGATTGCATTCTGAGCTTTTTATGGTATGTAAAATCCTTGCTCCTTCAGTGAAGTGGTTGCTGATGTTGAGACCCCACCCAGATCCAGGTAGAGTCCATGGAGCAATTCTGTGGAGTCTCAAGATTTTGGAATGGGCATCCTACATTTTAGTAAGTCAAAAAAAGAAAACTAGAGTCACACTCGAAGAGTCTGCTTGGGCAGGCTGAGCATGATAAATGGCAATGTGGCAGAATTGGGTAGAGGTTAAGAGAACTAAGCTTTCTGTGAAGAGAGAAGAGGGGATATCATCTGGTTCAAAGGGAGAAGGTAATGGGAGAACAAATTTGAAGGATGGAGGACAAAGGTTTACCAGAAAACGATTGTCAAAAGAATATGCTTGTGCAATTTTGTTTTGATGAGCTTTTACAGATTGGCACAAAGGTATCGATCTAGTTTACTTTAGCAATCTAGATGAGCTCAACAGTTAATCTTCACCTAGTCATCAGCTGCTGACGCTGCGATACATTACAGAGAGAGCCTGTGTTTTAAAAAAAGAAAGTGATTTATTGAGAGCAAAACATCACAAGCCTGTGTCAAGATAGAAGGGGAACAAAGAGGCTGATACATTTGCAACTTCACATTTCCAGGAGCCTGATTACAGAACCTGCCTCTTTTAAGTGAAGGATGTCATGTTTTTAAACACAATTATATCCGTAAGGATGCACAGAGGCACCTCATGGCATTTGCAAAAGTGTCTACACATCCTACTTAAGGGCAGTAAGTGAAGTAACTTTCATTTCCTTACTTGCAATTTGGATGCTTAAAATTTTTTACAAAGCTAATGGTGGAAGGTCAGGTATGTCACAGTTTATGTTTATTTCCTGACTAATGTGTACCTGTAGTCACAAACCACAGGATTATTTTAAAATTGACTATATGTTTTTTTAAGGAATTTATAAAGATTATTTTCTCCCTACTTTCCAGTTCTCATATAAAAGGCATAAACAATACAGGGTATTGTAATAGTCATATGTAAAGCGTTAACTGGTCTGCATCTGAAATGACTTCTCTCATGGGGCCCACTGTGATTTCGTTTCTAAAGAATTATCCTTCTTTTCCAGAGAGATTTGATTTCCTAGTGATTGCTTAATCATGCTTCTTATTATAAATATTGGGTTCAACTAGGCATAGAATTGAAACCTCACCTTTAACAGAGGTGAGCAATCAAACAAACCAAGTACATGTTGCAGAATGCACAGATTGAAATACATATCAAATACAACAAAATTATTAACCAAACAGTTTTCTTTTCTTGTTGCTACTTCCTTTGTGTTTTTCTATCTCCTTCCTTCTCCTTCTTTATATTTCTTCTTCTCTCTCTTTGTCTTCCTCCTCCCTGCTTTCTTTTCCTTTCTTTAGGCCTGCTTGACAACAGGTGGAGAACTACATTTTTAGACCTTGATTCAGCGCTGGGGTTAAACACAAAACTTACACCTATTGCTAGGTCAAAGTGGTAGATCTTAACCTCCCCTTAGATATGCAATTTAGTGAAAGGAATTTGAAAGAATATGGGTTACATCGACACTAGAGGAAGAACCATCACTTTTTGTAGGTAATCATCATAATTTCAGGATGTTTTCTGTATGCAAGCACAAGGTGAAATGCATTCTGTTACCAAAGGCAATGAGGAAATCTGGTAAAAATCTCTGCTGACATTCTGTAGTACAGGATCAAAGAAGCAAAAACTACCATTGGTGCAATTGCAGGTCATAGATTCATAGAACGATTTGGGTTGGAAGCGACCTTAAAGATCATCTAGTTCCAAATCCCCTGCCATGGGCAGGGACACCTTCCACTAGACCAGGTTGCTCAAAGGCCCATCCAACCGGGCCTTGAACACTTCCAGGGATGGGGCATCCACAACCTCTCTGGGCAACCTGTTCCAGTGCCTCACCACCCTCACAGTGAAGAACTTCTTCCTTCTATCTAATCTAAATCTACCCTCTTTCAGTTTAAAGCCGTTACCCCTTGTCCTGTCGCTACCTGCCCTTGTAAAAAGTCCCTCTCCGGCTTTCTTGTAGGCCCTCTTTAGGTGCTGGAAGGCTGCTATAAGGTGTCCCTGGAGGCTTCTCTTCTCCAGGCTGAACAACCCCAGCTCTCTCGGCCTGTCTTCACAGGAGAGGTGCTCCAGCCCTCTGATCATCTTCGTGGCCCTCCTCTGGACTCAGTTGAGCAGGTCCATGTCCCTGTTACGTTGGAGGCCCCAGAGTTGAATGCAGTTCTCCAGGTGGGGTCTCACGAGAGCGGAGTAGAGGGGGAGAATCACCTCCCTCGACCTGCTGGTCATGCTTCTTTTGATGCAGCCCAGAATGCAGTATTAGTGTGAGTTTAATGAAAAGAAAAATGAATGTCTTAGGGTGCCAGAAAAATACTCTTTTGAATTATTAGTCTGCAGGCTCGTTTGGTTTGTCAGAGAAGAAAACCCATCTGAGTTTTCTAGCTGTGGTCCCATTTTTTCAGCAAATTTAAAACAAAATACAGTGTCACTGGACTTGTTTAAAGGCTGTTCTTGCATCTGACATGTTTTGTTCTGAGTTGATGATTTGAGCGTTTTTCATTCTCCTGCCTCCAGCCAAGGTTTCTCATGTTGCTAGTCTGGATCATACTTAGACATGTATATTTAAGTTCTAATTCTGTTACAAGGTAAGTTGAAATGCTTATTGCTATTCCTCTCTGGCAATGGTGAGGTGTCCAATTATGAATGCAAAAATATAAATCCTATTGGCTAGAAGCAATATGACTGTGAAGGTGTCCCTTAAGTTAGCAGGTTAGGTTAGGTTTTTCCTTTATTTATACGGTCCCCCAATGCAAAACCATCTCATATTGAGCCATGCAACCTCCACCAAGTCTCCAGAGTGGATTACTGTCGTGGTTTCAGCCCAGCCGGTAACAAAGCACCACGAAGCCGCTCACTCATTCCCCACCCCCGCCCCTGGCCACGTTGGGATGAGGAGAAAATCCAAAGGCAGGCTCGTGGGTCGAGACAAGGACTGGGAGGGATCACTCCCCACTTGTGGTCACAGGCAAAAGACAGGCTCAACTTGGGGAAGAAACAAAATCAATTTCATTTACTACAAATCAAATCAAACCCAAGGGTATTAGCAAGGAAAACCAAACCTCAGAACACCTCCCCCCCNCTCACTCGTCCCCTGCTCCACCGTGGGGTCCCTCCCACGGGAGACAGTCCTTCACCAACTTCTCCAACGTGGGTCCTTTCCGCGGGCTGCAGTTCCTCACAAACTTCCCTGGCGCGGGTCCTTTCCGCGGGCTGCTCTCCAGTCACACACTGCTCCAGCGCGGTTTTTACCATGGATTTACCGCCATCTTGGGGAGCCTCTGCTCCACCATTCACCTCCCTGCGCTGCAGGGGGACAGCCTGCCGTCTCACCACGGGCATGCAGGGCCATCAGTCTCCTCAGGCGCCCCTCCTCCCCCTCCTTCTTCACTGACCTCAGTATCGGCAGAGGGGTTCCTCTCACGTTCCAATCCCACCGCTCTCTGCCGGTTCCCCTTCTTAAATATGTTCTCTCAGAGGCACTACCACCATCACTGACTGGGTCGGCCTGGGCCAGAGGAGGGTCTGACTCGGAGCCAGGGGAGCTTCCAGCAGCTTCTCACAGGAGCCACCTCTGCAGCCCCCTCCCCCGCTACCAAAAAAACCCCCGTGCAACACAAACCCATAACAATTACTTATTATAGTAACACCTAGGCCATAAGAGCCTAGCAGGGAACAAAATAAATGAAAAGTGTGGAAGAGGTATATGAAGAGTTGTGGTTGCTGCTGAGTGGTCTGCAGCACTTGATCACTAACAGCTGTGTACAGCTGTACCTCAGAAAGCAGCAAACAAGCTGCTGCCACAAGAAAATGCCAGGCTCACAAGTAGAATTTTGTTTGTTTTATTGAATGCATTTGGATATTAGTTTGAGCTATGTATTACCCTATAGAATTAGCTCTCTCATCTGATCTTAAAAACAGTGTTCAGACTTAATTTCAAAGAGAAACAAAAGAAAATTTCCAGGAACCAAGCAGGCTGCTTACTTTCTTTGTGGGACACTGGGTGGTAGGTTCTGCAGGTAACTCTCGTTCATCAGCCTGCCTGCAGCGGGGAGACAAACTTCTGCAGCCACTTCTTGTGCTGGAGCTGTGCCTGGCGTCACTTTGTCGTCCTCCATCCACAGAGTTGGTTCCAAGAGCACAGCAAGGCAGCCAGGTTAGCAGCCACTCTGGGACCTACATTCCTGCTACAAAATCCTGGAGACAGTCCTTTCTAAGTTGCCAGAGGCTCTAATAAAATCAATAGCTCTTGAGACGCCAACAGGCTTGAAAGACTGTCCTGCTGGTGGTATCCGCAGTGTCCATGAAATTACTGTTTGGCTCTCAGTGGTGAAGGAGAGTAGGAATTTGTGGTGAAGTGTGAGTCGGGCACCAGTACAAGCCTGGGAGGAGGCGAACAAGCCTGAGAACAGGATTTGTATTATAGTTAATGCTATTGAATAGTGCTGGATAATACTTGTTCTTTCTGTGAAGTCACTGCGGGTGATAGCTTGAAAATGAAAATGCTCTCTGGCTAGCTGGCAAAAAGATGCAAGTTAAGCCAGCTGCATTCCAGATAGGGCACAGCAGTACCTGCATGTCTTACTCCTGCTTCAGCTCTTGGAGGAGAAGCATGGAAAAGCCGGGCGGACACAGGAATCTGAGTGAAGGCAGAGAATGGTAGGCACCAGGCGCTGACCTCTCTGTATGGTGGCTGTAGGCTTCCCCTTCCTGCCACAGCAATGGTGCTTGCTGCTCTGACCAGCTTCTGCTCTGGTGGAGCACAGAGCTGGCACAGTCCACTGCTTTTCTGGAGGAAGGCGCCTACAAATACATGGCGGGGGGGCAACAGCCAACCTAAGAACATGAGCTTACTGAGAAGGTTGGAAACCTATGATACACAGTGCTCCTGTGCTTATTCCATAAAAACTTCTTGAAGGTGTCTTTTGATCAGAATAATTTAAAATGGGATGTAAGGAGGCATATGAAAGGTCCGAGAAGCAAAGAAGGTGCTGAATGACATGGGGTAGATTTCTGATGCAAATCAGTTACAGCAACAAGTTTTAACGTAAGTTTCTCAATAGAAGATCAGTCTGAATGGGGGATGTTGGTGGTAAGTCAGCAGACTGTAGGAACATTTGGAGCTTTATTCCATCCTTGCTGCAAATTTCCACTTGGAAAGGTCTTTGCTTTTATGCTGTGGTGCGTATGCTTTTATGCTTTTCCTGACTGCTGTTTGTGTAGCCCCACAGTACTGTAAGAGGAATATCCTAGAAACAGCATTCCACAGTAGTGGCTGTGGTTGAACTGCATCTTGCAGCACTTTATCAGTGCCTTGTTAACAGCTGCTTTTGTGTACATTCCACTCTAAAATTCCAATATATAATTCTCCCAAACTGTGGTATCTACAGAAGACTTTTTTTGCCATGCTTCTAGCTTTCCATGGGCTGAGGTTTTCATAGCTGATGAGTGTTGTATGCAAAGTATGTGTTTCACTGATTTTTTTCTCCTGGCACTCTTGTATTTGTGGCAGGATGGGTACTGAAGTATGAAGTCAGAGACATGGTTGCTTTTCATTTCAGTTTCATTATGCAGGGAGGTACAGTTATGAAACTGAACTGGCTGCCTACACTTTGCATATTAGCCAAGACAGGATAAATCAGGACATTGTTAAAAGGTGCCAGATATGATTGTTGGGGCAGGTGATTTTCAGGTGAAGATACCTGCCTTCCCCAGGCTTGACACACCTTTACTTACTTACATTTGCTTGGTAGTAAGGCTAGTTCTCTGACTGGTTTCTTCAGCAGATTTTGGCCGAGTGGAGAAGGGGTGTGAAGGAGCCATTTTTCTATGGCAAGTGAATGTGATGCTATTGTAGCTTGCAGACTGGCTTGTAGGAGTCATTCTGAGTCCTGTGAGCATTGCAGTTTTGACAAACAGTATAAGTATTTACAGATTGTGCTTCCTTCTAACTCTCCAAATGGCCTTCTTCATGAGAGACAGAACTGGACATTAAGTGCTTCCCATGCAATCAGCAGGATATGAACTGGGTTTTGACCCTGTGGTGATAGAGTCTGTCAGATTCAGAGGCTGATGGACAGCCATGACATGACCTTCATCTAAAATGGAGACTCCTGCAGAGCTATGACTGTGTCACATAATGCAGGACTGCAGACGGTACTGATCAGTGCTGGTAGATAGGCTTAATTTTCTGGTAAACGTGTGCTTGAGTTTGCAAAGCCAGCATCTGGGAAATTAAGGGAATATTATTTTTGTTTTTAGAAGCTTCATGTTTCATCTGGAGTTAATGAAAGGCAATAAATGTTGAATGAGAATACCATATTTAGTGAATCTCTTCTTGGGGACAGAAATAATGGCTTCTGAGTTGATTAGAAATGTTGTATGTGTATTCTCAGTGGTTGTATTCTTATTTCCTAATGGTAGGGTTTACTACAGTTTCAGTATATAAACAAATAAGCAGGTGTGGCTGTGCAGCATTCCATAGTTTGGTCAGGCTTCCCCTTAAGCTAGAGGATAAGCACAAATGAGCAGGAAAGGTTTTGCTTGGACAAATAACCCTTGGTCTTCTGAGCTTCCTGGGCAGCATCCTTACAATCCCGACTTCTGCCCTCTGAGTGGAATTAGATTTAAATCATCAGCTGATTTCTACAGCCACTGAGCATCACAATAGATTGTACCATCTTCTGGCCACTGTGAAACCGGGCCATTTTTAGATTGGTCATGTGGGCCTGAAATGTTATCGATCACATTACAACCCCTGTGAATCATTCATTGCCACAGATAGGTTTACCCGGTTCCCTCCTCATCTTTGCAAGTGCTTTCCCTCAGTTGAATTTTAGTTTGTGTACTAATGGTAGCTGTTAGTAATATCTGTTTTATTTCTTTTTCATGCCTTTTTTTTTGTTTCTTCATCTCTACTATATCTGCCTTTTCGTCATTATAAAATGATCAAACAGGTTGACACTTTTACAGTAAACTAGAAGATACAAGGGAAAAAATGAGTGCACGGGTACCACCAAAATTTTGACCCAAGGGTAATTTTGCTAACAGTTAGCAGTTTCCAGTTTCATGAGATCAGTTCTTAACCTGAAAATCATTCTGACCTATCATTTTATACAAAGATTTATTATGAATAGGGAACAAACTGGGTGACTGTTCCCTTGTGTATCCACACACACCTACACACTTTTATAATTTATTTCTTCTCTCTTTTTTTAACCTATAATAATGAGAGAAAAGCCCAAGTGAGAATTATGGCTTGGCAGAAATTTAGATTAGTTTATGTTGAAAGGGTTTGATGTTGTTATGGTGTAAAAGCAGTTCTTTGCTTCTACATCAGAAAGGGCCATATAAATCATTATCTTTTACCCAATTACTTCCCTAATTTTCTTCCTTGATGAAAGGATGTGACTGATTGTCATAAGCTAGTTAAATTTATTTCCAGTGTGCTGAGAGAATGTAATAGGATGCATGGGCAAGTGACAAGGTTTAGTGGCTAAGCCATCAGCTATTTTTAATGACCTGCTTGGCCTGTAACAGTATCTGAGGTAAGAGTAATTGCTTTTCCCCACAGTGGAAGGCTAGGGATGGCTTCCCCTGGCAAGACCCCATAGAACAAGGTATTTTGAAAGTCTGTGTGATTTTGAGAGGCCATGTGACTGCAGCACAGCTTTTCCAGACAGTGATTTTCCCAGTCTGATTAGGCTGAAGCCCACCCTCCTCAGCAAGCATTATGGGAAGGTGTTTTCACAAACTAGATTGCAGGTTTGGCTCCCAAAGTGCAGGAGTGTCAAAATACGGGAGTTCAACATGTCAAAATAAGAAAATATCAGAAAGCTACACATTTTCTATCTTCATTATCAACACCTGTAGCTAGATAGCTTTCTTGGCCACCCAAGAAAGGAGGAAGAGAGCATCTCAGTGATACTCACTGCCAGGTGACTGACCTGCTACTATCTGGGAGATCCCTGCTGATGAAATATCTTTACAAATACCTTCTCTGTTGGCTACTTCTTGCAAGTGAAGTAAAAATCCTGCAAGGTTCAGAAAAGAAGGTAACAGATCAAAAGTAGCTCATCATTTCTGTGTTCTAAGGATCTTGCTTTTCCTGTTATCTTTTTATTTTATTTTATTTTGAAGGAATATGTTTCTGGTGGCAGCATGTGGAGTGTGTGTGTTCGCATGCTGACACATACTCTTGAAAAGACTGCCTTGACATTGGCCCTGGTAACATTCCCCTGTCTTTAAAACCTGAATCTGCAGTTCATTTATTCCAGGTATTGCTTCATTTAAAAAAGTTATCTGAAACTGCTACCTTGTAAGGTGCCAGCTTTGTTTAGTAAAGCCACTTTGATCTGAAATAAGTAGGTAAACTGCTCTGTAGGTGATTAGATTAAAAAGGGGATACATGACAAGAAGAAAATGATTCTTTCTGTTGCTAGCTGCATGATCTATCTGCTCTGGCTGTTGATAACTGAACCAGATAGCTGTAATGTCATTGTCAACCAGTCTGCTGAGCTGTGTGGTCAGGTTCAGTTGTGAGCAATATTTTGTCGTTCAATACTAATGAAATTGGGGAAATTTTAACAGTTTTCACCTGTATGGTGGGTTTCTTTTAAATGAATGTGATCTTGCTTATTTATTTTATTCAGGCCTGTGAAAATTAGGGAGCACTGATTTATCCCTTCCGAAAACCTCATGGGCTGGAAATGTGTAATGAGGTGAAGCAGTTGAGTTTATAGGAGTTTACACTGAGTTTACATATTATTTTCTACACACTTTAAAGTGTTATTCTTGCAACCTTTCAAGAAACAAGTATCATCAGCGTTAAATGCTACATTTTGGAAATAAATCATCCTTGCAATTTAATGTGATGCTACCAAATGTGCTAAGCAAAACTATATGCTGGTTGTTTCTAAGCAGCCTGTGGTCACCCCTTGCAGACCCAAGAGGAATTAGTCATGGTTTGGACTAGGTACAAGTAAATAAATGAAGGACAAGAATATTGAAAAGGTAGTTCCTGTGTTGGAGAGCTTGTCGCATTCACATGTGAACAAATGCAAAAAGGTAGAGACTGGTACAGTTCAGACACGTGGGTCTGTCAGGTTCTGCAGAATGAGAGCTGTTCTTTCCCAGAGCTTTGCATTGGGTGCTAGATGGGCTTGTAACTTAAATTTAAATTCAGGAGTTGTAGCCAACTTTCAAGTCACCCATGTGCTGCCTTTCTGTAAATCCCAGACTTCCTGTAAACTAGAATAGAGTTAGCAGCAGTTTGACTGTTTGGTGTATCATTTGTCTTTGAAAGTGCAAGAGAGACCATCCATTGAAACAGCTGCAAGATATCATGTCACATAGCTTCTCTAAGTGATCCCCCACAGACAATCCAATACCTGCCCTCCCCTTTTTGCCACTCCTTTTCTGGGAAATAATACACTAGATCAGTTAGGTCCAGTATGTTGTGAGAAACTGGAGCATGTTGCAAATTGATGAGTAATGAGATTTCTTTTTGTATAAACTCACCTTTATTAGGGGCAGGGAATAAATTATAATTGCAGGTCAGAGCTTCATAATTGATTGGGAGATATGAGGCTTTTTTTGAAAGATTTTATTTTTATCCTAATAAAGATTTGTAACAGGTGACATTAGCTTTCATTTTGGTTTACATTTGTTGTAATTTCTTGATGTTTGTTGAAAATGACCAAAAAAAAAAAAGAAGAAAAACTTCCTCCTTTGGTTGCCAAAACCAAATGGGTGAGTTCTAGTCTGGAAGATCTGCCAGCCCATGGTGCACAAGATAACGGGGCATTGGTTAGTGGGATACGTAATCTCTAAACAAGCACTGTTCCTGGTTGTGTGAATGCAGCACCAGTGCAGCTCTATACCCTGTTCATAGCTACTATTATACATCTCCTTTTTTTGTGTGTGAATTAATGGACAATTATGCTTGAAAGACCTATAGCTGGGAGGCAAGTGCCTCTTGGGGGATCAACAGATGGCCTGCTAGTGTTACCGTCAGCCTTGCCCAGGTGCTTTGCTCTTTCTGAAAATCGGACAACATGCTTTGATAGTGTGTTAGAGGGCAACGTGAGAACCACCCTCAGGAATATGCCATGAGAAACAGGGATGGTGTTCACTGCATGTTGCTTTCACAGTCTTTTTGAAATAAATCCAGTATGCAAATAGAGGAAACACACCTTAGGGTAGAGAGAGCGGGTTTCCTGTTCCAGTCATGACACTAACTCAGTATTATCCTGGGTAAATCCTTTCCCCTCACTTAGACTCATTTTCAGGAGCCATAGAATCAGCCATTGAATAATATTTGCTTCTGTTATCATGAGCTGTTAATGACTGGGAAATGCTTTGAGGTCTCTAGGCGAATAGCACCAGATTTATTGAATACAATGTGCTGCATAAAATGCTGGGCATGTTTGAAAGGGATAGGTGAAAAAGGGCTGATTATAGAGCCCTTTGAAGTCTGTGTTAAAGTTTTCATGGATTTCTCTGGGCTTTGGATCAGATAATCAGTATGGAGGGAGGGGTGGGACAGAAAACCTTATGCAAGGTCATCATCTACTTGTTTTTAAACAAGGAAGCAAGCTGGTGAACTTGTGATTGATTGTTCTTTATACTGGTCCTCAGAAAAAAGGAAGGTGAGGGAAATGTTATTGAGATCCCATTGATGTGCAGCCAGTTTTGGAATGGATCATGGAAACTCTTCACATCAACGCTGTCTGAATTTTGCTGTCTGAATTTCTCTGTCTGCAAATGATGATCCCCTGATGAACGCACTCTTAAAAATGGAAAGAACACTCTATGCTGCAGCCCGGCTTGGCAAATCCTCTCACAAATAGACCCTCCAGCTACTCAGTCACGTTGCCTGGATTGTTTCAAGGGTCAGTGCCTGGGTGAGGAATGTGACATCTTGGGCCATTTATGTAACCACCTAATCGTGTAACAGGTGAACAGGGCACCCATGTACAGTGTAAACAAATCCCTTTGCCATTTTCTCCTGCATTGTCATGCTAATTCTGATGAAGAAAACATGTGAAGCTGAAGCCAGAGAATCAAGGCTTGGAGCCTGCTCAGAGCTTCAAGAGGAAGTGCTTCAGTGAGGGCGCTTTCTGGTGTGTTCAAGGTGAAGGCCGAAGTATTTCCCCCGCCTCCCCTGTCTCATTCGTTGGTTCATTTCTGCACCACCTCAGCTGGGTGCTGGAGATACTTGTGCTCTGAGGAGAGGAAACAGGGTGTTTGACTCTGCAGTATGTGGTTTGGTGCCAGGAATTGTGGTCTGCGTGCAAATTGTTACTTGGTCCCCAATCAACAAGTGTCTTGGTTTCTTATCTGTGAGAGATGCATTATAGAAGAGGCTGTGTTCATTTGGTGCTTCCTGAAGGAGGAGCTGGGTGTCTTCATTGTCTCCACTACAGACTTCTCTTTACCTGGGAGCCAGTTAAGCACTGGCTGCAGGCAGGGGAATGGTGCCCCCTGACTGCACTTAGTCCCTGATGAGTGTGCACAGCAGCTGATAAATCAACAGCTTTTCTCCCCCAATGAATTTGTGCAAAAGAAGAGCTCCTGCATCTACTTCCCATCATCAAAAAAGAACATTTATAATGAGCACCTCTTAATTGTTCAAGACCATCAATTTACTCAACTGGTACACAGCATAGATTCTGGCATGCGTTTTACATCTTTTGCAGCTTCCTCTCCATTTAAGTGCAGCATACTGTTATACCTAGAAAACTCAACCTGATCTTTTAAAAAGACAGACGTTTCTCCAGGTTTACCAGGGCTCTACTGTAGTTATCATCAATAAGAGTATTTAATAACTAGTTGCACTGTCTTGAGGTAAATATATATATGTGTGTGTATGGAGAGGCATTGCTTGATGCCAGCTGAATATTTTTTAGCCAAGTTTTGTAAGTTGCTTAATTTTTTTACGTGTGCTTTCTCTGGCAAGCACACAGCTAAAGGCAGCATTGTACAGCTTGTGTGCGTCTGTGAGTGTGTCCTCATGCTGCCTCCCTAAGTCAAGCAAAAACTCGTCTTAACGCTCCATACACATATACATCAGAATCATAGCAACTCCCTTAAATTAACACAACTTCGTCTTCTGTCCCCATGCGGACACTGATCTAAAGCCTGCTGAATTCCTGGGGAGTTGGTTTGTCAGCTGAGATAGTCTTTATTATCTAGTGCAGAGGTAGGAGAAGGAGAATATCAGAAGCAAGTAGATGTGTAGGAGGAGTTTCTCCCAGCTAGTCACAAACAGGCAGTACTCCTGGAGGCCACCCAAGGCCAAGGCAGAGGGAGAGAGACAGAAATCTTTTGGACCTCTAGGAGATCTGGAGGTGGATTTTCTTTATGTAACACTTACTGAAAATGTCCATGGAAGCACAGAAATCTCAGAAGGAGAGATACTCCACTGAGAATCAGTGACAAACATAGAGAGAATTGTGAAAGTTTTCTCTTGTCCAGTCCCATTTGAAACACCCTAAGTACAGGTCTTGAGCACTTAAGCACTGAAAACATCCAAGCTGTTTGCAGAAACTGTCCATATGTTTTACTGCTAAGCAACTGAGATTTTCCTTTTTGCTTCCTTTAATCTGTGCTAACCCGTCTTTACTGGAAACACAGTGGTGAGAGAGTGGAAACAATTTAACAGGATTTGCGAAGAAGGGAGTGATGCTGTACTAAACCTGATTCACGGTAAACCCACTAAGCCCTGTGGAAAGCCTTAGTTACAGCTTTGGGACCTTAGCTTTGGTGTTGAAAAATACGCCCATAATAGCTCAAAAATGAGGCAATTTCTGCCTTACTGAGGATTTTCCGTTGAGAATTCCTGTGCAAGTCTGTCAGTGTCTGATGTGCTTAGCCTACTGTATGAAGGCTGCCTGGATCACCAGTCTCTGTGCTGTGCTTCTCATTCGCTCGTTTCTGGACCTCGTCCAGTGTCCCTGACGTCCCTCCATTGATTTCAGTTAGCGCTGGATTAAGCCCAGCAGTGTTGTATTCTTATTCATTTCGTGGTTGTTTGTGGGTTATGTTTTGGAGGTTATAAGGGTACTGACTGTTATAAATATCTTTATAGTTTGGCCTTATAAAAATGCAGTGCCTTTACCATGTTCTCATGCCTTTATTATTATCATTATCGAGTTACCCCTTTTAAACACTCCATGGTTTAAAAGTGGAAAAACCTTCCATTACAAAAACATAGCAACCTCCTCCATGGAAGAATATGATTTAATGTCAAGTTGTTAGCTGTGGAGCGTTTTGACTTGGTTTGTGAGCATTTACCCTAATCCACTAGCCAATGCCAGTTCCAGCAGGTGGGTCTTAGTTTGCACTACTCCACACTCAAAGTTTCTTTAAGCTCTGTGAAAAGCTGTGCTAACTAGAACAGTGACTGTGCCCATATGTCACTAGCTATCTATGGAGGCAAGTTTCGAGAACACAGAGCTAAAAAGGGTTCACATTTTCTTGGCTACTGTATCAAGCAGTTTTATGTCAACATCTTCAAGTTACATCTAGCCTTGACCTTCAGTGAGTGTCTGGCTTGGGACTTTCCAGAGTGAGATTCCTTAAATGAACAGTACCAAGAGCTTGGAGCCCAGAGTATGATCTCTTTTGTATGGGCTACCACAGGAGATGCAGATACAGTTGCACTATGTTTTTGAAGAGCCAGTTCCACAAAGAAGCGTAAGTACCCAGTTAGGGGCCTCGGCACTTCCTTTCAAACCCCACCCAGCAGCTGTTTTAGTCAGACATACCTGCTTTCTGTATGTGTATGAATCTGCCAGGAAAATCCTGACTAATTTACGCCGCTAGGCACAGACCGAGCTGCTCAGTTTCAGTTGGCTCCAACCTTAAAACCCAACAGCGTTCTCGGGCATCTTTCACCTGCAGGATCCAATTGTGTAGGCATTCCCCAGGCTAGCGGTCTGGTTCAGACTGTGTGCAAGACAGTGGTTAATCTTACTTAGGGTGTAGGCTGAACCAGCTTACAGTCCCTCTGCTGCCTGATTTAGAGTAAGAATTTGCCTTCAGATTTTCCACTTGCTGGAAACTATTAGGCTGCCTTGTCTTCTGGCCTGCATTGCTCGTTTTGCTGAAGCTCCTCTCCTCTGCGTGAAGAACTTAATATTTGTTAAAGGAAATTGCTTTTTACAGTTGAAAATGTAAATTGATCAAGTTACTCTCCCCTTCTTTGGGGGCTCGGTGAATGGTAACAGTGTATATGCTGTTGTGGGCTTGCACAAGAAGTTATTTTCTTCAGAGATGAGTAGAGGCAGTAGGCAAAACAGTCCTAGGTCTAAAAGGAGGTTAAGGGGTGGTTAACCTTGCCCAGTATCACAATCATGGAAGTCCCCCTGTGTGGAATGGGGCAAAACCGCATACACACATGCATGTGAAGTTTGCTACTTCCTGATAGCCTTCCCCACCTGGGAGACCTTTCTTCCTTTCCAGGAAGAGCCACAAAGTTTGAGGGACTGTGTATGAGTGTGTAAGAAACAGTTTTTCATCCACCAAATCAGCACTAGTAAGAAACTGTAATTAAGCAACTGCATAGTGTAGCATCCTTCCCTGATGGAGGGGCTTGGATTTCCCCTTCTGAGTAAAACCAGTATGTTGTTGACTGTTTAATTCATGTGTGTGCCAACTTCAGCCACTCTTACTCCCTGGAATGAGAGGTGCGAGGTAAGACAGAATAGAAGAACAAAGGAAAATTACAATGATTTATTACGCTGGATTTGAGTTAGAGATTCTTACACCCTGTGAAGAGTGTAGGATGAAGTACATGAAATTACTTGGGTTGGTAATAACACAGCAATGCAAGTGGATCACAGCTTGCACGCTTCCTAAATGCAAAGTATGTGTCTTATTTTCTAATATAAATCTGGTAGCTCTGGTCAGGGGGGATATGCCTGGCAGCTACTTAGATGGGTGTCTGTAAAGCATTTTAATCCAAGTCTCACTTTGATCCTTTAAGAACCTTTTCCCTCCTTGCTGCAGTGGAGGTGTGCGGTGATGGCTGGGGGAAGTGTGAAGTGAAGTTTGTATCCCATGGATGAGAAGTGCAGCCCTAGTAACTTCGGGGCAGCGGAGTAGCTCTACAGCTCTGTCCTGAAAGACCCTAGCCGAGAAGATACGTAACTGGCATGGCTGAAAAAGATGACGCCGGCCTAGACCACTGGTGCACCCCTGCCTAGACCACTGGTGCACCTTATCTCTTCAGCAAGTGATTCCTGAAGGGTGTAGACAACCAAGTCCAATTCATGACTGCCTTATTGACACCATCTGCATGTGGTAGCTGGCCGAGCAGCAAAAGGCAAAGTAGGTAGGGTGTTGGTTGCTGGCTATGTGAGTTGTTACATACCGCTGCTCCCAGAAGAAGTAGCCATATTTGATGGGTTAGAAATGGTCACCTGAATGGGGAACTTAGCGCTGTTTGGTACATTGTGATGACTGTGCTGACTGGGAAGCTGCCACACTGCTGCGTTAGCTCTGGAGGGACCTGCGGGGCAGCAGAGCCCTGAGGAGCTGGGCATGATGCTCTGAGGGCATCAGCACTCTAGGCAAGCACAAAAAGCCGGAGCATGGAGCCAACACTATTAGACTGTGATTCATCAGATCTGCCATATTTAGAGGTATCTCTCTGCTGCCTTCTCGTCATAGTATCTTAAAGCCTCGCTGTTGTCACTGCATTTATTTGTGCACAATGCCAGTGACAATTATTATCCCTGATTTACGGAAAGAGAGATGAGATGCAGAGAGACACAGGGCATGTTTCATATGTCTAAGTTACATGTGAAACAAAGCACAGTCTTAGTGTTTAACTGAGCTATCCTGGAATCAGGCAAAGGCGTGTTAGCTGAAGTATGTGCTTGGATTAATTAACAGCCTGGGCACGATGAAAGTTTTGCTTTGAAAATATGTGTTAGCATCTTTGTGTGGGCTTTTAGGAGTATCATCCCACTCAAAGCTTTCAGAGTGATCTTTAGCCTTGTTTTGCAGTGTGGCATGGGAGCGTAACCCAAGTGACCTACTCTGCTTACGTGGAGAGTGGATGGCTGGGCAGAACTGGACTTGAGCCTCTCAAGTCCCTGGCTAGCACTTTAACCACTGGGCACTCTTTCTGTGGAGACTGTTCACAGTGGGACTGTTCACGTGACTTCCAAGTGGGTTTTTCATGGGACTAATCACATCTCAGTCCTGCTGTGGATGCTTATTCCCCAGGACTCCCTTATTTTGTGGAGGTTTCTTTCTTACAACCATTCCTTCCCCACTTTCTTTTCACTGTGAAAGTCTCTGGCATGACTTGGACAACTTTTTGCCTCGCACAGAATTCAAGACACAAATTGCAGCTTGAACAGCTTGTTGGAGCATGGTCCTCTACACAGAAAAATGGACTTGTTCCTTCAACTGAAGGACTTAGCAGGAATCAGTTAAGGGCCTTTGCCCAGGTGAAGCCTGGAAGATGATACAGGTTTTTCTGCATGGCACTTTCAACCTGAAAGCCCCCTAAGAAACAGGCAGTGGTAATTATTTTTGCTGGAATTATCTTCAAGTTTATTATCCTGTACCCACACAAGCACTCTTCAGTTTTTTAAGATTTCAGACAATCGACTGCTTCACTAGCAAAGCCTCATGATGAATATTCCTTCTTAATTTGTTTTTAATTGGAGTTTTCACACTTCATCAGTGTAACATTTAAAGAAAACAGTAGCGCTCTTCCTACTGTCAAGTTGACTGCACATGGTTTTAAGGTATGTATTTCTTCTCCCCTTCTCCCTGTCAGAGCTTATGCTATTTTAGGCATGTGCCTGGCTCTGGCATTCAAATCTATGGCTAAGCTTGGTATGGGGCATGGGGGACTATGTCCATTGTACCAAGCTGATGCTTATAAGGAGGCAGATGTCACCTTATCCTTTCTCATCCCCTATCAATCTCAATTTCTAACAGAGTTTTTTCATTGTCCATGCAGAAATCAGGAAAGTACAGTTTCTCATTGCAGGTGAGGAGCGAAGAACGCTGGGTGTTTGTCTGCATTGTACGCTGCACGGAGTAGCACCCAGCAACACCCAAGCAAATGCTAAGCAAACTAACTGGGATACAGAAACATGTCTAATCGTGGCAGAATGGGCCACAGTGGGCTAATTTGCTTTGAGTCAAACAGCATTAGGCTTTGTATCGGGAAGAAGCAGGTCTCAGCAGAAAGGAAGATGCAATAGTAGAAAATAGTCTGTTGTCTCATGATAGCTATGTCTGAAGTGGTAAAATACTTAATGCCAAGCTCTGGCCAACTGGAATTAGATTACTCTAGCAAGTTCATTTCAAGATGCTCCAGAGTGTTAGCACCACACTGCAGTCTGCTCTCTGTTATGTCTAAGACCCTTGGTGACAAATGGAGACAAAGGAAACTTCAGAACCAGCACGGAAACTGAGGCATGTCTTCCATGGCCCATCCTTTTCACTCAGTACATTTGGCTCTGAAAGCATTTATATCTTGATTTTCTTTAGTTCTGCTCATCACACACTAGTCATTACCCTCTTTGCTTATTTGGCATGGTCCTTCAAGCAAGAGACTGAAGGCTGAGTCAATTTTTTAATAGAGCAGGCAGGGGAATAACATGTATTAGTCACTTGCTCTTTCTTTCTTTCTTTTTGCTTGATCGAAAAAAGTTAATTCATTACTGCTGTAAACGCCTCGTTATCTTTGCAGGTATTCATACAGCACATTATAGAAATATGTTATTAGCTTTACGGAATATGTATATAGAATTTGAGTTGTGGTACAAGTGAATGCATCTGACTTTGCAGAACCAGAGTTCTTTAGATCTAACTCAAGTAATGAGACCAACAGGCACAACAAATGGAGAACAAGTGCACACGTATATTGTTTAACTAATTTGATATCCTTCTATGATAAGGTCACCCGCCTAGTGGATGAAGGGAAGGTGGTGGATGTGGATGTAGTGGCAGTACTGGTTGACAGCAGGCTCAATATGAGTCAGCAGTGTGCCCTGGCAGCCAAGATGACAAACAGCGACCTGGGGTGCATTAGAGCATCACAAGCCAGTGAAAAGAGGTGATTGTCCCTCTGTATTCAGCATTGGTGTGGCTTCTCCTTGAATACTGTATGCAGTTCTGGGCCCCACAATTTAAGAAGGTTGTGAAGGTACTCGACTGCATCCAGGGGAGGGCAACAAAGCTGGTGAAAGGGCTGGAAAGCATGTCCAATGATGAGCAGCTAAGGACTTTGGGCTTGTCTAGTTTGGAGAAAAGGAGGCTGAGGGGCAACCTCATTGTTCTCTACGGCTTCCTGAGGAGGGAAAGTGGAGAGGGAGGTGCTGAGCTCTTCTCCCTGGGATCCAGGGGTAGGACACGTGGGAATGGTTCAAAGCTGCGCCAGGGGAGGTTTAGACTGGACATGAGGAAGCATTTCTTTACTGAGGGGGTGGTCAGATACTGGAACAGGCTTCCTAGAGAGGGGGTCGATGCCCCAAGCCTGTCAGTGTTTAAGAGGCATTTGGACAATGCCCTTAACAACATGCTTTAACTTTCGGTCAGCCCTGAAGTGGTCGGGCAGTTGGACTAGATGATTGTTTTATGTCCCTTCCAACTGAAATATTCTACTCTACTGTATTATATTCTGTTCTCCATCCCTGAATAGATTCAGCTAAGTCTGAGAAATCTCTGCCAACCTATTAAGCTGACCACTGGGTGTAGATGGCTGCTAGTATAAGGAAGATACAATAAAAGTAGAGTCAACCCGAATGTCAATTTAGAGAATACCTCTTGGTATTAGAGAAAGATTTGTTCAAAGGCACCAGAATAGTGGTTCCTAATGTGTTAAGGTTGTTTTTCAACAACACATGGAGGTCCCACTGGCTTGTGTTTAAATATCTGAAATTCCATATGGTGTCAATGATTTCACTGTTGGATGTTAATGATTTTTGTTGGTTAGTCATTACAATTGTTACTATGGTGTGAGGGGAAAGAGGGTGAAATGGGCATCTCGGGGCTTGACAGGAGCCAGGTCAAACTAGTTATGTTGTGGAGCAGCTCATGGCATGCAGCACTGTTTGGGCAGAGCACAGAGGCTGGATGGAGACAGGGGTGGTGAGATTCCTTGGCCCTGAGCGAGCAGTGCAGCCACGTGCTCAGCTCACACCAAGCAGGAGAATTTCCTCTATTGCTAAGGAATCCAGCCCATTTGTAGTAGCCAGGGGACCAGGTGACAAATTCAGTTTAACAGAGGAAAATAATAACCTCAAGTCACAACATACATTTCTTGCTAGTAATCCTGCAAATGTGCTGCGTCTGTATGAAGTGAGTGCATAGCACTCTCTCAGTCACCATTTCAGATTAATGCCATGGTGATCTATGTATTTACTGTATCTGCTGAACAGCATTTAGTTACTCAAAGCCCTTTTTCTCCTGTCTGCTTTGTTAAATAATGCAAAGAGTAACTGCAAATGATAGCTCAGGTTATCAACCTGTGAATTCAATGTTTGCTGTGCTGCAATGTTAAGCGCAGAGTCTATGACATGTATGCCATAGTTCCCACCTGCAGCAAAGGCAGATGTCAGAGAGAGGCATCTGGAAAGCAGGTAATGTTGAGCCAGCAAAAGAGCAAACTGCAGGTTGTGCTGCTAAAAAGGTTAAGATTTAGCATTTCTAAGTGGTAGAGAAGGATGTTTGGATCAGTGTTGTTCTCACCTAGTTCTCTCCCTGCACTGTGGTTAAAGAAATTGGAGTGACTTTTTCCAAGCCAGTGCAGCACATTCAGCAAATAAAATCCTTGGAAAAATTACCTTCTTCATGCTACAGTCCAGCCTGTGAGTTGTAACAAGTGCAAGCCTGTTACAATTTTATAACCACTTGATTGCTGATCTTGAATGACGTTTGTGGCCATGAGTCCGTTTCTAGCAGAGAAGCAACAGCATTACTTATGCCCTTTGCTGCTTGCCTCAGCAGTACAGCTGTTGGTGAGTAAGCCACAGATGCTCAGCTATTCTCCTAGACCACAAACAAGTCCATCCAGGAGAGGTCAGAAATACATGGCAGAAAAGTGCTCTGTCTGTTATGTGGGTAAGAGTTTGTCCAAGGCCACGTCAGGTTTTCCACCAGTGCCAAATTTACTCTGAATAGGTAAAATAAAAATAAAGATCTTTCCTTGTAAGACCACCATCAGCATTTATTTAATTATTATAGCAGTACCGCTTCACATCTTATTAAAACCTGCTCCCCTGCGTGGTGCCAGCTTAGGACTGGGAAAGATATGTGATCTTTCTCTATGTGAGATGGCTTTATTTCCTTACACAAGGAATAGTGCAAACCTTATAAAAATCAGTGGAGAGGCTTCTACCATTATCAGTGGGCTTTGGACCAGGACTTTGGGCAGTGGGTATGTGTATCTGAAATTACACCATGATATACTGTTTTAAGCTGTTGTCTTTTATCATTTTTATGGTGCTGCATGCAGTTAGTTTGTATGTGACTTGACAGGCCAGGCAGGGAGAGAAGATTGCTGCCCCAGAATCTTTCAGTAGCTGTAAGAATAACTTGAACACAGGAGAGAGAGAATGAAGGCATGGGAACAGACAGCTTCAGTGCAAAATTACGTGAAACTAGAGGAAGAGAAGCTTGACCATGAAAATGACAGGAGAAGCTAGTTGCTTGCCTCCCAGGTTATAGTACCGTGGCTTGGGGCTACCAAGGTGAGACCCACAAAAGGACATCTTAGATGCTTTACAAGGCCATGTCCCCTGCCTCCCAAATGAAAGCAGAAGTAAGCGTTGACGAGGAAAAAACCCTGTGAGCTTGCCTGGATGGAAACCAGTGGAGAGGAATTACATTCACCCCTGGACATAGCTGTGGCGTCTGTTAGATTTCAGGGGAAGACAAAAACGCTTGATTTGATTTTGGATGACCTGTGTAATTATGGCAGTGTTTTTGCTGATGAATATATCCATTTCCAAGTCAAAGCTTGTTCACCTTAAGATGGGTCTGAACCCAAACCAGTCTCTTAAGTAACTTTGAACTTTTAAGTAGCTTGAGCAATGTGTTTATGTTAGCTGAAGCAAAACCATGTATGCAGCCTCACACAACCATGGAAAGCTAGAATTTCAGTTCTGGGGCCAGATGTTGTGCCAAAGGCCCGTTTTCTTTTGTTTGTTGAGAATTTACTTGCTTTGGGTTTTTTCTTGCTTTTTTCTTCATCTGTGATTACACCTCCTCCTTCTACTCACACTTCATTGTTAGCTTATTCCTTCTGTTCTCATCTCTCTGTTTTCTTTGGTCAAGGGTTAAGAGCTGCCAACACAGATTAAAAGAATTACATCAACATTATCAGTTGGTTCTGCTTCACTTGGCAAATCCTCTGCTTTTCAAGGAAGGTATTTGATATACTGTGCTGACTTTTTTCTTTGCAAAGTTATTTGGGGAGCTTTCTCCAAATTCTTGAAATTTTGCTGGTATTAAATTATCCTAGTCATCTCATCTCCTAAGATAGAGGAGCATGCATTTATTTTAAGAAATTACATAATGGCATATTCTTCAGGTGGCTTCATGTCTCTCTCTCTCACTGTTTTTGCTTCAGTTCTTGTCATTCCCCTCAGTTTTCTCTCAGATAGAGCCATCTCTTGTTGTGCACTTCTGTTGTCTTCTGTGCGCTCCGCAACTTGGGCTCATCTTTTTAGGACCAGGTTCTGCAGTGTGGTGACTTGTCTGGTTCAGGCAATGCCTGGAGATTTTGATCCTGCATGTAAACTAAAGTTCACATCCTGCAAAAATATAGCCCTGCCTTTTTTTTTATATATTGGGATTTATCCCATTGACATGCCTTTAATGCTAAGCTCACACTTGTAAATATGGGGTATAACAGAGCACAAGAGAAAAGCTCTCATTGAAGTCAGTGAGATAATGGCTGTTGTGAAGCTGATATACAGGTAGGAAATCTAAGATTTATTCCTACAGCAAAACTTCTCTTTATTATTCTTAAATGATTTGAAGACAGCCTAAGGCAGAGTGTGTCCTGGTCTTCATGACATTAACCGAGTTAGATTTTTATTGCTGAGAAAGTATGAACAGAATATGCAGTGCCTCATCCGTTCCCATGTATCTTGGCACACTCTTCAATTGATTCCCTCTAACTCAAGGTCCAGTTTTTCCAGTCTTCCTTGTAGAGATGTACCAGCTAAGCTAAGATCCTGGAAAGTATTTAGATGCCTGACTCTTGCTTAAGACTGAACTCCATTGATTTTGGCCAAAGTTCACAAGCAGGCCCGCTGCTTTCAGTGGATAAGACTGAAATCGATGCTGTTCAGGCATGGAGCTCAGAAAGGCAGAGGCAAGCCTGCTGGCTCTGACCCACAGGCACTTGTACATGTCTTTCTTTTTCAGCTTGTGGGCAGCCCTGCTGCCTTTTCTAAACTTGTTGATGCATAGGTCCAGATTACTATGCAGAGCATCAGCTACACGCATACCAGTACCCTGAAACAGTGAGGAATAGGGTAGCAGTCCTCTGTGTAACTACTGTGTCTTGAAAAGTAAATCTAGGCACAAGCAATGTTTTACGTTTGATAATGTGTTATTAGCAGAACTCCTCCTGCCTACGGTTCACGCCAACAACTCTGGCACAAAGTGCCCCTACCAGTGATGCTCATACTCTCTGCTTGCAAACAGTACTGTGGCCTTAAAGATGCAGGCCAGTACAGTAACATGTTGCTGGTGCAATAAACATGGGCTTGAAATAAAGTTTAAAACCAGAAAAGGGTTCAATGGCTTTGAGTCAAGGGTCAAGTCTAAGTCAGTTTTCCTAAGAGCCAACTGGTCTTCTGCCAGGTCTTCTGCTTCATCCACAGACTGGTTTCCCTTCAGCTGTGTTGGCATCTCTCTGCTTCGGTGATGTCATGACTCTCGGCCAGGTTTATCTCATATTACAAAATCCTGAACACTGGACTGGAAGAGGTTGAAAGGTCTCTCTTGATTTTACAGGAAGTATGCCTTATTTCAACATGGCTATGGGCTTGCTATTTCTTTTTTTATTCAGTGCTGTGTTGCTGTGTCTGATATATTTATTATTAGTCTCATAGTATTTGATGTCCTGTAGAACTAATCCTACCTCTCATTGCCAAGTGACTAAATGAGAATCTCAGCCTTCACCTAAAAAACCCACATTTCTAGGCTCAGCGTTGTTGAGAAGTAATTGAAAAATACTGTTTGAAGCACTTGAAAAATACTGAAAGTGAAAAATGTTGAAAAATGTTGGAAGTGCTTATATACTCTGCAGACTGAGAAATCAGAATATATGAAAAAATAGAGCTCTCTTTTTTTTTTTGCTACAGAAGTCTCATGGTTTTTAAGTTAATCTTGAGATTTGGGACGAAGAGCAGTCAGGTCCTCCTCTTTGACTGTTTGGGGTTTATAGAATTGTCTGTGTTTTCCCCAATTACTTATGCTGTTCTCTTACTCAAACCTCTCTTTAGGAGTGGATCAAATGGAGGATGTGGGTTTGGCTTAGCACCAGACTTCACCGAATTTCAGGTTAAATAAGGAGACCCACAAAGGAGTCAGTGTTGGTATTTCTCTTCCCCAGCCAGCCTACCCCACTTTTTCTTCTTCACCTTTTTTATTTAGAGTTAGAAAAGCTCAAAAGGTTCTCCTTGTTTTTTGAAGTTTGCTGCATTTCCCTTTGTGAATGCAAAGATTACCCTGTCCTAGTTTATCTAAAAAAATCCCTGTCAGTGCTGACAGTATGCCATCTGCAGCCCTTGTAGTATGACTGGGGCAATGCTCAGCATTTACAAAAGACTGCTTTTCTCTCAGATGTTTGAATTCCATCCATAATGTGGTTATTTATTAAATAAATAAGACTTTATTTCCTGATGTTTTATTTATTAAAAAACAAGGGTTTATTTAAAATGTTAGGCCTAAATGGGACTTCAGTAATGCATAGGCTCTGTGTTGGCTCTGAGATCAGGGGTGACTTTTACTCCATATAGTACAAATGTAGGTGGGGTGATTCTGTGCTACGGAACACGTGAGAATGAAAAAGTGCTGTGGGCTCCCCATATTGGGGCATCTGCGCTCAGTTGCACTTTGTCTGAATAGGCACAACTCTGTTCATTTCCCTGCGATGGCATCTGGTTTCTGTTAGCACGAGTGAAAGGTGGTTCAGGTTCGGTAAGGTGTCCTAAGCAAGTTGAAAGGCTCTCTTTTCCAGAATGGCTTTAGGAAAGTCAAAGCAGGCTTGTTCAGGTTTTGAAGCCAGCGAACTTGTGCAAGGCAGGCTCGTCATCACCTTGCTCTGTGCTGAGGAATTTGGGCTGGAACCTTATCAGCTTTGGAGCAGTGTCTTCCCACATGCAAAGATTACCTAAACATTAGAAGTGAATGCTGCAACTTAGATAAAAACTTAGATAAAAACTTAGATAAAAACTAAGTTCAGTTCCTAGCTTTGCTAACCAGCTGTCCTAGGACTTCACAGGAACCACTCTTTCTCTGCCTCAGTTCTGCTTTTTGGGGTTTTTTTTGGTCCACATCCCATTTCTGCCTTCCCCCAAGATACATTCTGTTTCACACCCACGCCTTTCCTCATCTGAGAATTACTTAACTTTCTGAAGAGGAGTCCTGTGAAATGTATCCTACACAGATGCACTGCTAGGGTGGAGCTGGGAATAGAGCATGGGTGGAAGTGATTGGGACAGGGATGAGGGAGAAAGGTGGCATATGGGACAATATGACACTGCAGCTCCAGTGGACAAGAGAGCGTAACTGCTTCTTTCTGTGGTGCTGTGGATCTAAATCAGCTTATGCTGATCTTGCAGTGTCCCCTCAGAGGCCTCCATGAGCCCATGGTGTGCGCACAGAATTGGGAGCAGCCTAAGTAGTCAAGACAAAGTTATGTGGGAGATAGGTGTCCATCTAGAGCAGGTGTTCCCTGAGATGATCCTTCTATGCCTAAATACAGTGCCTGTCCTTTTCCATCAACACACTGGCACAAGTGCCTTCTCTTCTGGTGCTCTCCTGTTTGGAGCTCCCTTGGCTTCCTTTGCCTGTCTACCAGTGTCAGCTAACAAGCTTCTCCAGCTTCCCTAGGCCTCTTGATTTCTCTTTGCCACTGTTACTTACATGTCTCAGCAAATGGCTCTCACAGAAACTCACTAATAACCGTCATGGTGTCTGAAAATGACAGAGGGTTTCTTTGTGTGCAAATTAATAAGCTGGTGTGAGTAAAATCAAGAAAGAACAAGGCTACAGCAATACAAAACCCGTTATTCTTTTATTGGACAAGTGTAGTTTTAATGCTCACTCTTGAGGGTATGCTAGTAAGTGTGTTAAAAATGCTTGGAATGTGGAAACTGACTGAATGACACCACTGTTTCCTGTGAAGCTTTATAACCTTAAACTGGTACATGGGGTCATCATGGCCCTTGAGCCAGCACAGCCGAAGCCACTGCTAAGTTTGCCATTGACTTCATCAGCTAAGAAACTGAGCCCTACATTCTGGTTTGCTCAAGAGCAAAAATCCTACCTCATATCTTCCTGGTCTTGTTGCATTACAGCTGTGCAAGTGCTGTGCAATCTTGAAACATGGTCAGTTTATCCTTTACAGGGAATGAGATCTGCAAGTTGGAGGAACTGAGGTCACCCAAGTCATTAGCTTTATTTGTCTGATCTAAGCCAAGAATATATTACCGAGGGCAGATGGATGTTTTACAGGCACCCATAGTGGAAACCCAATCCACCTGAAAAGCAGACTCCTGACAAGAGCAGTATACATATTTACTGAGAATGCAAGTGGCCTGACCTGCTCCTGGGTTTGCTCAGAGCAGAGCTCCTGGCTAGTTATGTCATTAGAGACTTTTAAGACAATATAAAACAGACTCTCAAGAAATCTGGGATAGGCTTCTGTTTTTGATGGATCTGCTCTCATTTTAATCAGGTATTGACATCTTCCAGTGTTGTAAATACCCAGAATTCCCCTGTGCAGGCAGACCTTTGTTGCAGTAGAGTTACGCTGAGGGCTGTAACAGGTTAACGCCAGATGCAGTACATCAGAGACCTCCTGATGCTGCTTTCAGCACACTTTCAGCTACTAAATGCTGAGAAGCTGGTAGGGATCACTGGTTTGGTTCCAAGTACAAAGTAGAAAACAGGAAAGTGTAGTGGATGTTGGAAAGCTTGTAGTATGTTTCCACCTCATTCGGAGTGACTGTGCTGGGAAGCAATTTATACAAAGTTTCTATGTGAAACGAAGTTGTATGTCTTCAGAATGGCTATATGGATATATAAAAAAGGTAACTGTGCATATGCCATAGACTTGTGTATCATAAACGTGTATGTCATAAGCAATTTTATTTGGGGGATACAACTGCCAGTGCAGCTTGAAGGAATCCTCCAAAATTACTGTTGCAAGCACGTGGGCTGGCAATTTATTTATTAGCTCTAGAGGGAAATAATTGTATCTTCAGCAGACAGATGATGAGTCTTGGTGCTTTTTTTGTGAGCCTAATTGCCCTTCTGTAATCAGTGACCTTCATCCCACCCTGTCCGTCCCCAAGGTTTCCCCAAGCTTTCCAAGTGGGGTACACTCAATCTTTTTAAACATTTTGAAATGGGCAGTCATACTCTGTCATCCTGCAGACAATGAATTTCCACTGACGATCCCTGCATGAAAGGGAGACAAGAGAGAAAGATTAGTGAGCCAGAACTGCAGAAGATAAGACTATACAAGTAAGAAAGAATAACTTTACACAAGGTATCGTGGCAACAAAAACATCTGTCTGCCACTAGCTGACTATCTTCTGAGTGCTTCGTGTTTTTATGGGCTGGAATGAGATTAAATATATCTGATAGTTACAATTCCTTCACTCGGCCTTACAAGGTAAAAAAATCATCTCTCTGAATAGTTAAGTCTCTGAGTATCCTTCAGAAGATGATGCTTCTTGATGGCGATCAATCCTAAACCGACTTTAAATCAGTGACCAAGACAAAAAGGGTGGTTCTGTCAAAAGTTATTGTCATGTATTGCTCAGGAACATGCATAAAATAAGGGCGATTTTCAAGCCATTTCTAAGTGTGGAGTTATCCACACAGCAAAATTCACTCTTGGTTTTTTCTTTCCACTACTAGGTGTCCTAGCTAGTGTCCTTTATTAAAGATGTGAAGGAATCAATAGTGAGAGAAATTAAATTCACTTCTCATCCTTGATTTCCACAAGTCACATGTGAGGCAGAGTAATGTTTATGAGCGTGAGGAGTGTTTATACTCTTCCTGGTTTGTGAGTAATTGGATGTTTGTATTCTCTCTGAGGAGAGTGATACAATACCTACTAACAACTGTTAGTAGGAAGTGTGACGGGAGCAGCAGAATTCAACAGTGGAAGCCAGTGATTTAGTGTTGAATAGCTGCAACAGGCTGCAAATTTCCACCTTAGCTTATTGTGCATTAAATTTTCCCCTGACAAAAAGGCATGAGTTCAGAAAATCAAATACCGTCCTGCTGCGGAGTAAATGTTCAATTTAAGCTGCTTGGTACTGGCTAACAGTTTAGATCTAAAGCACAGTCCTTGCAGACGGCAGCCGTCATTTGAATTGGTAATGGGTAGTACTCCAAGAGGTTTCTGAAAGTTTGGATTCTGCTAATAGTTATCTCCTAAACCTGAGGCACAGGATAGGTAATGCTGCTGGAGTGGTTCAATAGGAGCTGGCTTTACAAGACCCCTGCACAGTCCTGGTTTTCTGGTGGCCAGCTCCAAACAGGGAGGAAACTGGTTCAGAACCTGCTGCCTCTCAGGGATGTGCTGAGACACCTGAGCCCACATTTTGCTATTAACTGCTCTTACATGGTTTCATTGAATGGGAGACTCAATCTTGGAATAAGATTAACTTAACTCTTAAATTAACTAACAGATTAAGCTCTGTGTTGGCATAAAGCGCCTCATTTCAGCTTTCATTAACTGAGTTTTTTTAATTGGAAATTTACTATGCCATGTCACCAGTTTATGCTAAGTGTCATTTGGAACTGGGTCTGTCTCATACTCATCAGCAAGTCTGCATTTAGTTATGTAGTGTTTATTTTTGGTTTTCTTTAGGCCTTTCCTGGATGGTTTTTAATTGTAATTTCCTCACTTTCCTAGATGGTTTTTAATTGTAATTTCCTCATAAAAGTGTTGCCAAAGGTTAATGAAATGCAAGATTAATTTTTAGGTTTATTTTAGGAAGTCCTCATTTGGACTATGTGCATGCTTTTCAAAGACAGTTATTACTCTTTTGGTCACTAAGCTACCCAGAGAGACAAAAAAAAAAGATGGCTCGTATGTGGATTAACAGGATTATATGGGTCAAAATTAAGGTCTGCTAAACTAGCACCTGTTATCAGAGAGACTTTTAGCTCAAAAGCTGAGGTCAAGTCATTTTTCTAAAACAGGATATTGTAAAGTTAAAAGTCAAGTTCTTTAAAATAAGTGTGTTTTAGTTACCTGGATTAATAACGTGCTTTAAAATACTAGAATGGAATTATTTCTGAAGCTGTATTAAACTTGAACTTGCAGACACTTTGGCATAGATGCACATGGTTGATGGCCAATAGGTTTGTGCATTTAGTGGTCTTAATTTATCTTTTTTTGCATGACTTGTGTTTGAAGTTAAGCATATACGTGCAACTTTTCAGGAGGCGGACAATTACTTTGTACCACTGGTGCTGTGTGTTTAATTCAATAGTTACCAGCCTGTTTCAATCTGTAGATCCCTTACAAGTCTTCCAGTGGGAGTGCAGATCCCAGCAGGAATTGCCCTATGTGGGATACTCTANCCCCCCCCCCCCAATTGCTAATTTCATGCATTTCCTTGGCTTGGGGAGTCAATATTGAACTGTCACTTTTACTCTCTTACTCTCCAGCTATCATGTGCTGTCAGATTTGAATTTTTGATGCTGTAGGGAAAATATCTTTTTATCTCAAAATATTGCCAAATAATCTGTTTCCAATTAACTTAAACAATTCTATGAATTCCTATTCATACAGAGTTTGACAAAAATCCTCTTTCTTTGGTCATGTGAAACTTATTAGGAACCTAAAATACCCTATAATTTAGCTCAGCTGAGTTTGGTAGACGTCCAGGCATTTCAAATGTACTTATTGCTGGCGTATCTGGGTGTTGCTCTATCTTTCAGTGATGATATCTGAGTAGTTAAGAAATTACTGGCTATTCAGATCACCCAAAAAAATGGAGCAGTTTTGTAAAAGAAATGAGCTTATGATAGTCTGGATGTGCTATTTTTATACTACTCAGTGAAGGGCAAGCTGTGGCACCTACCAAGCACGTCTGGTAATCCCCATCTCCCTGTCAAAGCTATGTGCTGCAGGTTGGGCTGTGAGTGCCCCAGCAGTGCTCTCTGGACTCGAGAGACCAACCCAGCCAAACCACAGCCCCGTAACAAGGCTGCACGAGGTAGCCATGCCATCATCACTTAGCATGTTTCAGAGCTCAGGCTGAAGCTTTGTTTTTGTTTTTGTTTTCAAATTTTGGAAGCTATTTTGCCAAGGGTTTACAATGTGCACGTCTCTGTGGGCAGTTTCAGTTGTTTACAACCAGCTTCACATACCCCATGTCCTTCTCTGAAACTTGACTGTATCAGTGTGTCTAACAAAAGATACTGCCTTTCCCTGCAAATGTTCCCTTACTTATGTCCACAGGTCATCCTGTCTGCGTCAGTGTTACCACCATGCTCCCAAATGTGCTTCCAGAGATACTTCAGGCCTCTGCTAATTCTTTCCAGCTCCTTTTGTCTTGCTTTTATAGAAAATGGTTTTCTCTTTTTGACCCATTTAAAATCGGACTAAAAAAGGTAAATATTAACCACTTCTAAAGTCTGTTTTCCCCACATGAGCACTTAAAACCCCTGATGATGAACAGCAACTCCTTCATTCATTCCTGATAAACAGGCATGGAAACTCACAGAGAGTGATTACAGAAGAGGAGGTGGGGTACCACCTTTCTAAACTTTCTACAGCTTTTGCCAGAGGCATCACATGCTCTCTCAAATATATGTGTATCAGCAGTGACCTCAGTGATGCAATGTCTTATGGAGTAGGAAGGGAGGATATATTTTCTGCAAGTTTATTCAAAAACTCTAAAAATACCTAACTGTTCGAAGCGATTAGGAAAGCTTAAACTAAAATACCTTCAGAGGCTTTTTTTGTGCCTCTTGTTAGCTCAAGAACATTGCCTGTCATCAGCTAAATAGTAGGGACACAAGCTTAATGTGCTTGAAAGTGAAAAGCGGTCTCAAAATATACAGCATGTTTACACAGACAAGCTGCATGTGTGCGTCCTCCTGGCAGGCTGAGACTTGGAATAGTTTTTTCTGCTCCTATTCTGCCTCAGCCAGCTGCAAAGAACCATTTAGGATGACAAACTTTGCCGACTTTTGCGAGTATACCACTCAGGAGAGTTAACGGTGTGAACCTGAATTATGAACGGGTGTAGCAGGGATTTTTGTCACTTCATACACTAGGCAACACAAGTTGGTTTTAGTCATTCTGGTAGCTGGGGGCCAGGAAGTTCATTGGCACAGAAAAATTTCCTAGATTGCAATTTATAAAATGTTTTCTCTATAGTTTTTGCCTCCTACTGTTGCAAGTTTATCTCTGCCGTCATAGTGGTGGTAGGGCAAGTGTGTTGGTGGCTTCATCCTTTTCCAGGTACTGTGGTCCCATAACCTGTGAGGACCTGTACTCCTGATGTATATCCCTGTGATGCTGCCTCTGCTCCTGGCCAGTCTCCCCACTGCCACCCCATTCTGAAGGCTGTGTTAAGCCTTCAGCAGTCACAGGCAGAAATCTGTTCATTGGTTACCTCAACTGCTCTGTTTTCCAGGCTCACCCTTGTGATTCTTGACTTTACCCTGGTCCACTTCTGATGGAGCCTGGAATCCAGCTGCAGGGGAGCACACTGTCTGCATTATCTCCCCTACTCTCTGCCGCAGCCATGAGGAGCAAGGATTAAGAACAGCACTGGGGACTATTTAAGAGGAAAGAAACGAGAACAGACATTCCCTTCCAACATTGTAAATTCTTTATCTAGAGGGATAAATAGATACCTTTGAGTCAATTAGCTGTGAAAGTTCCTCTTCCACTTGTAGGAACAATTTGCAGACATGGCTTCCATTTGGTAATAAACAGGCTAATGAATTTTAGCCAGAAAATTATGGTTATGGACCTGCAGCAGTCTGACAATGCATTATCATTTCTGGAAAACCCTCCTTACTTTAGGTAATCTTTTGGCTGAGGGATCCCTAGTGAACTCGGGCAAGCTGAGAGCATCACAGTGACAAAAGCACCTTGGCTCCTTTGAGTGTTATTAGAGACAACTTGAAATGTTGGTGTGTTTAAATTCCCACTTCTCCTGTAGCCAGTCTGGGCAGCGGTGGGCCAGTGCAGCGCACCTTGCCTTGCTGTCTGTGCTGTGTTTGATAACAAATGTTTTAATATACTGGACTGAGGTGTCTGATAAAAAACAGCAGCAAAGAAATAGCTCACAGTTGATGTATTAGAGGTCAGCTTGAGAGGAAAAGAATCAAGATCCCTCTCCCACAGTCAGGTTTCAATGACTGCTCACGATCTCCTTAAACCTGCTCTGTTAGGATCTCTGTAGTCCCAGGCAGACGGCACTGTGGGGCTTATGTTAAGTCCAAAGTTTAAAACTTTGCAGCTCTGCATAGTAAGGAGGGAGAGATGCTTCTCTTTAACTGAGCAGTGCAATTATGAATCCATTTGCATGACTACAACTTCACTAGCCATAGGGCCTCACTCAAGAGGATTAGCAAATGTCAAGTAAAAACCAGGACTGATGAAGAAAAAGTAGTTAACTCATTTTCTGGAAAGGGATCAGTGTGCACTGCATTGCCTTAATTCCCGGTGTGGCCTCAGATCTGTTAGAATTGTGTTGCAATGGATTGGGCAGTTTACAACATTCACATTGTAGTTTTTATGGTCTTATCTTTGCATGCAGGCAGATTCCTTGCTTCTCTGCAAAGAAAAGTGGGCCAAAATAAGTCCCTCATCCCCTGAAAGGACTGGGTGTTCAGGCTGAGTTTTTACTGAGTTAAATGAAAGATGCTCCAACTAGAGGTAGGCGAGAAACAATACTGAAGATCTGTTACACTTTACGGAGCACAGATTTAGGCAAGCCTACCATTGCTATGTTTTTCACAATTGGCCACATGCACTGTGAACTTTGGTCCTCAGAAGTACTAGCCTGCTGCTGAGTACCACAGCAGATGATGTGTAGCCATGCACTGTTTAGAAAAGGAAGAATTTTTTTTTTTTTTTTTTTTTTAATTTCTAATGAAACGGATGAAAAGCAAACCTGTCCACAGCAGAGAAAGTTGTGGTTGCCCCACGGATGTAATGGTCGTAAGTGTACATCATCATGTCCATATCTTCTCCATAGTGTCCTGGATGTTCTGTTGTTAACCTTTATGTTAGGGAAAAAGAAGATAATATTATTTATCTTCTTATAGAAAAGTCCAGTTGACTGAATGCAACTCAAATAGTAGATTTTTCCTGCTTCTTTAAAAGTTCTTGTTTCTTAACAGCACCACAAGATGCAGTCTCACCTGCCTTTCTCTTCTACACAACTAATCCATATAGCTATTTGAATAAATTTCAGAAAGTTTAGAACTGTTAAGAGCAAGTTGGAGTATTATATGTATATACATCTGCAGCTCTGGGATAAAAGCAGCCTGAATAAGAATGTAAAGCTTGTCTGCTACTTAAGTCTTTATTGCAGGGATTTGCTCCAGCCTCTTGTGAGTCTGTTTGGTTTGCTGCTGTAGAGTGCTGTAAATGTTGCCAAGTCAAATAACTACAAGCACTTATCCATTTATGAAGTATATTAAATGAATGTAGCAATTAATCCATTCCTCTTTGTTTTTTCTACTTTCTGACTAGTTTATAATGTAAAAATATGGGCCTGGACAATATTTGTGCAGTGTATTTTATCCAGAAAGCTCAAAGTGCTTCTGCACTTATTAATCAAATCATGGTTACTGCTTCCCTGGGAAATAGGCAAGTAATACTGTACTTGGTTTTACAGATAATAAACAGATACAGGAAGGGGCTGGGACCTTGACCAGTACTTTATGTCAACATTATGTTAGAGGTCAGGAATGGAAATCTGGCACTCAGTCTTCCCTTGTATTACACCATTTTATGTGAGAGTTGCTGGTGGAGTTGTGTCAGCTTCACTCCGAAACAGCAAAAGGAAGAATCGGGTTCCCTTTAAGGGAGATATTGTCCCCATGGAAGTGAAAGGCTCAACTCCTATTGAGACTAACAGGGTTAAGATGTCTTTACAGAAATCCTGACAACTATTTTTTTGATCTAATTCAGCCCAGCAGCAGTACTTGAATGATCCTTGAAGGTGATCCTAGCACGTCCCAATCAAGCACTCATGTGCGTGTTTACATTTTGTTAAATTGGTGGGGTTTGAGCACAAGCTTAAATATTTTACTCACTAGGAATATAATTATTTGGATGGTTTCAAGTTTTTAAAATGAGATGTTTTGGGATTATTTGGAGCCCAAACCAGTAACTGGCCATGGCAATCACCAAACAGATTACAAGTTGTAGTACAAGAACACCTGTCCCCAAGTGTGTTTGGGAAGCAGAAGATCAGGTGTGGTCACAGCATCTGTTGTCAGAGCTCTGATGAAGGACCCATGGATTTGCAGAGCCCTCGCAGTGCTGTGCTGTTGATAAGAAATGAACAGCAGTATTTCACAGGTCATGCGGACTAGGAGAAATAGAAGAAACCATGTACACCGGCAATTGTTAGGATGGATAAATAGAGTCATCAGTATGCTCTGCAAGTGGGAAAATTAGAGCTACAGTTTTCAGTCCAGCTTCCATGAAAAGTCCAAAATGAGACCACTATGGATTTTAAGGGAACTGGCTCTGAGCCAGACAAAGAAAATAAATACAAATATTACAAAAAGCTGTTTCTCATGGCTTCTCACCAGTTAGCTGGTGGTTTTTCGTAGACTAATCATCACCTGAATGTGTTTCTGTCAAACCATGGCAAACCTCAGTTATTTGTTATTTTGATTGAAGGCTGATGTTATCATTTTTGCTCTCAGGACATCTCTCCTTCTGCTCCCAAATATAAATTTATTTGTCAGTGTCAGACAGTTTACCGTTCTGATTTGAATACTTTTTTACTTAGACAACGTATGACTTGAATCTGTAATACACCTTTATGGCCCCATACAAGAACCTTAACCTGAGCATAAGCTGGTCCCTTGGTATAGCCAAGTTGCTGAAAGCCAGTTCACAAAAAGCTGCTTTTGCAGCCCTGCACTCCATGCCCAAGGCTGTAATGAGAGCTAGAGTATACTTCACAAAGCCTGACCTCTGCTACCTGGTCTGTATTTTATCCATTTTCTTTACACAGAAATCGAGGCCTTGAGGAGGACTTTTTTGCATGCATGTCTCCTATCAGTGAAGCCATGGATCTGAATCTGGAAACTTAGGAGTATTTCTGGATCCATGGCCAGAGGCCAAAAGAAACTGGGGCTACATCAATGCTAGTAAATTAAACAACACCAGAGAAAGTTTCTGGGCACTATAACTTGATTGCCTTGCAGATACCTCAAAGACACAGTTTGCAAGTTAGCACATGGTAGGTACCATTCCCAACAGGCAGAAGGTGGACACTCTGTTTTGGAGGGTAAGAAAGTTTAATGGTGTGGCTGCCCCCTCTGCCACAGGAGAGTCCCCATGTTTAGTTTACTAATTTGGGGCCTGAGTGTCTGACGGCATGTCTTTGAAGATTCCTTGGTCATAGCAGGTTTTTAAAAAGTGGCATGAAGACCAGCTGTGGAACAGGATTTCATTTTGCATTCCCTCATCAACTCCAGGTGTTGGGGCTTTTTGGGGCTATTATTATGAGAAAACACTAAGGTGTGTGTTTATATATGTTCCACCAAATGTGTTTCATAACATCTGTTTGGCATTCAGCAAGGAAAATGTTCTGTAATCTTGACCAGCACTATGTGCTGGGTAGACGAGACTGTGCAAGAGACAAGGTTAAAAAGCTGCTCTCAGCTCTACTCAGAGACAGAACTGAGAGTCATTTCCTTGAACTTGTTTCGTGAGCCTTTCAGTTGAAAAGTAGATCTGATGACAAGCTCCTGAATTACTGTGAAGGGTCTTACAGACCTTTTGCAGAAGCAGGCAGTGTTATTCTGAAGTGAATAGATGCAGTAGGGAGCCTTCATTTAGCTTCCCTCTCTTTTCTTTCTGCCTGATGTCATCTCCCCCTCCCTCTCTGCTAACTTCTCCACATTACCATTCAGCCTCTTAAGGCTTCTCTGCTAAGAAATGTTCGAAAAGCAAATATATGCAATTACTGAAAGTAAATGATTTGGGGACTTGATCTGCTCTGAAATTTGCCTTGTTATGTAGACAGATGCCTACTGACTCCTTTTGTTCTGGAGAGAAAAATTATAGATAGTGCTATGACAGCAGTGTTCAAGTTCGCTTGGGTCTGTGTGGTCTATCTGTCTAATTCAGTTCTCTTTGATCTACTCATTTACGAAACTGTTCCCTGAAGCCCATGCAGCTCAAGGTCGTATGGATTGCGCTGTATCCTTTAGAAGGAAATGCAATTGGTTGTCCATATAGCAGGGCTCTGTGGTGTGACTCAGCCCTTCCCTATTATCCTAATTTTTGGAATCCTGGGGGTAAGCCACACAAAATATGTCTGCTCTAGTGTTTAATGCTTAGGGATATTCATACATGGTTTTCTCATCATGGAAGGGAGAAAGGTCATTTATCTCAGCCATTAAGGGTCTTAAAGTGGTCTGCCCGGCAGAGGACAGTGGTTCCCTTAGCATTTGTTGTAGCTTGGTGCGTAACCTTATTATCAAGTGCTTAACTGAAAATATTAAGTGTTTTACTCTCTAATGCCTATCAACTGTGAACCATCTACCAGGGCCCTACAGACAGGTTATTTATTTACAAACATCGTAGCATTTGTAAGCCACGTGTGGCAATGTATGGTTTATACCTGAGAGGAGTCATGAAACAAGTGAGAGACACTTTTTGCCCTAGTTGGTGAGGGTTTGCCTGCCCACGGGAGTCTGGACTCCCAATGAGTCCAAGCCCAAGGGCAAGATCCATTTGGGAAGAGCCATCCACCGTAACCCGCATGAGGGCCCTGTAAGCACTTCTGGCATTGACCCTCTTAGCAAAGAAAACTGGGCTAGGGGAGCAGTGAGAAGCTTGGGAATTGCCAAGTGCTGAGACAAAGTTGCTGCTGCCGTTTGGGGTGATCTAAGGTCTTTAAGGACCAAGCTGTGGTGCCTGAGAGGGTACATGAGGGAAGGCCCTTGAAGAGAGGCTTGCAAAGCAGCTGTGAGAAGACCTGCGTTACACTGATTGTGGGACCTAGGCATTGAGTATTTTGCTGCCAAATGAATCCCGAGGAGGCAGAGGATCTGTGTAGGGGTTAGCAGGTTGCATTTAGTGGGATTGTTTACTAAACCCAGATATGTACATAGGTGTTAAGTTTGGGGAAGGACTCACAGGGGAGAAAACAGTAATGTGAGACCTTTAGCAAGTGGTAGTCTTTTCAATCCATATGATCTATTTGCAAGAATTAATGTAGAAAACAGGAATTCTGGTTCGGCTTTGCAAATCCACTTCAGGTTAGTATCAGGTGTATGATGTTTGGACACAAGAGACTTGGAGCACTAGTGGCATCATCAAGAGGGCAGAAAGCAGGTAATTTTATGTTAAAGTCTGGGAAAGAAAAGCTTGTGAGAAGGGATGTAAGTGGTTTGGCATGTGTGGGGAAGAGCAGGAAAACCTGACAGAAAAAGGTATTTTCATAATGGGTTTTTTAGCTGGTATAGAGTTGATGTGGGATGGTTTATCTTCTCTGACTGGTTTGCATTGCCCCACCCATCCCCATGTTTTTCTAATGGACTTTACTATAATCCTATAAATCTTGCTCAGGGTAGGAAACGTATTGAAAAAAGGCATTAAATCTTTAACAGGATTACTGTTGTTACTATTTTAGTCTGAAACTAGTAATGTTGTTTATTTTTCACGGTGAAGAATTATTATGTTAGAGATTAATAGAAAACACAGAGTTACTAATTTAGCACTGAGAAGAATATTTTGTACTAATCTACAGTGATCCCTAGCACTCTTTTAATGATTGACTTCAGAAATAGTTATCATGAGTCTAATTTTTTACTGATAAGAAGATTGAGTCACACCCATGGCCTTACTAGTATTGTACAGCCTGCCCCTTAGAGAAGTAAATGGGAACTGTGGATATGCCTTGCCTTCAGATATCAAGCAGACAAAAGAAATGAGTCTTTTAAAGTATCAAAGACAGTCAGTGGTAGAGCTCATGGTTTCCTGCTCCAACTGCTGAATATACTTATTCCCTGCTAGTAAGTACATTGTTTCGGAGTGCCTTACACTTTTCACTTCTTGTGCAACTACAGTGCTAATGCAATGAATGGCTCCTCTTTAACCTTCATTTTCCTCTTCGCTGCTGAACTCTTCCTCTAGCAATGCCACAGCTAAAAGAAGGAGCTGTTCCATTTCAAGAGGAAGACATAAGCTTTGACATTAACTTTCTGACCTTTGAGGACAAGGAGGGTCCCCTGAATGGCCTTACTATTTCAGATGTTATTTACAAGTCCTTCAGGAATATGGCTCTCCTAAAGGAGAATTTTGTTTCAAGAGCCATGAGCCTGCATGTTTCATTCAGTGAACATGGGAATTATATGCCTCTTTATCAATTTCAGTTCTTCCTCTAGCTGGAAGACAGCGGTCATCCCCTTTTAAAAAGCATACTATGCTGAAAAGCCAAAGAAGGTCTCAGTAAACTCTCTACAGAAATTCCTGCCAATGATCTCGGCATAGATCCCAGATTGCTGGGCTGCCAGGGAGCTAGAGGTGTCCTGGAGCTGCTCTAGAGATGAGTTTTCTCATGTGGCCATGTCATGTGTGTTTTGGGATTGTGAGTTCAGGCTCCAAGCTCTGAGAGCATAGATTCACCTAGATATATCACTACCTTTCTGTTTCCACTCTGTTGTAGTGAAAACCACAAACTCTCAGAGGGCTGAGGAGCCACGAGGCCAACACAGTGGGACCTCAGTTCCTCCTGGAGGCCTACGTGAGCTAGTGCAATACAGATACAAGCAGCAGCAGATTGCCCAGGGCACCTTATGCCTGTTCCTCAAGAAAGACATGTCTGAAGTAACATTAGCCAGGTTTCTCATGCTAAGCAAATGTGTTTCTCCTAAGATGTCTCTGGAAGATGGTCCTGGAGATTGAACTGTAAGGTTGTATTTGTCGGGATATAAAAAATATCAGTTAAATACCTTTAAAACAAAAAAAAAAAAAAAAAAAAAAAAAAAAGAGGGGAGGGGAATTGCGTTCCCAGAAACACATATTTCCACCACATCTATTCTGAGTTCACCTCCTGGATTTGTATCTCTGCTGTTGGTAATCTCTGAGAAACCTGCATAGGATCTCATCAGTTTCAATATGGCTTTGGTGGCAGGTTGAGTCAGAAAACAAATAAGTTCTTTAAGCCCCATAACTCTTGGAAAATGTAATTGCTGCCTGGACAATGTCACTGTGACAGAGAGCAGCCATAGCTCTAGACAGACCTTCTGGCACTTGGACTGCTGGTTGTTTGGAGAGGGGAAACAGTCATAAACAGTCTGTGCAGACTTGGGGCTGCTCTGTGACATGTGTTTGCTTTTGCGAGTATGGAGTCAAGCTTTCAATTTCCTGGCAAAGAGAAAAACCTGGGCTCTAATGGGACCACTTAATAACATTGTCTACCTCTGAGATGGATTTGCTTCCTTTACGGTTCGAATCAGCACACAGTGGTAGCATTCCCTAGCCAGGTAAAATAATGGGAGCTTTTCTGCTTCCTGTGAGGAATGTTAACTATTTTCAGTATGGTAAAAATGCACAGAATCCATGACGAGACTTGGCATGGTGAGGAAGGAAACAAAGTATTTGTAAAAAAAAAAAATTAAAAATAGGAAATGCAAAACTATGAGACTGGAAAAAATTAGTATATTTATTTTCAGTACAGGCTTACTGTACAGGTAAACTGGGAATTAATGGTGAGAAGACGAGCCGTGAAACAGAACTGCTGGGCTCTAAGAGTAAGGATAGAGATCCTACCAAGCAAAGTCCTTAAGCATGTGTTTGGCTTTAACCATGTTCTTAAGTTAAGCAAAGTGTTAAAGTGTGGGTTTCAGTCAGCATGATGGTGTCATAAATTAGTATTCCAGTAAGTATTATCAGGACTCAAAAACCATGGGAATGTTCCAGCTGTAAAAACTGGGTCAAATTCTAACAAAGCATTTGCATGGCTCATATACATGGGGAAAACCTGTCTTTACTCATTGTAGGGAAGACCAGCTCACTTCACGAGGAATGTAGTCCTGAACAAGAAGAGTCAAGAGAAACCATGCATAAGGATCAGCTGTCTTACTGCTTTTATATTTGCCAGAGAGCCCTGTATGGAGACGACTGGAAGAGGAAGGGATCAAATACCCAAGGTGAGAGCTAATTTAAACCAAAGAGTTTTGTTGCGCCTCAGTATTGTCAGTTTTCTTAAAAATGTCTTTCTGCCCATATTTGGTTTCATAATGAAGGATTCATTGCACATTAAAATTGAAGGCTGCTGAGAAATTCTGCAATGTGGATTGTCTTTAAATATGGATTTTCCTGTGTGTCACGCATGATCCATGAGGCACCACAGTCATTGCATATTTTCCGGGTATTACTTTTCCACATAGTCATATACTAATAGATGCCGTTGCATGAAATTAAGCGGCTTCAACCAAGAAACAGGAGTCAGCAGCATGTAAATAGCCATTTCTCCACTGATAGTTTATTGACAGCTAGTTTCTGGAACAGAGTAAATAGCATTATAGGTTGGGGCAGAATCTGGAATAAATGATGATACTGTATATGCACACACATTTCTATTGTGTCTTAAATGCATATACATGTTGAGGTTCCACCCATGGTAGCCCAGAACTGCTTTGCAGATTGTTTGGAAAACACATTCTCTCTGTCAAATGCATCTTATACAGAGTGCTAGATACAGACCAGAAGTGTGATGTGTGAACAAGGTTTTGTGACAATAACTTGGAAATGCTGGTGGAAGTGAAGTTTTGAGTGGGAACTCCTGGGCTTAGGGAATGGGAAGTTTAGTTGCTGTACACTGAAGTTTAACAATTCAGACAAGTTGCATCTGTAGCAGTAAAAGTGGGTCCTAAGTATGGGGTTTCATGCTACCACACTGCATTCCATGTTGCTTGTATGTTGGCATAACAACTAGCATTCTCCCAGACACTGTCTGGACAGGGTAAAGGGAATAAAACAAAAAAGAGACCATTCCCAGCAGGCAGTAGGCAGGAGACCACTGTTTTGGAGAGGAAAGTTCAGCTGCATGGTGTGGGCCCTCCAGCAGAGGAGTCCTCTGCTTTGGGATCACGGGATAACTCTGGCAGAAAGGGACCTCAACAGGTCTCTGGTACAGCCCCCTGTGCAAAACAGGGTCAACCACGAGGTCAGACCAGGCTGCTCAGGGCTTTATTCAGTCGAGTCTTGAAAACCTCCAAGGATGGAACCTGCACAGCCTCACTGGGCAACATGCTCTACTGTCTCACTGTCCCTGTAGAGGAAAACGTTTTCTTCATATCCCTCTGAACAGCAGTCCTGCCCTCAAGCATATCACCTGTTCCTCCCAGTTTGGTGTCATATGCAAACTTGGCAACTGTTGCCTCCTAGGGGTCATTGACAAAGACGTTGAGCAGGACAGGTCCCAGGGTAGACTGTTAGTTACAGTGCTCTGCTTGTAATGGGTACCCAGGCAGGGTATCACCCTTCAACCACTCCCCTCTGAGCCTGTTAAACCCCCAGTTTTTTACCTATCTAGTTGTCTGTCCATCCAGAACATAACATCCTCATTTGGATAACTGTATCTAGAAAGAGCTTGTACCTACCTTGCTAACTCCAAAGACAGAATGAGCTTGAAAGAGATTGGAAGAAATATATTGTAAGGAGGCACTTCAAGAGAGTAAGGTCAAACGAGGCTCTCAAGTAGAATAAACTGTATGAGACTGTCTATGCCGAGAGCGGGTATGGAAGTGTCAAGATAGGCCAGTAGCGTGTCCAGAACAAAGTGGGTTCCAGAGGGAGTGACTGAGCCTGGTAATACAGGGTACAAAGTGGTTTCATAATGAACCCATAATCACAAACTGTGCACCAGAAGCTTTTCATAAACCAGGTGACAGGTCTTCCTAGAGTTTTTACAGCTCTCCCCTCCCAGAAGAATGTGAGCACATGGGATTTCTACCCTGATTAGAGGGAGAAATGCTTCACCTGCCTTCAAAATGCTGCCTTTTCTGCATGGAAAGACAGTAGCAGCTGAACAGCATAAGGCATTCTTTTCCAAGCATAAAAATGGAGTGTTGTCACTGTTGGAAATAGAAGGGCAGTACAGGAGTCCATGTGCAGCTGGGATGGAAACTGCAACACGTCAGTAACCCCAAATATTTACATTAGGAATTGCATTACTCTAAATGTCAATTTGCAAGGCAGAGACAAAGCTGTTCCCAGTTGTCAAGACAACGTCTGAGGGAAGCAGAACTGTCAACAACAACAAAAGAGGTCAGAGAAGATTTCTGTTGTCTCTCTGAAAATACATGCAATATTAGAGGAGTAAGAGAGATTGGAAGAACTGCTTAAAAGTTAGAGAGAGTTTTCCTCAGAGGGAAGAGCCTGGGCAGGTATGTAAATAAACCCCCAGGCAGAGAACATCCATAGGCTGTGTAGGCTGAAAAGGGAGCAGAAGAATGTTCAAAGACTTTGTTACAGAGTTCCTGTCATTTAAAATCTTTAAAAATAATAACAAAACCCCATTTCTTTTCCTCCTGGCTGAAAGGAGGCTGAAGGATGCAAAGCAAGGCACTGCTGTTGTGTTTGGCCAGTAGCCAGCCAGCCATGTAAGACCAACGGGCATGTGAACAGTTTGTATGCATCTCAATGGGAAGTTTACTTCAAAGCTGAGTTCTGGAAACAAAGATTCAAGCACAGATTTTTTTTCCCCCTATTTTCTTCTTCTTTTTTCTTTTTTTCTGTGCAGGTCGGTTATTCTTTGTATCAGTGAGAATAGCTGGATTATTAGCCCTGGAGCGCAAATTCATGAGTCCTATTACACAGAATGGACAGGAGCAATATGAGCTTTCTCTATGCAGTCTGCTACTGTGCTTCTGTCTCAATTTAGAGAAACCATACCTGGGGACACAGGGAAGCTCAGGATGTGTAGCTTATTTTTTCCATAGCTTCTGTGAGGTTGCCAGCACCAGTTGTGATACTGTGTGGAGGTGGGTTGTTTTAGATTTGGACTATGATCAGTAGCTCATTTTGACTTCAGTCTTCAAACAGCCTTGAGAGAGGGAGCAAGTTGTATGCACTACAAATATCCCAAGTTGTCAGCCAGAGGATATTTTTTCGGAGGTAACTGGCAGTAAGTTCACTCCTGTAAGCCATTGTGGCACAATTGTGCAGCGCAGAGATGCTCCTACTCCTGTAAATGTGCTGGATTTATAGTGGGAGCTATAATCACCACCTTTGAAATGCTGTTCCACTTTGGAGACTTCTGTCATGGTTTCCAGCTTAGCTAGGCTGGTACCCACACCTGTTCATTTAGGGCTAGCTACTGTGTTGCGCTGCTGAGCGTAACTGTACCCTCATTCTCTTCCCTTAGCCGTGGATCCTCAAGAATCCTGTTACCAGACTGGAAAGAACTTGCTTAGCCCCATAAAACACAGTTGACTTTTTCTCAGACAAGGTTTTTGATGGGCCAAGTGGCCAGAGATGTTTGTGGGGACTGCTGGGGAAAAGAGGTTAACAGGTTTGGTTGCTGCTGGGGAAAAGAGGCTAACAGGTTTGGTTTCTGCTTGAACTCACCAGCATGAATACGGGCATCTCCGGCTATAGCGGCAGCAGTAAAATTGCCATTCACGGTCAAGCACAGATGGGAAGTACTGACTCTGGAAACCAGCCACCAGCCCATTGTTTGAGCAGGTTTGATACCTAAGAAAGAGGAGAAAGAACACATAGGGAAAACAAGATATTAGATTCCCTGATAGGTTCAAGCATTCCTCAAAATAGCAATTAAAATTTTGATTCAGGGTGGAAGCTAAGGGTTTGGCTTTATATTGAGAAGCACTGTATGCACTTGCTGGGTTGAGTAACCGTTTTGTATAAGAAAGCAGCAGTAGTTAACTAATAACGTCTTAACATTTATGTTGCACTTAAAACTATTTAAACTGCTTTTAGGTATTTAATCACTCCAGTATGCTAATCAGGCAAGAAGATTTTTCTGGTATTGACATTCTCACCTGTTTACAAATCATGAGACTGACTTCAAAATAATCCATTAATATTTTTATCTTTGACTGTTGGTATTTCAGCATTTGGGGTTCACTGGAGTAATTTTATCAACTGCTTCTCTACGAAAAAGAAGCCTTAGAAACTCTTATAAGAGAAGTTCAGCAATTTCTTTTATTTCTTTCTCAATTACCTGTCTTCAGGAGAAGGCACTCTTAATTCAAAACATTATAGGCTTGTGATGAAACAATGATTTGATAACAATCACATGAGGAAAACTGACACTCAGATGTTAGGAAATTATAAGACTCACATAAGTTTCATGACTGGATTTTCAAAAGAAAAATTGGCTGCTCCATGCTTTCTGTGAACTCGGGAATTCTGTCATACATATAAATCACTGCCTTCAAGTAGAATAGACATGGTCTCTAAGCATGCAGATAAATGCTTCTCTTTCTGCACACCCCACAAGCATCTGGACACTGATACCCAAAGTAATTCAAGTGATAATCAGTTTGAATAGCTTGCTTTTTGGAGGCTAAAGACAAGGAGAGCATGAAAACAGACAGCTCGTTAACTCAGCTATTGAATGCTCATTCTCTCAAGCACCCTCCTAGCCTCACTGTTTCCCTATTGGAGGAAATCACAGGAATTCAGTTTCTTCCATTTCCTTTCCTTTTCTTTCTTTTTCATTCATTAAGGAAAACTGGCAGCCTGGAGCCGTAGCAAACTTTCCTTGCAATACCATAAAATCAAATACATAGATATATCCAAAAGACACTTTCAGAAGTCACTTTGTGGTTAACAAATACCAAAAATTTCCCCTAGTTTCATTCAATGACCTCGTAGTTTATTTTAATGAGCCTGGAGTTCCCAGGAGGGAAAATACATCGTCTAGCAGAGTTTGGTGTTTGGAAAGTCATTCAGTCGGTGCATACAGGTGTTAGTGCTCCCAAAGCGTGAGGCTCAAGTGTTTGTATGCAAAAGCTGAAAAACTGATCAATTTTGACCAGTGCAGGGATGAATTCCTCTGCCTAAATTTCAGTTTCTACCTTTGAACCAGGGGTCATTTCCGTGTGTCCCTTCCACTGTGTTCTGTTGTTCAGACAAGAGTATTTACATTTGTTTGTATCCCTGCATCTCCCACAGTGCTGGGGCCACATATACTTGCTGTGCTTTGTGAGACTCTTTCGAGGACCTTCAGAGTTAAGCAACGATGGAGACTCTGAGTTGCTATGGTATCACACCAAGTAAGGCAGTTTGGCGCTCACTCAGAGGATTTCAGCAGGACTTTGATAGGAAGTTGCTCTGTTTTTTGGCACATAGGCCATGGGAACATATGGCTAAGACTCAGTGCAAACATATTGGGTAGCTGCAGATGATTGGTGTTATCCTGATGGAAAAAAGGTTGATATACTGAAATATAGGGAATGGTTGAACCTGTTGCAAGATGATCATTGATCTGTGTAAAGTAGAACCAAACCTGTACCTCTTCATCATCTTCTGCCTCTCCCCCTTCCCAGTTACATGCATTTCCACTGCTGAAGTCCTTGTGCCCTGGGAGATTTGCTAGCTCTTTTGCATAGGTGCAATAATGGGAATATTTCTTTCCTCCTTTTCTTTTGCATTTCCTCTCAGAGGCTCAGCATTGCCCTGCAATTTCCCATCCCCACCAATCAGCATCTGATATTCCTACGCATACTTGTCTTTGTGGGAGGTTCTCCCTTCTCCTTTTCTCTCCCCACCTGCTCACATTCAGTCTGGGAAGTCCTGCCCGCTTTCCTGCTCTCTTTGCCCTCCAACAACAGTTTTTGTTTTCTGGACGCCTCTACTAATACAGTCCAATTTTGATGGAAAGGTTTGTTTTGAGAGACTTCACTGATGGACCCTTCTCTCTATAGTGGATTGAAAAAATCTAGCTAACGTAACACTCCTACGTTTACATGTGTACATATTTGGGCACCAAACTTTAGGAAGGTTTGGTTATTTTTGATCCTGATTCTACCTTCTCATGAAAAATTTGTTTTAAAAAAAATACATTTGGAGTTGCCTTAAAAATTAGTTTCTTAGATAGACAGTATAACTGGACATAAGTCATGTCTTATAATTGCCATTTTATTTTAAAAACATTCAAAGTAAAATTTGAAATATACTTTTAAGCTCATGTTCACTTCTCCCTCTGTACTTCTGTCTCATACGCACAAAGTCCTGCAGTCTGTTACTCAAGCTCAATATTGGGTTCAGCAAAAGGTAATAGTGATGTTGAAGTACTTTTCTTTAGCTTTGAGATAACAAAACATTTTTTTCCCTGATCTCCTTTCCAAGTCAAATCCAGGTACTCCTCCAAAAGTGAAGAGATGCTTTCAGAAATTGGAGTGCTTATTTGTGACCTCATACAGAATCTTTTTTTCTCTCTTTTTTTCCCAGTTGGCCTCTTTCCTACGAGCAGAAAGTGATTCTTCAAGGGAAACAAACAACCCCTCCCTACGCACTTTTTTAGTCAGATGCTCTATGCACTAATCTGAAAACAACACTTAATATGTGAGGATTTCTTCCTTCTCTGCTGAATTCACTACTCCTGTCACAGCAAATCCTGTAAACCAGTATGGTGAATAAAAACTAGTGATTCAGGGCCTTTGATTTATGGCCAAGTAAAAAAAAACCTAGGCCCACTCTGTGGCACTTTAGCTAAAGAAGATAATTCAGTATTCAGAGTTAATGTTACTGGGTTCTCCTCAGTCATGAAATCCAGACATTGCTAAGAAGAGAGGAAGATATCTCTTAGAAGGTGAATGCAGAAGAGCATGAGAAACTGGCTAGGACTGTGTGGGATTAAACTTGGCAATAGTAGGTTGTTTTGTTTTTCTAGTTGGCTCAAGTTGTGATGCATGAAGAAATGCAAGAGTTGCCTTTTGGATCTGGTACTGGGAGAAGAGGAGGTGAGCTGGCTGGTAGGTGAGGGAGTGGGAAGACTGGTGGTGGTCGTGAGGGTCAGGTGCTGTTGAATGGGAAGTTGCTCTTCCCTTCCCTCGTTTACATCTGTTGGAAATGACTGCAGCATTTCGTAGAAAGTAAGTAAACTATACAGCCTTATTTGGGGAGGAGTTCTGTCTAGTAACAGCAGTATGGGAGCTGAGACTTTTCCTGGCCTGCTGCAGTTGCTGTAAAAAGCCTCTGCTTTGCCAAATCTTCTTCTGAACTGGTTAATGAGTGTTGTACATCTGAGTTCTGTCATGGCAAGCCACCAAAGTGTGCATCCATGTTATCAGTTGAGTTCAGGTCAGGACTGCTTTCCTTGTTCACCAATGAGCTTTCATCTGTGAGACCAAAGTAGAGCTGGTTTGAAACAAACCCACTCAAAAAGCATATGTGGATTTTTGGTCCATGCACAAACTGTTTCACCCTGCAGATCCACTTAAATTGTGCCACATTATTTGCAAACATTGATACAGCCTCAGCGACCAAGTGTGTACCTCATTGACTCAACAGTTGCCTGCCAGACTGAAGACAAATACTGCTTGCAACAGTATAATTGTTTTGAGCAATGGCACCAGTTGTGGTGACGCTTGGTAGTTATGCCTACATCTTATTTTCGCTCTTTGCTAGACAAAGCCCCAGAGTGTTGTGCCCCACCTAATGCTGGTGCTGCATTGTAAACCTCTCTCCGAGGTCCCCTGTCCCCCTCAGATACATCAGGAATTAGCTGGAGCAGCATGTTCTCCTGAGGATGACAACCCAAAGAGGAAGCCTGTTTGCTATACATCCACTCAGGGAAACCCAAGTCAAGATGCAGTAAGTAGTGCAGTTAGAGCCTGCATTGAGCCCCTGCTGCACTGGTCATGTCGCACTCCCTGAAGCTCTCTGGAAACATGCAGAGTCTGACGCACAGCTCAGTAGTCACTGGGTCATGCTTCATTAAGGGCAATTTGTTCCTTACAACAGGGTAACCTGCGAGTGTCATTCTAGGTACTTAAAAAAAATCCCACTGTTTTGCTGTAGAGCAGATGGCTCCTGTAAAACTTGCATCATTAATTACTTTAAAGCTATCTCTCTAGAGCCTGTCACAGCAGAATGAATCTATATATTATGGAGATATTATCAGATAGGGCAAAGTGACCCAACAGAAATAATGCTGCGTGCTTTCATCTGCAGTCCTCCCTGGAGTGCATACGGAGAGAGGTGGCTTAACCTCATGCAGCCGGTAAGACCATGGTTAGAGCGTGGGAGGCATTTTTAATGAGTCGTTAGATGGACTGTTTTCCTGGAGTGTTGTTTCACCAAAATCTGTTACTTTTAGTATCCAAAAGTTAGTACAGCTGTGGGGGGGAGGCTCTGTCCTGCTCTCCTGAGTTGTTTTTGTAGAGTGTCCTCCCTCTGTGTAATTTGGTTGGTCGCATGATGAAAGCTAATTTAATGGTCAGTCTGTTACAGATGAGTGGGGAGACATAAATGGCTGAGGGCAGGCTCAGGACGCTTGAAACACTGGCACTCAGACAAAGGGAATGACTTTTCTGTGTTTGATTAGGCCATGCCAGTCTCCAATGGCCACTTCTAGTAGGAGTCTTCACTATCTGTTGTGGGGTGGTGAGACGTGTTGTTGTGACTTCCACATGCCAAAGGCAACCTCACTATAATCTTCAGCTATCTTTTTCTTTCATTTAGGGGTCAGTGATGACTTTCTTTCTCCTCCCCGCTCAAAGGGAAGTCAAGGTGCTTACTCACCCTGTTGATTTCTTCTTGACAGTCACTGATGAGGCCTCCCTATCTACAGAAACACCCCTTTTCTCCTCAGATGCTCCCACTGGACTCAGTCCATTGCAGCTGTGCTAAAAGCTTGTAGCATTATCCCTTTAACATGAACGTAGGGCTCTGAAGAAAATTAACTTGTTTGTGTAGATAGCACAAATGGGAACATTTTGAAAGGGCAGCTTGATTATTGGGTTTGGGTAATACAGCCTCAGATTTGAGACTTGGGATTGGTCAGAGATTGAGAACAAAAACAGTTCCTCGCAGATGTATCAGGGTGTGCTGCCAGACCCTGAACAGGAGGCTCCTGCAGACACTTCCTTTGCTCATGAGTCTGTCTTTGCACTAGTTTGTGGGAAATAGAGTTGTGTGCCTATTTGAAGGATCTGTGTGTGTGTGTGTGTGTGTGTGTGTGTGCGCGCGCGCGCGCACTTAAAGAAAAGGCAAAAGAGAGTGAGAATGGGAGTGGGGAATGAGAATCTAGATACCTTTTTTTTTTTCCAAGTCCCATCCAAACACTTCCTCAGAAGTCTAAACAAGCAAAAGAGGCAATAAACATGCATTAAATACCACTTGGCTGGAAATGTTTCTGCTTTGTGCCTTACGGGTAACTGAGAGCATATTGGGGATATGGCACGGCTCCATCTGCATTCTATGGTGTAAACCAAACGTTTTCTCCTGGAAGGAAGAGTTGCTTGTCTTTCACTTGCAAGCTTTTGTTCGTTTATTTGTGTGACCCCTGTCCTTTGGTACGATCACTCTCAGGCAAGAAAAATAGTTTTTCTTAAGTACCGTGTTCAAAGACTGGTCCGTAGAGACAACTCTGTAGTATTCAGTGAAACAGTGAAGAACAGTCTCACCCGCAATCACTCAGACCTTACCTTTTCTTAGGTGGTGAAATATTTACCCAAGGTCAAACTTCCTCCAGTACAAATGGAGCTAAGAACATAAGCTTTATTATCTGTGAAAAGGCAGGATCCCTTGAGATGTCACAGCATACAAATAATTAAAAGAGCTGTGTAGAATCAGGGGATGTCCTGAAGACTATTTCCTGCTCCAGACATGAGTATTTCCAAATTACCCGGGGAACAGATTCTGCTCCTAGTATTGAATACTATCTCGGTTAGCAGATAGCCTCTGCAGGAGTAAGGTGTTGGGACAGATTCAACAAAGCCTTTGTAACATACTTAACTTTAAATGTATTCACAGATTAATGAAGCTGAGAAGGCATCCCTGGTCATCTGATCCAATCTATTGCCAAAATTTTCCCTATGAGTCTTCTAACATGTTCGCAGGTTTCTCATGTCCATTCAGCAAAACTCAAAAGAACATGCTGTCTTCAGAAGTGTATGTACATGCATGCTTAACTTCAGGGATGCATCTATTAAATGAAACACCTATAGTTAGATGTGTTCTGAAATGCCAGTAGGTAATTATAGGCAACTGTCAGAGGTGATTTGTATTCATGAGTCTGCTTCTGGAGAGAGATGGAGTGCCCCAGAGAACAGTTTTTAGACTACCTGTTTCTCTCCCTTGACCCTGGAAGGGGGCAGAGGTCATAAACTAGGCATCGTGATTAGATGCCTGATGTGGATCTGTGTCATTGCCCTCTTTCTGTTGAATAATTTTTTCATATCTGTAAGATGCAAAGTCTTACAGGTTTAATCTGAGAAGTCCGTATAATATCTAGTGTTAGTGTAGGAAGCAAGCTTACCTAAACCAGATCTGCCAGTGGTTCCCTCCTGCCCTCCAGCCCCGCAACTATCCTATCCCTATGCTCCACACATCCATTTCTGCCCTTTCTCCCCCCGTGCTATGGCCAAAGAAAATATTGAGTTGGAGACTCTTTTCTTCTTTCTGCTTTATAGTCCCACTTCATGTTCTCTCTAAAGCTTTTTTTGGTTTGTTGTCTTTTCTAAAGAAGCCTCCCTTGGGTTTGTCTCTGTTGTGCAGCTGCACAACAGTCAGGAATGGTGATTTGTCAAATGCCATAAACATAACTTGTCAGAGGTAATTTTTTGGTGTTTCTGCCAGACCGGAGTTTCTGGGACATGGCTGAGAAACTGGAGGGAATTCAGAGGAGAGCTGTACATGTGATCAGCCCCTGCTTAGGCATGTAAAACTTCCAAAGGAGAACTAGAACAGAGACGTGTTCAGTCTGAAAGAAAAAGCATGGGTGAAGGTGCGTGGGTGAGGGAAAGACATAGCTGCTACCTATTAATAAGTTAAAGAGATTTTACAAGGGATGCAGTGCGCTTGTTCTCATTACTCAGTGAAGCTAAGGCAAGGAGTAAAAAGCCTGAATCACAGCAGAGGAAATGTAGCTTAAATTTTGAAAAAAAGTTGCCAGCTTTGTAGTTATTGGTGGTGCGAACCATTGAATCTCCCTGGATGTGATGTGCAAGGTGAGACAAAATACCCTATGAGGCAGAGCTGAAGAGGGAATATTACAGTCCCAACCTACATGGATGGGGAATGGACTAGCAAGTCCAGCTGGGTGCTGTGTCAGCTGACATGAGGATAATGTATTGCTCACCAACAGATCGGTTTGTCAGGAGATCAGGAGGGAAACAGAGGTGGCCAAACAGGAGCTAATGGTACAGATTGTGACTCGTATTTGTGGTCTCACTTGATTACTGAGTGAATCTCTTTAGAATGGGGGATGGGTCCAAATCGCACTGAGCTGGGCATCGAAGAGAGAGAGGGAAGAGAGAGAAAAGAGAGGCAGCTATGAGAAGTAAGTCTGCCAAGAGAGGTGGTGTGGGATTGTCAAAGGCCCTACAGGCTATATCCATGCTGTGACATTAATTTGAGGTTTGCGTTTGCATTCAGACGTTCCAGGCTGGCTGCCTGCTGGCCCACACTTTCACTCCAGTCTGGGATGAGCCTGCTAGGTTCTTGGGCAGCAGTGTTGGGGCACAGCGAGGGACATGCTGGCCTGCCGCAAGCCTGTCTCCATGAAGCACTGTAGATGCAACCAGCTCAGCCCTGGGTGCAGAAAAACTGCAGAAGACAACCAGGCACAGCTAGCTAAGATTTGTGGAAATAGCCCAAGTAATTAGGAGCATGAGTTCACCTTTGCAAAGGGGTATGTGTTCCCTAATCACTTTGGTGTATTCCCCCCCTCCCTCAAAAATAGATAGAAGAAAGAAAGAAAGGAGATCTATGCAAAAAAGACAGATAGACATAAGGATGTTGGACTAGAAGGGTGAGCTAGGGAGGGACTAACCAAAATAACTCCAAAAGCTAGGAATGAAACAGAGTTAAACACAAAGAGGGGTTGGAAAAGAAATACATTTGGAGAAAAGGTAGGGTTGGCAATAGGAAAAAATGTAGGCAAGAAAGAGGACAAAGTGGAAAGATTTTTTTAAGAGGTGAAGGAAACGAGATTCATATACACTGTGGATGTAGTCATGCTGAGCATATGGAGCATGGTGATGAATATGGCCCCATGGTTAGATAGCAGAAGAAAACGTTCTGTATGGACTTACACAGTATCCTGTTTGTGAGAAGTGAACTGGTACAATTGCTGCCAGGGATTTTTAGAAAGAGAATAATAATTTTATTTTGAACAATAGAAAAGTCTTAACTCAAAATTCCTATGCAATAAGTAAAAATTGCATCAATGTATGAAAAATGAAGAAGTCATCCAGGATTATCTGTGTCTTCTTTCTGCCTGTTTTGCAGCCCTCCCGCATTCTTTTCAGTTCTAATTCCAAAATTAAGTATAGGGTCAACCTTTTTTTCCTTAGCAATTGCATCAGCCGAAGGAATGTATCACGTGGTAAATGAAAGAGTATGAATAATTCAAAACAAGATTTTGAATCATTTAAAAAGCAGAAGCTTCACATTTCATTGCTAACCTGTTCCCATATAACGTGAAATCTACAAAAATCACATTGCAACTTCTAGAACAAAACCATTTCAAGTATTTGAAAATATTCTTGCATTCATTTCATTCTGTCCAAAGAATATTTCAAACTCAGAGTTTTCCAAAACTGTGTTTCAGATTTCATGAAAAAGTCAGAAGATAAATACTGGGTATGTGCTGCCTAAACATGAAACACTATACATATTTCCAGAAATTATTGTGGCCATAAAATGTGATGACCTTTCCCTCTAAGGTTGATGGAAAAAGTAACGTTTAGTTAACCAAAACTGACTGTACCAGGGAATTAGCATGATCTTCTGCTATCATTATCGTGCATATATATGCCACCATCATCGCTTGTTAGTGTGGGTTTTTGGCTCCTGTAATACTAGCATGACTAGAAAACAGCCTTTGACTGTGCCTAAGCCAAAAAGCTTAGCAACAAAAACACAAAGAGAAAAGCCAGTGCAATACAGAGAAGGATTTTTTTTTTCTAGTGATAAGAACAGGAGGACGGAGTGAGGAGTTTTACAATTTGTTCCCCAGTTTAGTCACTGATTCAATGTGTGGCCTTTCAAGAGGGACTTTATCCTCTCCTCACTGAAGGTTCATGCCTCATTTTCCTCATCTGTGAAACAGCAATATCAAGACTGAACCACTTTGCAGCTGAGATTGTGAGTGACCAGATGACACAGCGTTTCTAAAGCACACTGAGACCCTCCAGCAAGAAATTGCTACAGAGAAGGCAAACGTGATGCTGATCGCCTCACACACATGCATCGCGATTAATGAGTCTCAGGCAGTCATTCAGGGCAGTGAAGCCGCTGGTTATGACGGCATTAATATGCATTTGCATTGCTCTGGCAGCAGTGTTGGCACCCGCGTTCCACAGAGGGTATCAGGGCTGCGCCCTCCAGGGATGGTTGGGGGTATCCTACCATTCAGTTCCCGCCCTGTTGATCTCTTCCCACCAGCACTCTGTCGGCTCACCGAGGCTCTGGGCCGCCGGCATGCAGGCGTAGTTCCACAGTCTGTCGGAGCCTTCCTTCTTGTTGAAAACACTCCTGATGGCCACAATCACCTGCCCATGCGGGCACTGGAAGTTGAAACCCTGCCGGTACACATTGGCCCATTCATCATTATCTCCATAGTTATAGGGACCATAGTAATAGTCACCATACTGGCCCCATGCCATGGTCACCAGAGGCAGGAACACACAGAGAAGGACGAGGTCCATCCTGAGGATGTTCCTGGCTTAGAAATGCCCTGCTGGTTTGTTGGGCTGGCCCTTTTATATTGCCTCTAACATTTGGCTTCCAGATGTTATGCTTCCAGATCCAAGTGCAATGTGTCATTGCTTAGCAAACCTTCTCTGAGTTACAGACACATCCAATTACTTTTAAGGTGGAATTCTGCAAGTACAGTAAGTCTGCAGCCCATAAGAGCAGGGTCTTACCACCACCACAAACCATCTGTGATCCCTTGCTGCAGAGCTACTGTATAGAGCAAGATGCACATTGTAGTAAAACTATCACAGACATCACACTTTTATCCTCAAGAAGGCAGTTAAGTTTGAAAACTAATTTATTTGAAGTTAAAGCTCTATATGAAGTTGCCATGTTCCATCATTAGTAACATGCAAGAAAATGTGATCATGTGTATGTGTCCCCACCTTCTTTTCCCTAAATATGTGTGACACAATTCTGCCAGTCCCTAGAAAGAAGGGAATTGGGCAACTGGGGGAATTCACTGCTCCTGTTGTAAAAAATCCTTTAGATGGTTTGGTTTGGTTTGGTTTGGTTTGGTTTGGTTTGGTTGGAGGGGAGGTGGAGCCTGAATGACTGAGACTCTGCCTTGGCATGGAAACAGCCCACCGTGAGAAGTAGGGCATCAGCTTCTTCCATGGAGAACTGATTTTTCTATGACTGTGTGTGAGTACTGGGAAACTGTGAACTCGACAGATGTTTTAATGTGAGGATAAAACATATAAGCAAGTTATGATGAGATAAGCTTCACGCGTCACTGTAGCCTATTGAAATCTTTGAGCAAGGCCCTTTAAGCTACCTTGCATTTCTCAAGGGCTAGAAATATGGGGCTACTGCTGAGGAACTGCTGTGCTGCAAATTCAGAACCTGACTTGCCACCTGTAAATGTGTTTATGTGCCACATCCTCAGGTAATTTCTTTATCAGGAACCCACCCCATTCAGGAGAGTGTGGAACAGCGTGCTTTACTTGACTGTGTACTTGACCCATAGAAAGCTGTGGGACTTGAGCATGTTTTAATGAGTAAGACAGTCCAAAGTCAAGGTAATGTAGTCTACATATGCATATGTTGCCTGCGCTGTGTTACTAGTGAAACAGGTGACCCTTGGAACAGCTCCAGATTCAGATCCTGTCTCTTCCGGTGAAATCTCTGCAAAGGACCTAGAGACTTCCTTGTCACAAGTTTCTCCTCTACTCTTTTCACGCTCTCTCTTCCCCATTTGGGCCATGCACGTAAGAAAATATGTGTATGAGCTTTTGTTCTGTGGCTGATACTACCAGAAAGAAGATCTGTGATGGGTAACAGTGGACTTGCTCTTCTCTAGGGATCTCCAAAAGTGTCATGCCTGGTCATTGCTTTGCAGGAGCGTAAGCATCCCAGGAGGTGGGTGCCTTTACTAACCAGCCTCACCAGCCAGGTGCTTTTGTGCCTTTAGCTAATGGCTTTTTTTGGAGCAGAGCTTTGTTTGACAAAACTGTAAGTGGGGGTTGAGTTTTTTGCCAGGAGCACAGCGCAGCAATATCTCAGTTGTCCACGCTCACAGCCAGTGCAGATCCACATGAATCTGGCAGCTGAGAGTTGCTGATCTAGCTTGGTGCCTCACCTTCCAGCTGTAGCAGCCCCAGATGCGTGGGGAAGAGGGCTGTGGAGACAGCACAGAACAGCCTTTTTCCTGGAGCTGCCTTCTTCTAGTTCTTATGTAACAGTAGGGGACACAGGTAGCCAAAGTCTAAAGAGAAAGGAAATTTAAGATTAAAAACCCCATAGTTTTCCGATGGGCATCAGAGTGTAGACTGGAACTGCACGGTCTCACATGAGTTTTTCAGTTAACTCAATAGTGTATGTGTTTTCCCTCTTACTTCCTTAGACATGTACTCACATCTGGGAGTACTGCGCACTGCTGTATATGCCTGAGAGACATTCTGGAAGACATTTTAGCAGGAAGCACCACATTATCATATATAAGATCCTCACCTCACCTAAGCACCATTCCTTGGAAGAAAGTCCTCACATAACCCACACAAAATCAGGGGCAAGAGGGGATGAGAAGAGGGAGGAGGGCTCTAGGAGAGTAGGGCACAGTCTTCCTTTGCCTACCTTTGACATGCATGTGAAGCTTTGAGGTGTCTCTTGTTGCTTCCTACATATAGTCTACCTGTTCCCAGTTAGTGGATAGGGTGGCACTTGCATGCTGCACTGTGACCAAGAGGTGGTTTGGCTCAGGGAAAAAGCTGTGGAGGGAAGATAGTGAACACAAGAGATGTGGAACTACAACTCCCTGTAGCAGTCGTGGCAGTGCAGACATGTCCTGACCACTGACTGCCTGAAAATCTACAGTTCTGTGTTTCTGGATCCAGTGCTTTCTGGGAACTTTTAGTACTAAATTTCGTGCTTCATTCTGATACTGAACGAAAACAGAAGAGAGCAGAATTTCTTATAGGAGGGACATGATGATGGTTTTTAGTCACCTTGGAGAAGGGTAGTATTTGTGAGTGGGAGGAACTGTGATTTGAAAATTTCTGTAGGGGTTAAAAAAAGGACAATAGTGTGCATACATGAATTTTGTTTCTGAGTAATGCTCGTTCAGCTCTGCAGTTCACAGCTGCTTGTTTGTTCATGGAGCAAAGCTGAGGCTACTTGTTTCGCTAACATTTCGCACCATTGCTCCAACCCGGATAATTCCACTGATGTTGCCAGTGCTGAGAGTTGCAGTTTTAGCTGTGTTTCCATTGACTCACTGGCATGTTAACCACTATGCCTTATTCTGTTCTGGCCAGTGAATCAAACATAGCAGTTCAAAAGCCAGTGGCTAGAAGAGCTGGAACTAGCGGCTAGAACTATACTCTGCAGCTTGGTGACTTTGGCTGGCTTCAGCTAGAATTTGCGCTAGGAGAAAATGCAACCACATGTAAAAATCAGTCCCTCTCTGAAATTACTAACCCTTTAATTTGACTTCAAAACCATCAGCTGCATGGCTTGCACATCCAATCTTTGGAAACGCAGAAGGTGTCAATGAAGTAGTAAATATGAGGTGCTAAGACCAATCTTTCATTATCAACTCCTTGCTGTGGAATCTGTACTGGCTGGTAATTTTATTCCCTATCAGTTCTTAGAAATGCTGCATTTAATCCACACAGACAAGTATTTAATTTCTGTCTTGCCCAGTGATGGCTGATGAAAGGGATTATTCTTGGTATCCCCCCTCCGTGGTCTAACTTTGAAGTTATCTCTGCTTTGAGCCCAGTTTGGACTAGAGGCCTTAAGAGGAATGTTCTTTCCAACCTGAATTATTCTGTGTTTCTGTCTCGCTGCAGATACTAGATGCAGCATTACTTAGTGCTGCAGGTGTTACTAGCGCTTTGCAGCCATTAGGAGAAATGCTGCAGTATTCTCTTACCATGCAATGTTACAGCCATGAAATGCAGAGAGATTGCAGTGCTTTGAACTAAAATCACAGATAGAGTAGTACTATTCAAATGAATAACAGTAGCCAGCTTAATGGGTTTTATTTTAGCACCCAAGCTCTATACTAAAATAGGGGAAAGAACAGAAAAGCTTTATTTATTATTTGGCAAATACAGAGACGCTAGAGCTGCAATGAGAATAGCAAGGGTTCGGACTTGGTCAGTGAAAGGTACAACTAGACCCATTTCTACAAAACTGGGTTGCATGAAAGTAGTGTCATCTGGTTTTATTGGAGTAGCCGTGCTGCTGAAGTTTCTGCATCTGCAGAGGTCTGACTCATGGGCAACCAGTTTTTTACCCCAGAGGGTAATGAGGGCAGAAGGGCATATAAGGGTGTTATCTCACAGCACTTCATCCTTCAGATGCACAAGAGTGATTCCATCCCATATTACTCAGGACTATAGCCAGAAGTGAAGCTCTGTGTTTTGTGCTGGTGAAGGAGGCTGAGTGTGTATCCCCTGAGCCCTGAAGTCCTGTGTACACAAAACGGGTATGGCAGAAGCAGTGACAGCAGCAGCAGCAATATATGTTTGCTTCCAAGCTAATGTAACCCCATCCTGGCATTTCAGAGTGATAAGAAAGTGTTTTTCACGTCAGCTTGTTGCATCAGCGAGGTCGCACATTTTGAACACATTTTCTGTGTTTTATTACACACTGTCTCAGAGTGATGCTGGCGGTTCTGATAAAGCAGAGTAGCTTGGATGAGTCAGGGAGGCTGCATGATCTGGGAGCTGTAAATTGAATTCAATTACTGATTATTTTTCTGTGCCATCCTTGCATCCTGAATTTTTTTTTTCTTTTTTATAAGCTTCCTGCATTGTCAGTTTTTATAAAAGTGTGGGGATTTGGGGTACCTTTGTTATGTTTTTGAAATGAGGATGTGGAAGGCTTGGTAATGTGGAGAAAGATGAAACTGATAGAAAGCTGTGCTTCGCAAGGGACAGAGATATATCTTTGTCAACTTTTTAGCTCAAAGTTATTACCTTCTTTCAGAGTACTGTATGTGGTGAAGGCTGGAGTTCATTTGTCAAAGCTTCCTACTGTTAATGATATTTTTTCTAGCACCTTTCACTTGACAAAGTACTTTGATTAAGTTCAATCACCTTCTTGAAAAGTAGGAAAGGTTCAAAACCCCTTATTTTACACAGTAGGTCCAGTGATCTGCCCAATGTCCACCAGTACCTCAGGGCTAGAAACAGATTTTAAATCCCAGCATCTAGGCTGTCAGCATCAGACTCCAGCCCTGGGAAAGCACACCTTTTCCCAACCCCCTTCTTCCTGCCACTTCCCTACAGAGACGCTGGTTCAACTTCTACTTTGTGTAGCTCTTTCTTTGTAAAAGGGAAGCTACTGCTTAAGATCCTGTGATACTAGAGGATATTGCAGAGCTGTTTTCTCTTTGGAAGTAGCTGTAGAAGATTCTGATATGATACCACCTGGAATACTGCTGAGGAGAAAAAAAGCACTAGCTGCAGTGCTGTTTTTCCAAGGTTGTCATAAGCCTTTGGATTACTTTTGTAATAGCTTCCTGCCTGCATGTGTAGTATTAAATCATGGGTTAAGTAATAGAAGCAAACCAAACAGGAAATGCAAAACTTAAGTCATAAAGTCTCTGAGGAAAATGTAAGGAGGCTGCACTGAAACATAAGTAAAGAAACAACTGAAACACATTTTACTGGTCTGGGAAACTGGCTAGGTGCCATGATAAATCTTTTCTAACTGCAACTCTGAAATCTGTTATTTTGAAAATGTAGTTTTCAATTAACCAGTGAACAGCTGTTTCGTAGATTGATCACCATTACTAGATAAGATTACTGCAAAAAACTGCGTACAAAAGCGGCAGTCACAAACCTTTGTGACAAACCTTTCCCTGCTTCACACAAAGCTTTGAGCAGGAACAAGTTGGAGAGAGGAAAAGAGCTAAATTGTGCAAGGGGAGACATCCTTATCAACTGCAGGGCTTATGCAGACATCCTAGAATGTCTACACAGAATAGTCTGCCATTAAATAACCCAGGAGCCTATTGGCATCATTACTGACTTCCACAGATCTCTCCCTAGAAATAATTTCAAATAGATTTACTAGAGGATATTTAATGAGTTCCGATACAGCCATTCCTCAAGTCTGGGCATGAGGAACTGTAACTTGACTATTAGGTACATATAGTAAGGAGTCATGGACAGCTTATGAACAGAAAGTGATGCATTTTTTTGTTCAGGTCCACTAGTAGTGGAGAAGTTAGATGATTCCTGCTTTCACCTCCTGCATGGTTTAATCATATTAATACAGGTTTTTGTCAGAGCAGCAATACAACTGCTCCGCCCCACTCTGTGCCATCAGTCTGTAAAAGTTGCCCTGTGTTAGTAACTCTTACCCTTTGTGCTGATAAATTCATTCCCTAAAGTTGTTGCAAATTACAGAGCTGTTGCAATTACAGTGACTCTTCCAGGATCATTACAATGAGGGAAAGCCAATTTGATGAGTGTTTGCCATTACAGTTTCTAAAGTGAGGACAGGGCACAGTATTTTTCCAGTTACATGGCACTGCTAAAAGCTAGGTGTTTTTCCCTAGTACTCTTTGCTGAAAAGGTCTTTTCTTATTGCTGTAGCAGTTGTTGTCACTATTTCTTTTAGCATATATGCTTAAAATCTGTAACTGCTCTCTAGCTAAAGTCCTGTATTCAGCCTAGACAGGCAGGATGCAGTGTTTGAAGGTGAAGCTGCCAAAAGAGAAGAAAAAAGCCTTGGGGCTACACGAAATTCAGGTGGCATTGATTCAGGAGAGAGCCAGATGCTTCAGGCTGAGTCAGTGCTGAACCTTCTCACAGATTTAGCAGGCGGCATTTTACCGGGACCTTTTTATACACGAGCTGACTAACTGAATCCCCCTTTTCATCAAAGATCTCCTCATCTTTTTTTAATGTAATAGCTTTATATTTAGTCTTTGGGCTAAATTCAAGCCTGGCTATCTCTGTGCTGTCTAGAAGTTGGTGGCTCCTACTTGACATAGCGGGAGAGCTTTCTTAGAAGAGCAGTCATCACCAGATCATCAGAGGCAGAAATGTTCTAAAACTTTCTATGACTCCTTCAGAAAGAGATTTCTTCTCCAGCGGGCTCTTTGGACATTTGAGTGAACTTGGTATTAAACCTAATACCTAAGGAGTTTTGAATAGATCTATGAAAAATTACCTTCTCCCTCTCTCAACTTGTTTTAAGTTTGGCCTCAAAATGTGTAGATTCAGCTGATTCTTGAAGCATTGAGAAAGTCTGTTGCGATAAAAAGTGTAGGAAAAATGTTAAATTCTAATGCAGAAGAAGTTAGAAAAAACAATCAAGGTATTCTTGAGGTATTCTTCATAATCTGAGGAGAGATAAAAAAGAGGCGCAAGTCCTATTTTGTTTATTTTGAAAGTCTCACACAAAGCTTGTTTCCATGTATGGCTCAGTTACCTTTTCTTTCAGTTTAAACCATGGGAAACCTTTTAGAAAAGGCCGCAGCAACCAGCTGTAGCATTTTCAAAATCCATGGACTACTGATCTGGGGCTTAATATGGGCCACCCTTTTCCAGGGGTGTGACTGTAGCCGTCTGACTGAACAGCATTAAGAGGTCAGTCAGCTGTGGTCCTTGTCATGGAAACCAGCCATTGTGGATGGTGAGCAGGTTTCTCCTTCAGAGAAGTCTGGAATCATTAGAAAGTTGTCACAGGGCTTTCTCTAGCATAGACCGTGACCTACAGATCATAACATCGCTGTGAAATGCTGGAGGGGAAAATCTGAACTAATCACTCATAATAACTCTGCAGAGACCCACAGGGTAAGTCTGAGGTCACAGCTGAATTGATCTTTGATGTGAGAGTGGCAGTAGCTGTAATTCACTTGCTGGTCATGGGAATGGGAATGAGCCAAAACCAGTTTTCTCTGAGCTAGATAAGGGGAAGAAGGGGTGAGAATGTGACTTAGGAGTGTCTCAGTTTTACACGCAAGGGACTCTATCTCTGCATGATCATTCAGGCCAGTGCAAAGTGAGTGCTGAGTAGGAACACTCAGAGCTCCTGGTGTTTTATGCCGGTTTTGTACATTCTTTGTGCAGACTTCTTTGTGTCAGAATAAAATCTTAAGAGTTCAGCATGATCTTGCATTAACAGTCACTAAAGGCTGGGTGCTATCTGGCAGCCCATGTTATATGAGAAGTGAAAAGAGATGCTTAGTTGGTCCCTTTTGGCCATATGATTTGTGAATTTGGATAGTTGGAGTGACAGCGTAGCCACTGAAACCCAGCTCTGGGCCCAGATCCTGGTGCCCTCTGTCCATTTGCATTCTAGTAGTGAGAATGATTTCTCTTTTCTTTACTTTTTTGCTTTTGTGGTGCTGCAGATGGTGGGGGGAAGAAGGGGGAGAGACGAGGAGAAAATCTGGGGAAGGGGCTTCTGCATCCTGTCACTATAATTCATTGAGATCTGACCTTCTGCATTTTCAGCCCCGCTCAGCCATCCACCACTCCTCATGGGACTGTCACTTCACACTATTGTAATTAGCAACTGCCAGCCCCAGAGAGTTGATGGTGGAAGTGAAAAAGTCCAAGAAGCTCTCTGCCGATTTAAAATTAATCCTGTCACTGCAGGACAGATTGTCCTGCTCCAGAAGTAGCTCCTTGGCATTCGTACTGAGACAATCCCATGCTCCTCCTGTAATCCAGCTCCCTTGTCTCACCCTGCTTTGTTCTCCTTGTGTCCTCCCAGCTCCCAGGGCTGCTTCGCCCTCCTTCCTCCCCACATGCCACCCCTCTTTGCCAGCTATCAGAAATGAAGCTGCTAATGAGAGTGCACAAGCCAACAGTCCCACAGTCCATGTGGGTAGATGATAAACGTGGCTTTCCATGGCTGTGCCAAATGAGGTCTGTCTGCCCAGCCTCAGAAAAGACCCTGCTGCTCTGCGCATGTCTCTCTTCTCCTTCAGCTCTGCCTGGGACTTCTCCGCCTGTGTGAGCACTGCAGAGCACAAACCCACCTGGGTTGCTGGCCATTTATGTGGCCGTTGATTCATGCTGCTGTCTAAGACTCGCCATCTTTGCTGCTGTGGATACCTCAGCCAGGTGGATGAAAGCTAGGTCAGATCTGCCTCCTCATGCTACCAGTTCCTCACCTTTGTAAAGGGATTATAGACTTTCTCCAAGTGTGACTGGCAACTGCTGTTGTCAAGGCCCTCATTACATGGCATTTACAAATCTTGCTTCATTACCTTGTAAGCAGGGGGTGGCTGGCGGTCATCCTTGTTGCTACTCTGTTCACCTAATTAGGAGCGGCTTCTGCTCACCTGCTGTGCAGGGGTGACAGCACAGTGACAGCTCAGAGGAAGGTTGCTTACCCCTGGGAAATATCTGGGGTTTCAAGCAAAAACTTGCAATATGGAGAGTGCAACAATATCTGACACCCAATCTCTGTAGTCATCGCATCTGTTTAAACAAATAGACCACAGGCAGGTAGCAAAAATCCTGATAGTCCTGCAGTTCAACTGGGTGATGAACTATATCAGTGCGTGTGACAGGCAGGTTTGACACTGCCCTGGCTCAGATACCGTTCTGATAGAGTTTGCATAAAACTGAAAATATATTTGCTTGAAGTATTCTGCACTCTCCTGTATAGGTACAGTTTTTTTTCCTCCCAGGTTCATAAAAGCTGGTACCCCTAAGTCCTTTAGGAGAAGGCCATACCCTTTATTAGCAGTAGTCTCACTGCCACAATTAGTTCTGATCCATGATGTGCTTCCCCACCCCACTACTTGTTGCAAGCAGTTAAAACTATCACTATTGCTACAATTTGCCTATTTCTTAGTTCAGCTTCTCTGTGGGGCTAGGGCAGGTCAGCTCCTCCTCATCATCACAAGAAGCATAACTGAAAGCCCCTGAAACATGATTTCAGTATCTGGTCTTTGCATGCTCAAGCCATGAAGTTCCTGAGCTTGTTCTCAGCTTTCAAACATGTGGATTTGCCTTTGCACCGCACAGCTTATCATGCCTTATGCCCATCCACATGGCAGGCCATTTTTATAAGAGCACTCTTGTATTTTGTTGGTGTGCCTGACACCGCACTAGATCCCAGCAGTAACTGTGTTCATCAAGAAGCAGGAAAATACCTACATAGCCATTACTGCATTTAGCTTTTCTAATCACATCAATTTCTGATGGCTTGTCAACTACATCCACAGAATAATGCATCCTTTCCTTTTCTTTGTGCTATGCTCTTAGGTTATTTTACTGCATTGAGAGCTCCAACAGCTTTATTAGGGCAGTAGACTTCCCATTTCTCTTCTCACCTTTAGCATATTTACAGCCACTGCGCATCATCCGAGAACACTGTGGGTCTGTGGAAGAGTAGACTTGAGAGTGCATAACCCTGCAGTTATTATTTGCTTTATAAGGGTAAATGAAGAGAAAATAGTTGCCATTAAATGTAAAGATAGACATGGAAAGAATGAAGAAGAATTGACAGAACTCTAAAAAATCTCTGGAAACAAGTTACGTGTTTGTGTTGTTCATCAGGTGAGGCATTAGAAAAGCAGGCATGACAGGTACTAGTGGAATAGTTTGTGCTCGTATTTTGTGACTGCCTTCAAGGGAATATGACATGATTAAGAGAAATTTCTGCTCATTACATCAACGCCTGGCTAAATTTTATGTTCATGCAGTGCAATGCAAAGTGTCAGCACCCATTGGTTCTGGAGCTCATGATTTAAGCGAACTAGAAATGGGTGTGGATAAATCGTGCACTACTAGGTTAAGCTGCCTCTGTAGCTGTACCCAGTGATGCTTTCTGGTGAAGCATGGAAAATGGAAGGTTTTGTCTTCAGTAGCCATTAAATACTTAGCACCAGCTGAAGGAAATAAGGGCCAGAAGCCACTGTTCTACTAACCATAGGCAGCAACACATCACCTTCCTCATGCTGCAATGGGCACAGCATAGTTCAGGTTGGAAGGCACCTCTGGAGGTTTCTGGTTCAACCTCTTGTTTAAATCAGGGTTGGCTGAAGATCTGACCAGGTTGCTCACAGCTTTATCCAGTCTTGAAAACCTCCAAGGATGGAGAATGTACAGCCTCTCATTTTTCCACCCACACACAGAAAGTATACGTTACAGTGCATGGAAATGTAATATCTTTGTGACCAGAGGAAGTTGGTAACAGAATCAAAGCTGCTGTTACGCTGCTACTTGTGCACTCCTCTGCTCTGTAGCTGTCTTTATCACTATCCCCTTCAAAGTTTTATATTGAAAATGGTATATTTTTCCCTTTAGGAGGCATGTCCTGCCTCTGTGACCTTAGAATATTTAGCAGCATGGATGCAGATGCATACCACACGTGCAGTGAAAGTCAAAGACTGTTTCTCAGCCTATATTAGGTACATTTGCCAGCTCTCGCCTGGTTATTTTTGTGAGGGATGCAAAACCCAGCAGCTAAAAAGAGTGCATCAATGTCTTTTGTGTCAGCAATGGGTTAGACCAATTGCCTGGGGAACTATTACTGTCCCTAGCCCAGCAGTGCTGCAACTCTCCATATGTCCTGGCAACCTTGTACCCAGTAAAAGAACTGTGCTAATTGCTTGCAACCCTTTTTGTATCTTCCTTCCAACAATATTTTCATGTATTTACACCTAAGCTTCAGAATATCAGCAGTCCATCAGGAGATGCTGGTTTAGTAAATCCTGGAGTCCTGGGTTAATAAATCCTGACACACTAGGTTTAGTCACAGCGCGAGCTGGCTCTGCCACTAGACTGTTCTGTATCCTTTAGCAAATTACTTTGCCTCTTCATGTTCCTGTTTGGCCTTCTGCTCATTTTTGGTCTTTCTGGCCTGGTGCTGTAAGCTGAGTTAAGTTACTGTCTCTTACTATGGATTTGACAGTTGATGTCTTGCAACCACAAGCAAATGCCCATATTCCCCAGCTATTAACTATTTGTTTCTTGCTTCTTGCTCTCTGTCTTTTCATAGGAGAACTCAGAAGAGTCTCTGTCTTGTCCTATTGGGGAACAAGATGGGGAAAAAAGCTTCCAAATATTCAGCAGAAAATGAAAAAATGTTTCTTACCCAGCAGTTATAATAACTACTATGAGCCTGTCTCTCTAGATACATGATTTCCTGACGTTAAATGAACTTGGCATTTATAGCTGCTTTTATTTCTTCCAAGAGCCTTGTCTCTTTTTCCCACTTAAAGTGCTGTTGTACTCTGAAAATTGTTGTTAATATTGGCACCATGGGGCCTCCATATTTCTTATGTCAAATTTACTCAGAACAGTGGATTGACAGCAAGAAACTCCCTGGTTTTTGTGGCCCTTGGGTTATGGTGGAAAAGGCCTTTGCTAACTTATAACCCTGCAAACCCAGAGTCTGCCTGATCTGTGCAGAAGTGATGGAGGGCGATGAAGGAGACCATGATGCACAGCGCCGAGAATAGGCTGTGCAAGAAAAGCAGAGACAGCAGGGTTCTCTCTCTTGTCCCGCTTTTGCTGGTACAGAGGATTTATGACGTTGTAACAGGCTTTGCCGTGAGTTGAATATGAATAGCACTGGACTGTAGTACAATCAGCATTTTTGCTGCATTGGTTTCATTGCTTTGCTTCAGTACTCCAGTGAGCTGACTGGCTAAGTCCAAAGCTGCATGCTTAAATCCCTGCAGTGCTGCAGGCAAAATAAGGCCCAAGCTGCAGGAATAAGGAAATAATGTACCTCCTAAGTGCCCTTCACTTAGGCAGAGATTCCCCGCAAAAAAACTGGAGAGGGTGTTGCCAAAAATTCCTTCTTTGCTGTCACCCACTGCAGAGAAAATAATTTGCATATAGTTATTGCTCTATGAATTGCCTGATACAGTTTCTGCCCTCTGCAGCAGAGAATTGCTGGCTGCCTTCATGCACAACAGACAGATCCAGATTCCCATAAACATGAGGCTGGGATGATGGGATCGCTTATCATTTCACCAAGATGAAATCCAATTAGAAAAAGCAATTTCATTGCAGTATGTACATCTCTTACCAGCTTACTCTATCCATTGTTGTCTCTTGCTTACAGTCTAGATATGAGACTCTCGAGTAAGGATCATTAGGTGTTCACAGTGCTGAACACAATGGGATCCTGATCTTCCTTCATCAGTCACTTTCACCATCACATCAGCATTTATTTGTTTACACTGTCTGTTCTTTCAGTAGGAAGCTCTGCTGGGAACCATAGTGGTAATAAGGATAGAGCACTGCTTTTCTCAGCCATGCCTCCTTTTAAGAATATAAATGGCTCAGCTCTTTATGGCACCCAAGATGACATTTTTCTGCAGATACCAGTGATTATTTTCTGAGCTGGCTTTTCTCTTTTATGCCTATCTGATGCTTTTTTACACTGTAATATTTTATAGCTTTCTAAAACTTTCCATTTAAGGATCTTGAGGCATTTATATCTATGAGGTACAGAAATGTTAATCTATTTTACAGATGTGTGAAACTGAGGAAAAGCATGGTAAGGTTTACTTGTCATCAAGGTCATGTAATGAGTTTATAGCAAAACTGGCAATTAAAAAAAAAAAAAGGTCACCACCATTGCTTCCCCTGTTTTTAGCCATTCCCTTCCTTTGTGCCTAATCTCCCTCCTGTCTTCTTTTCCTTCTACCATTTTGCCACTGTCTTATCCTCTCTTTCAGCAGGTCTTAGCCCTAAAAGTGGGGCTTGTTTTCTGGATTTGTGAATCTGGATCTGATCCCCAACCACTCCTTTCATGTATGCATATACCATACAGCACTCACACACTGCCAGTCCTGCTTCTCTTTTACATGCTAACAGCTAGGAATTTCCATAGCAAACTCCCAGCTATTTCAGGGACCTTGGACACTGGCAGTAATTCTTATCTGTCATGGTTTAACCCCAGCCAGCAACTAAGCACCACGCAGCTGCTCACTCACTTCCCCACCCCCACCCCGTGGGATGGAGGAGAAAATCGGGAAAAGAAGTAAAACTCGTGGGTTGAGATAAGAACGGTTTAATAGCACAGAAAAGACGAAACTAATAATGATAATGACAACACTAATGAAATGACAACAGTAATAATAAAAGGATTGGAATGTACAAGTGATGCACAATGCAATTGCTCACCACCCGCTGACCGACGCCCCGTTAGTCCCCCAGCAGCGATCCCCCCAACTCCTCCACTCACCCCAGTTTATATACGTCACATGGTATGGAATACCCGGTTGGCCACTTTGGGTCAGCTGTCCTGGCTGTGTCCTCTCCCAACTTCTTGTGCCCCTCCAGCCTTCTTGCTGGCTGGGCATCAGGAGCCGAAAAGCCTTGACTTTAGACTAAACATTACTTAGCAACAACTGAAAACATCAGTGTGTTATCAACATTCTTCTCATACCTAGCTCAAAAACATAGCACTGTACCAGTGTCACGGTCCACTTGGTGGACACGTGATGGTTCGTTCGCTACGATCTCGAAAGAGCAAAATTAAGGTGACCAACACCAAAGGGGATGGCAATAATCACACAGTAAAACTTTATTGTATTGCCTGTGAAGAGGCACACGATAGTTAGAGATGGGTGAAAGAAAGGAGAAAAATAAAGTTAAGTTTAGGGAGAGGAGAAAGAGAAGTTATAGCTACCACCGCTGATCTCACGACGTCCTAATGGTCCCGGGTCCAGCTGATGCTGCTTCGTCGATCGTCGTGGTCCTTGGTGGGGAAGCTTCAAACTTCCGTCGTTCAGAAGCCATCTTTTAACACACCTTGCTCCACGGCTGCCTCAGGAGTCTCCGCCCTTCTTAGCATATCTCCGCCCTTCTCGAGCGAGGCTATCACGCAGGCGCAGGGTCAGTGTCCGAGGCGTGGTCAGCCTTGGAGGCGGGTAGCCTTCGGCCAGGAGGTGTGTTTTGGTATTATAATGAAGCAAAGTTCGCCTAAAGTTCACGATTTCTTCATCGATGTTATGGCAACAGTTGCAATCCATCCTTCTTGACAGAAGCTATGCGGTTATCTCTAACGGCTCTAGCTAGGTACCTTCAAGGAGCCGTGTACCACACATTCCGTTCTTGGGATCGGCCACTGCACTCCAAGCGGACCGTTATCAGGAACATGAGTACGTCACAGGCCGTTGTCAGGTAACCCGCTATTCATGCTCCTGACGACGATGTTGAGACAATGCTGATTTTCTGACCGACTCTTACAGCCAGCTGCTAGGAAGACAATTAACTCTATCCCAGCTGAAACCAGGACATCATCTCTCCTGCTTTTTTCCTGTGCCCCATTATAGTGCTGGCATTTAACTTTGTGTTGTAGGCCATCAGTATTTTGCATTATAAATAGGTCATTCTGGAATCTTGTGGAGCCTGCAGTGTATGTAGACTTGGAGAACAGTGTTCCCTGGGCCCTTCTGGACTTGGTATCTGTCACTTGACTATCTGCTGTAGTATGTGGGGATCAGGGCCATCTTTTCCCAGCCTGTATTTCAACAGAGATTCCTAATACAAATTTTCTTTCTGTTACTGCCACCTTGAAAAAAAACCCCAAATGCTTCCTGGATGAAATCTTCAGTGTTTGCCCTGCAGTGCACCCCAAAAAGACAATCATCTATCTATGATGCAGCTGGATAAAGGGAAGTGTTTAGGGTTTGAGTGAGTTTGGGGGGTTGGTTTTGGTTTTTTTTCTTTACCTTTCCCAAAAAATAACTTAACCTCTGTGCGTGGTTATTTCAAAAAGCTCTGGGCAATGCACTCTGTGAAGTAAGAATAGCCGATTCAAAATTCTAATTTCTATTGATGTGGGCAGTCTTTGTATTTTAGGCACTGTGTAAATGCCTTTTCTGGATAGATTTGTTCTCTTGTTTTTAATACATTGAAACAAGGGGCAGCTGCTAAGGAGGAGGGGAGGCTTTTTGCCAATGTGAGGACACCAGCGAAGCTGTCTGCCAATTTCAGTAAGAGAAGAACAATTTTTTTTCCTTTCCACTCCTCTGCTGTTTTCCAGTGCTTCTACTCCTTCACATTCACTCCTAGATAGAGGTAGGAGTTCAGTCTCCAAACTGAATCAATTCTTGCTCCCTTCACTAAGGCTGTCAGCAGAGTAGAGTTATGTGTCATGACAGTGTTTTGTGGGTAGCTCTTCTCTATGTGCTGGGTTGATATAAGCAGGCTTATAGCCCCTTTCCCCTTTAGCCTGCTCAATGTAACATGCACGCTGCAGATCACCAAGGCTGAGATTACTTGGCTGTACATATCTTCCCTAAAATGACTTCAACTCCTGACACCTAAAAGCACCACAGGATCTCTGAAACCATGTCTTTCATCTGAGTGTGCTCAGAGGAAAAATTTTTTATTTTAAAGAGCTATTTTTCTTCTCACTTGTTTTACATCACCAGTTATTTGTATGAACAAGCAAGGCAAAACAGCCATAAGAAAGAGTAGCCACATGCTGATAAGCTGGCTACCAGCTGATCTGACTTTGCAGCGTGTTCTAATTAGCTCTACCCAAGAAAAGCATCAGTGGCTGAAGTAGCAACATGGATGGGAGATTCTCAAGGGATTCAGCCAATAGCAAGTGGATCAACAGCCTCATGTTAGATGCTCTGGTACCGGTGGAAATGGTAGTTTTCAGGTGGGACAAAAAATTAGCTCCCTGCTATGCTATTTTCCACAAGAGCAGAGGCTGTCAGCCTTATTCTAAACACATGATTACTCATCCATACATGTCTGTGCCACTTCTTACTAGATGCTAGTTACATTCTGCCTTACTCAGAATTTCCCAAGCACTCTTCATTTGCAAAAGCAATCCTCCTTACTTTCTGCCCTGGTCTTCTGCTAAATAAGTGGATGTGTTACTGTGTTGGGGAGAAATTTGCCGCGTATGTGGAGCAGAGTATACTGGAGATGGCCAATGGCAGCTATGGTAATTGATGGAATGATGAAACTTGTCCCAGTTACTTAAATGGCGTCATTCATATGTATTAAACTATAGTCTAATGGTGGAGTGTTAATCTGGAGAGAGAAACTTCTCATCAGGTTGGAAATCCATGTACAGTTGGTGAAACAGCGTCTAAAGTTGGCCTCTTGTTCCCCCTTAAAGTTTTAAGTGCACTTCAGCTTTTGAAGCTAAACCACTCTGCTGGAGGACTGCCCAGTCTTGCTTTGGCTTGCCTCTTTCTCTGGATTCCTGCCACGTAAGAGATGTTAGCTACTTCAGTTGTGTTTTAGAAACATGGAAAATGTGGCTCATGTAAGCTTATGTTAATGGATTGCTGGACTCTTCAGGCTGATGTTGTCTTTTGCATTCTGCGTTTCATGCTCAAGAAGGCCATTTGTTTTTCCCCTTGTCTAAACCTTGCCCCTGTTGTTTGTTTGCAAAGAGAACTCTTTGTCAGAGGTGGCAGGATTTGCTGAGAGTAGGAAGGGAAAGGGGCTTGCCACGTAGGTGAGACGTTTTCTGTACCTTGCTGGAGCTTTCCAGCAGGATCTTGTTTCGTTGCTCTCTGATGTCTTCTTTTTGCTGTACTTTTGACTGATGTCTGNCCACTACAACTCTTAATCCAATTGTAGGTGAAGATATGCTCATGAGGTAACAGGTGTGCAAAAAGTTATTCATTTAGTAAAATACTATATATATTTATACATCCCTCCCTATTTATATATCCCGCTCCATATATATATATATATTTATATATATATTTATATATCACTTCAAAATTAGGGACTGTCAGTGATTACCTGCAGTTCATAAACTAAAGCGAACCATTTTGATGTGAAGCCCTTGGGCATATAGCTACAAGGCATGGGCTCCCCATGTCCCTAAGGCTTACCTGCATAAGTACGGTTACACTAAGACAATGTGTGGCTTCACTGTTTTACTTCTTCCCTCCTTTCTTCAGCTCTGACTTCCTGCCAAAGGTATGGCAATATCATCTTGGCATCAGACTGGCTCCAGGGAAGGAGGGTTAGCTTAAGAGCTGCAGAGCTGCTTGTGAGACAGTTAATTCTTCATTTGGCCTTTGCATACTTCAAGTGCTTCAGCCATTTCTTGTTTGTAGGGCAGCGACAAACTTCTTAAGTGGATGTTAAGATGTGAACACAGGGAAGAGTGGTGAAGTGCGCAGCTCCTATCCCATGCTGTGGCCCTAATTGTTCTGAAGAATTACACACTTTGTCAAGTCCCATTTGTAATTCCTCTCTTGATTCAGCCTATTTTCCACCAGAGGGAAGGGAAGGTGAACAGCTTAATTTGCATAGCTCTTCGAGGCAAAAATTTTCAGAAAAATTAGGGCCTTGACGTGGTGATTTTATATGCATGTGGATGTCTTGTCAGCCCATGGTCATCCCACAGAGATAGCATTTCCCTGAATGGCAAGGTAAAGCCTATGTGCACAGAGTGTATTAAGTGCTTTTGGTTTCTGATGAGATGAAATGCCCTTAAAATAAACCCTGGCCCCACAGAAGTCAAGAGCAAAGCTCCCAGTGACATCTGTGGGGCCAAAGTATTACAAAATGTGGCCTTCTAGAAATGGCTGAAGTCTAGATGGGCCAGATTTTTCTAAGCTGCTAATGGGCTACTATATAGAAGGATCTTTTTTCTTAGCCTACTTTGCTGTGAAAATACATTTTGCTTTAGAGACGGTCTTTCCATGGTGACCAGGTCAGAAGGGGATCATAAGAACACACTTGATAAGAGAGTTTACAACTATATGGGGTGAGGCCATAATGCTCTTCTTCGGGCAGCGTGGGGTCTCATGGAAAAATCCTGAAGCACCCGCCTGAAAACACTAGGGAGAAACCCAATTCCAGATCTTGGATTCAGCTACCCTGCTCGTTTTTCAGAGTTCAAATTTCAAGCCTGAACTGGGATCTAAATAGAGGCAAATGGTCATTCTCTCCTTATAGAAGACCTGAAATTGCAGGCTGGCATTTCCCTGACCTCTGAGTTGTTCCCACTACTGTGCTTTGTGGCATCAGCCTGTCTCACCAGCAGCATTAGGGCAAAGGAGTCCCAGAGGCCTCCCTGTCAATGACAAAGGAGTTGTGCTTTCTTCCCCGACACATCATTCCCGCCCACAGCCAGGCTGTGAGATAAAGTTGGCCTAGGAGGATTGCCTAGATGTGAAGGTCACGGGGAAGCCAAAGCAAGTAACCTTGGAGTGAGTCAGCCTCGGTGCCCCTGTGGGACTGACATTTGAAGACGGAGAGAGAAGGAAAGACAGGCCGTGAATGCGGGTGTTAATATACCCGTGTGTGTACACGTGTGAGCAAATCTGTGGGTAAGAAGCTGAAAGCAGAACTGCTTCTGTGCTTGGCAGGCAACAGGGGTACCTGGACTGGCCCTGACGGTGGGAGGAAAGGGTAAAGGCAACTTCAGACCTGAAAAGTGCCATCATGGGGACTGGACTGGATTAACACCATGCCGTTCCATTGACTTCTGTGCCATGTAGCCATGGTGACTGCAGCTGTATTTAACCCAAGGTTTTCCTCTTCCTCCAGGGGAGGAGAGGGGCCAGAAAAGAACCACATACATTAGCTAACTTCAGAGCTGTGCTATAGCTTTGTTCAGTCGGGGGTCTTTGAACTGAGTTTCTCACTGCAGTATGACCAGCGGGTGTTTGATACCCACTGCGCAGGGCTGCAAGGGATTTGCTTGTGTGAGTGAGGAGAAATGGTTCGCTCTGTGCCAGGCAGGGTAACACCAACAGGAATGAGGGGAAAACTTGTGCATAAGAAGGAGGTGGAACTAGAATTGGCAGCCTAAAGCCAAAAAAAGTGTATTTCTTAGGAATTACATTAGTAGCAGTTAACAACAGGATCAAGATGAGTCCTATGGACAAAGGGCAGTAATGGGACAGTTTGTTCTACAAATTTCCCTGTAGCTGTAGCACAGGTCAAGAGGGACTTTCAGCATTCATTCCTGGGAACAGTAACATGGAGGCCTGCCTCTCCTCTTGATTATAGCAGTATGAATCAGGAGTGAATCTGTTGAAGTCAGTGCAGTTGTCCTTACATAGTGAAACAGAGGATGAAGACACATAAATCCGTCAGCCAGGAAAGGGACAGCCCTGAAGACTTAAAGATATGCTGAAATGACTGGCACTAGAGGCAGTAAGAGTGCAGTTTCTTCCCACAGCCAAGCTTGACCTTTAAGGAGAATTACTATGTCAGGACTGCTCTGCCCCCGTATCCATTTAGGCTCCTGGCTGCTCTGCACCATCAGCCAGCAGGGGCGAAGTGTCTGGCATCAGGGTACCCAGCAAGACAGCCTGCTCTTGTCCCAGCACGGGCCAAAGGGTACCCGTGGCAGCGTGAATAGCTCTGAAGGAGCGGTCAGCAGCAGGGACTGGTGAAGCCCTTTCCTTGCTAACCCTGAGGATGGGCAAGGACTCGCAGGGATTTGTGCTGTTTAGTCTCATTGCTTGCTCCTGTTTCTCTCAGTGCTGGATACCTGGCTGCTGAAGCTGAGGTTATTTCTAACCTCTTGGGCAAAACTTTACTTCCACTTTCTAGCTGGTCACATTGGTGCTTTCTTTTCCCACTGTTGCGCATGGCAAGGCTGGCTGGTCAGTGCAGCCCAGAGCAGAGCTACATGTCCCTAGAGCGTGCAGGAGCGAGCCCAGCACAGCAAACGCAGCTGGTTCTGCTTCTATGTGCAACATGTTATGCCCAGTGCAAGGAGAGGGTTTGGGATGCTTGTAGGGTCTTTTTTGATACAGATGACAAAGATGGTATTTTCTCCTCCCCCAAATATATGCTGTCCTAGGTCGCAGCTTTGCCTAATTTCCTGGGAGGCCAGACCTTGGTGGGAACCCATTGGCACTGTGGCATTGTGCCTTTCCATGACAACAGTTAGCCTTCATTGGCCTAGTTCTCCACTGACTCTGGCCTCCTATGAACAGCTTCAGGGAGACTTGGATGTAAGGTGTCCCCTTTTATTCCTCTGCCGGTAGGAAGAATTGATGATGGGGCTTGGAGGACAGGCAAAGATAGGAAATTCCTGCTTGCTCTCCATTTCCAGTCTCCTCTTACCAGATTAGGAGATGTCTATATTTCAGGTATGTTTTTCCAGTTTTAATGGAGAATGTCTGCTAGTATTTTCTGGTTGACTGCATTCATTTTAGAGTGCAATCTTACAATTTTGTCATTCTCTGTGGCCTTCTGTTCCCTCTAGTGGTGGCTGGGCTCTCTGTAAGCCATAGATATGTAGGGAGTTCGTTTTAGGTCTGAGCCTACTTTCAAGATCTAATTTATCCTCAATCTGTATTGTTCGCCACAGGTATTCACTAAGAGGGCTAGCAGACATTTAATCCAAGCTCTGGAGTTTGGGTCTTGTCCTTCTGCAGGCCTGAACTGCACATGACCTGATGTGTCAAGCACCAGTCCACCAGCAGATGTCCCAGAAGCCCATTGGTTTCTCATCACAGTAGGCACAGTATCTCATACCTGGACTTGGATCTTCTGAAGGGCAGCGTGGATGCTGAGCCACAAGCAGGATACAGCCAAACTAAAGGCACAATGTACAAAAGGAAAGCCTGTGGATCATGGGACTGGGTGTGCTTGAGCCACGATCTTCACCTCACCACGTGGATACGCTCTTTTCAGGGGCTGAGGAGCCTGCTGTTGCCTTGGTGACTGGAGCTGGCTCTATGAGCACAACCAGGAGAGCCTAATCCAGTATAGTCCAGAGGATTAAGAACGAGTTCCTGCAGCAGAGCATGAGAAGGGGTGATTTCAAGGATGACATGAGGCAGATACCTTGTTTTGTGTCACATTTATCTAACACAGGAGTACTGGATTGAGACAGTCGGCTGCTTATCATTCCCCCATGCTGCAAAGAGAGCATTATCTTTCTTATATTCCAGAAGCCCTTCATTTTTGAAAGGGACAAGAACTTCACTGGGGACTACCAGTTCTCTATTAGCAGTACCATCAACAGACAGTAGTTCCTCCGGCTCTTGCAATGGAAATGAAACCTCTGTCTAAAAGAAAAGCAGTAATAATGTTGTATTACTTCCTGACTAAAGCACAGGAGTATGTGCTAGCACCATCTAGCCAGCATCCCCATCATTGCATCACCATCTATCTCTTTCTCTCTTTTTTTCCATCTTCCAGCTTGATGCAATTTGTTGTCCTCTATTTTCAGCTGCAACTCTTATTTACTGCCTCGCATCCTTTGTCCTCTGGCATTATTGCATATCCTCCCCCAGCCGCTGTCGTGTTTCAGGGAGAGGCTGCAAACTTGCAGGCAAAGCCATTGACTATGTCCCAGTACTTGGGAGTGAGGAGGAAGGGAGATGTTCTGGTGATATCCTAAACCTCAGACCCTCTGACAGGGTTGAAGCTGGAGTATTCCTGTGCTCTGCTTACAGCAACTGCCTGAAACATTGTGAAAATGGCTACAGGGCATGTGTTGAAGCAGCCTCTGTGGAAGCTCTAGCTGGACAGAAGGGATAGTCCATCAGCCCTAAAAGCAGGGAGCTGTGAAGTCACCTTTGCTACCTGCCGTCTCTCGGTGGGGTAGCCCCAGGCATGGGTCAGCTGGACCCAACTGTCTCATTTCAAGACCATATGTCCAAAGCAGCAGGGGAAGGGCCAGATGAGCAGCAAGTAATCACCTGAGGCAAGTAATCACCATAGACTAGGCGGTGCTGTGGGGCCAGCCATCCTTGTGGAGGCTGTCCTGGCATTCCACTCTGTCTTGAAGCTTGCACAGCTCCTGAGCTCATCTTCTGGCCTCCTTTTTTTGGGGGTTTGCTCTGCCTGGGTAGTGACATGGAGGTAGTACAGCAGCATGTGAGTGAGGGCAGGATATCCCTGCAAGCCCTTGGTCCTCATCCCCAGCATGTGAAGGTCACTGGCTCCTGGGTAAATTTCCATCTGATGCGGCACTCTCCTATTGCGACTCAGCATTTCTGACTCCCGACTGCAGCTTCTCTTTCTCATTTGATCATTTTCTTGGTAAAGGGAACTAACAGCCGTTACTAGAGTGATTTGGCCACTGTCCAACAGTGTGTATATTACTCACACATTTCCCTGCTAGCAAAAGGCTTTTCTTTTTTCACTGTCTGGTTGTAGCCTCTTCCTATCGTCATCTTTAGATAGCTCAGAAGGTCAGTGCTAAAAGAGAAATCTCGGAGACTTTTTTTTACAACCCACAGTAAGGGACAGCTGGGGGGGAGGGGAAGGGTGGGAGGGAAGGGAGGGT